>CM057813.1:33805174-34170174 GCA_030067965.1 Latrodectus elegans
TACTGTTCAATTTTCTTAAATTTGTTAAGAACCTGGTCTGGAGCACATTCAAGTTCACATTCTGAATACAAAAAAATATATTGAAATTATCCAATAAAAAAAACTGATATTTTTGTCAGGAAATTTTTTTCACAAAAAACATTTTTTATCTGTCAGTGATACTCATTTTCACTCTAAATGTTAAAAATATACAAGAGATATTTTAAAAATAAAGACATAGATTTATTATCCGTATCTGAATCCTGTTGAAAATTTTATGTGACGCTTAAAAGTTTTTGTAGCAAGTATGAATACATAAAATAAAATGCTACTTATTGATGCTTTAATCATTTCTTTGTAGCATATGATTAAGAATACTGAATTCCAAACAATAATTTGTCAATGAATAAAAAGAAATGTACCTATTTTATGTCTTCCTCACTTTGTTTTATACAATCACCTGTACAAAGTGTTGCTTTTATATACAAATTATCTGCTAAAAGAAAAATGCTGGTTTTCTTTTAAAATACAACTTTAAACCAAAAAGCAAGTTAAGAAATATTCATGCTATTTCAATGTATCTTTAAGTGTCATAAATGGATTTCTATCATAATATTTTTTAGGTGAGTCCAAGTAATCGAAATTCAATCTATTTTATATTCTTTATCAATTTTAGACAATTACCATTTGATTATACTTAAAAAAGTAGTAAAATGACTCACTTCATCTGTAAAATACTTTGTTTAAATTTAATTTTCTGATTTCTCCAGTGATATATTGAATTACGAAATATTGAAAAATTTGATTATATAATAAATATAATTAGTCAACTTATTAATTATCATACTGCAATGCTGTTAAATGAATTGGAGTTATGAATAGTAAGTGAGCCACTTTGATTACAGGAAATAACAATTAAATTAATGAAATTATTTAATTTTTACTTTAAAGAACGAAGGCAGGGTCATTATAGAATAATCCCAAAGCTAAGCAATAAAATAATTACGATCTGCTAATGTTTCTTGCTACAGCAAACAAAAACTTCATGAAATGTTTATTCATGAATATAAGCATTCCTAACACATTTTTATTGCCAGACTATGATATAAACATTCTTGAAACAATTCTCTAGATATTTAATACATTAAATTATACGTTATTAGTTTATAAAGGAAGACATAAAACATTAATTTTTTGTAATGATTTTAGCTGAAGAAAAATGTATATTATTAGATTTCTCTTTAGCAGAATAAAATTTATTTGATAATTTTTTAACGTTATATTTTTTTTTTATAAAAACAAATAATTTTTGTGTATAATTTCTATTTAAAAATTAAATAACTATGAGTTTGGTGTAATAATTTGTGTTTATAATTTTATGTAAACTTAAATTGAATTGTATATATATTCGGTAATACTTACTGGCTGTAAATTATTTTTTATCGTATAGGAATAGAATAATATAAACGTTACTAAATATTCCTATTTTCTAAAATTATCTTTAGTGTGAAGCTTTCAGGTGATCCGATTATTACATAAAATTTTGGGAATGCAGAGAAATGATTGTATACAAAGTTTAAAATGTTTAATCTTCCCGTTAATTTTAGATACATGAGTTTACGTTTTATTAAAAGAGTTCTTCCACAAGCAAATACTCAGGCAATGAAATTTGAATATTACAATGAATAAAAAAGTTCTCAAAAACCACTCCTCTAAACTCTCATTGAAACATTTGATATATATTATTATCTTTACTTTAACATTAAAAAATTACAAATTGCAACATGTCTTTAATAATTTATTTTTAAATAATTTATATTTCTTTTTAGTTTGCATTTGTATTGTTTTCTCCTTCATTAGGAATCAGGAAGAAGTAAAACATACTTGAAATTAAAAATTTGATATAAATTATTTAGTTTACTTTAACATTAAAAAAGATTTAAATTAACAATATATCTTTAATAATTTTATTTTTAAATAAATTACATTTACTTTCCTTCTAATTTGTACTTGTTTTCTCATTCACAAGTAATCAGAAGAAGTAAAGTATCATTATTTATTCATAATCAATCATTATGAATTTAAAATCCAACTTTGCAAAGAAATATATATATATATATATATATATATATATATTATATATATATATATATATATATATATATATATATATATATATATATATATAAATATATAATGTATATATATATATCCAATGTAAACAAAGAAATGACAAGATTACAGGGTTGCATATTCTGTTTAACAAATTGGTTTAAAAGCAATTTACACATTAGAATTTTCAGCTATTGACAACTGGAGTCTGTTTACTTTGTAGCAGTGATTCGCGTTTGTTTTCTCTTATGATTTGAAAGAAAGTGCTAATTTAAAGAAAAATTAATCAGGACTTAAATAAAGATTTACGAAATGCATTTCTAAATGAATATTTAATGTATATTTGGTGCTTTTAACAAAGGAGAATTACAGGATTGTATTCTTTAAATTTTCATATGCATATACATTTTGTACGATCTATTAATTTTTCATCCCATTTATTTTTAAATAAAATATTTCGATATTTATTACTGGAAAACATTGGCTAATTCTTATTTTTATAAAATAATAGTCATCAATGCATAGATAACATTATATTAAAATTTATAGTGTAATAATATTTCATGTAATTTATAACTATGAACTGTCTCTATATTTCATCAAAATCCGTTGAATTTAAATATGCAATCCTTACATATACTTTTTTAAGTTCTGGGAAAATAGAAAATCACTAAATATGTTATTTCTTATATTTTCAGTTCAATTTGTTATTATAAATTTTGAATTGTGATTTAGCTTTTCTGTAAACATTATTCACCTTCGAAAGTATATAAATGTAATCACTCAAACACATACTTAAAATAGGAACAAATCCCTTTCTTTATTCATTTTACAGATACTGTATAAAAAATTTATTCACAATGCATTAAAATTCATTTATTTTGAGACAAACTTATTTAAACGTATCAACAAAGAGTGAAATTACTGTGATTTTAAAAGAATATACTAAAGCATATTTTAAAACATTTTGAAGTTAAAAGTCTATTTAAAAGCACATTTTATCCCCTAAAATAAGTTATATATGTACATTTTAAAATTATTTCTACTATTATTTTCATTTTTTTCTATAATAAACTCATAATTTTAAAGAACTCGTGAATTTTCGTTTAACTTTACTTAAGGTGTTGCAAAACTTATAAAGAATTCAAATCTATATAAATATTCTTTAGTAGCGTGAATCTTAAAAAATATTATAAATAACATCTGATTTTTCTCAGAATTATGTATTTGTTAAATATTTAGACTGAAAAATGTGAAAGGAAAATAAATGAGATTTTCTTACTTTACAAACAATATTATTTTGATCTATGGTTAAATTACTAAAGCTATAGTATAGGTATAGATTAAACTAAAATATAACTATAATAATAAAACTGTGCATTTGTCTCTGTTCTAGGTAAACAGCAAAAACTTGATCATACATCACTTATTCAATTATTTATGATCTATTGGAGACAGTCCTAGAGGTTAATGATTCTAGTGTAAGTTGCCATCACTTTTAACCGAAATAATGATCAAAAATTTAAGAAGAATCAAAGCGAGGCAAAATCTTTATTCTTTTGAAAAGGAAAGTTCTTGCCTTTGTTAGAGTTGAAATTCTATTTACCTTCTTCCTTTGGAAATCTCCGATGAAGTGTATTATATAATCCCTTGAGTGAATTCCTGTAGACTTCTTTGATGATGTTAATGACAATAAGTTCCCTGAGGGATCAATGTTTTATCCAAGAATGTGTAAAATGATGTTCTTTACAAATTTTCCGAATATTGATGAATTGATAAACGATGGTACTCTTCATACAAGTATTTTTCATTATGAGAATATCTCATTGGTATCGTTTATCTGGATTTCAGTTATAGTTACGAAGAAATTTCTAAATTTTCCCATGGGCGTTTCTTTCTTAAATCCTGAGGATGTTTGAAGTTTTAAAATCATTCTAAACATTGTTATTGCATTTGCAACATATTTATATTTATGTATCTTACTAATGTGTTTCTGTTTCAAAGTTTAGCTAAAATGTACATTTAAACATTTTGTTTTAAAGAGATTTATATTAACAATCTGTCAAATCCGAAAAATTATGTGCGATGTTCCTCTGTTTCAATACCCTTTGTGAAGAAGTATTTGCTGCTTCAAAATAAATTCTGAAAAATAAATAAAATTTTCTCATTTCATTTGACAAACAAATTGAATAACGGTTTCAATAAGAAAACAGTATTTGAAGAAAACAACGATATTTAGTTTCAATTTTAATTAAAAACAATTTATATAATATTGCCTTGTACAAAAAGAAACACATAAATTCATGCATTTTTTTTAAATATGGGAAAACATTTTCAGCAATTTAATATTCTCATGAGAATGTTTTTTGGGAGATGAGACAGATTAGCCTGCATAGTCTATCGTATATATATATATATATATATATATATATATATATATATATATATATATATATATATATATATATATATATATATATATATATATATATATATATATATATATATATATACACATATATATGTGTGTTTATATATAAAGAGAAGAAACACGATAATCTGTTTATATATATATATATATATATATATATATATATATATATATATATATATATAACAGGTTATCGTGTTTCTGTCTTTTCTCATAAATGCTGCGTAATGACGTATAGTATATAAAATATTTAAAGCATATCTAATACAGAAGTTATGTAACTGCATTTGAAACATTGCAAAATGGTCATAAATAGCAGAATCATATTGCTTGTAAAAAACTTAAGCAGATTGCTTTGGTACATAACTATGGCAAAAATTTTAAATGGGGGATTAGTAAATTGTTTCGATATTGAAATACGATTCATTTTCTCTAGCATTATGAGAAATGTTAATATCATTATATCATGTTGGTTATTGTCAACACAAAAACTATTTTTATAGGCAATTGCCACTAAAACAAAGGCTAATTTCTTCCTTTGAAATTATTAAATACCATCAATGTAATTCTGAAAAATGTTTACCTATCATTCATAACTTTATCTATTTTAATCCCTTGCATTAAGAATAAATTCTTTTTAAATGTTCTTGACATAAAATATTATCAAAATATTTAAAAAAAAAGTCTCATTTTATTATAAATTCTTTATATATATATATACCGTTTCACCTGAGAAATTCAACGCCATTGACATATTTAAACAGAGTTAAATTCTATCGGGTTTTTAGATATATCTTGGAGTTGGAAAGCAATAATGTTTACATCTTAAAATACATTAAAGTGATATAAGAAATATTGCTGATATAAGAAATTGTACAGTCAAATATATAGAAATTTAATGCAATTAAAGATACTCACAACAAACACATTGCATATATACCTTTGAGAGGAAAAAGAGAACCTTAAAAATAATGATCTCGTGAGAAGTTATGCTTCTAAATTATCCCCTTATATGATAAATAATTTTAAAGTACATAACATTGATTAAGATTAAGGTTTGACTCATCATGCTATAATGAAATACATTTTTCACAGTCTGGAGAAGATCGAAAATGGAGAGGTCTTTATTTTAAAACAAAATAAATCTTCTTAGCTTAAGTAATCTTAGCAATTCAGGCAATGATTTGACTAAATAATGTAAAAAATAGTATTTTTTTTGTTATGTGAATAATTATCCTATTTGATATTCAAAAGTAAAATATCGAAGCAAAGAATTTTCAGAGAAATAGCCCGAATTCTCGAAAGTGTCTGTCCCTAATCGATATTTTTGCTCTGAACACACTCTAAGCCTCGGAACTCGTCATGTTCCATTCTTCAAATTGATTTTGCTACATCCTAAGTTCAATAGACTCGTGTAGATGTCTATTCTTGCTACTCAACACACCGACCAGCCTGAACTATTCACTGGGTTCACCATATGCCACTAGCGTACCAGTCTGTCAACTAGAGAGATCTCAGTCGTCTGGTATTCTAAGTAGTAAACGAATTCTGTGACAGGAAAATAATTTGAATGCATTTTTTAGGTCTTTAAAGTAAAAAAAAAATATTATTGCTTCCTTAGAATATTTTTCTTCCCTTCTTACGTCACATATTTCAAAGAACTTCCGATCATTTTATAACTCAAATTACTGCCTATGCTGAAATCTACACGTATTTTTGAGTCCACGTTAAGATTGTATTGCATTTTACTGTCACAATATTCACACTTACAAAAATCAAATAACTATTGAGTATTATAAATTATTTCACATTACACAAAAATGATTGAAAAATTGTTTAAATAATTTAAATTTAATTTTCTAAGCACTGAATAATTTGGTATTGGTACATAATTCATTTTGTATTTTTTTATTTTATTATAATTCTTAAAAAATTTTGTTATTTGTTTCCAGATATGAATATATTTTAAAAATTGTCATTCTATTTATGTGTTGACATAAGTATTTTATGTCGCTAAATATATTTATCATTACAATTAGAATGACTCAAAAAACGTATTTTGGGATACTGATCAGATGAATATTAATTCAGGTTAGAATAGGAAATTGTTAGTTAATTTGAAAAATAAAAACTTTCTCATTATTCTTCACATATACAAAAATTTTCATCCATTTTTTTTTAAATAAGCAAAACATTTTATATATAAAAAGAAATACTTCCATGATTTTCGTAAAGTAAAAACAAAATGCTAACATTAAAAGATGAAATAGTTTTGCTTTGAAATTTCAATTGAAATATCATTTCAAGTACTTTATTTAATGAAAAATGTACATCAACAACACATGATAAAATTATTTGTTGAAAAAATTCATTTATCATCTAATATCCACTAGACCGAAAATAACTTGAATATTCTTTATTCGTTAACAATTTCATAAAAGTGAAAAACTCTCACATGTAGCCTTATAATCAAACCATCAATTTCGAATAGAATATTTAGGCAAACATTCCATGTATTAAAGAGAGAAAACTTAAACTAACTGCTGTTGTAAGAAAAGCACCCAATGTAGGAATTTTATAAAATAATAAATGATTCCAATTTTATGCATCATAAATTTTTGTTTCTTAATATATAATTGAATATTTTTAAAAGTTTTATAAAGCTTTTTATAGTATAATATTTAAATAATTGATTGGACTAAATACTTACTGTTCTATTTTTGAGTAATATTTTTCAATAAAAAAGATTAAATAGATAACGGTATAAATTAAATTTTAGGGCAAAATAAAGATAATTTATTTTTTCTTCATTCACTAAATTTCTTTTTTTAAGGAATTTTACTAAATAATAGTTATTTTAAACTTATTTATAATGATTTTACTGTAGCTAGTAAAATGATTAATTTAAAATTCACCCTCCATTTTAAATTGAATCCTAAAAAAATAATACATTTACTTAGTTAATAAAAAGAAGGATGCGAAAAAACTATTTTCTATTCCAAAAAATTAATTCTCAATAAGAGTGAAAAGAATTGATTCAAAAGAAAAGAAAAATCATTTTCATCAAAATCATGTTTCGTCAAATTTATGTTTCGTGGTAAAATATATTGATTATCAGAAGCTAATCAGCGTCAAATTCAATATAATTATCTTATGCTAAAGGAAAGCTTAATTGTTATAAATGAGTGTCCTCTTATTGAACATTTTTCCAGCACAGATGCGCTTTATATTATTTTATTACAACAAATTATTTTATGATGAAACGAATTTAATTTAATGATGACAATAAATTATTGAGCTTCATGAGACCCAAAGCAAAACATATTTGAACTTTCGTAATTTCATTTTCTAATATTTATCTTATATTTTATTAAAAGTAATTTTAATTGTTTTTATAATAATAATTCCTTAGACTTTTCTAACTATATGCACAATCAATTGTTTTGAAAATTTGATGTATACATATCTTACTATGTTGGGGTACCGAAGAACAATGATAATTTATTAATACTTAATAAAAATAATAAATAATATAAATAATTCTAATGAGAGAGAGAGAGGAATATTTGGCAATAGAAATTTTTAGAGCAAAGTCAAACCATATATTGTTCTCTTATCATCAACTGAAATTTTCTGTTTATTTTAGATGTTTAAATACATACTTTTATCAATATCACTATTTTTTTCATTTTGCATTAATGCAAATAATATATATTTGGTTATTTTTAATCAGTTCTTTAACTAAATTCTGGGCATGTGATATTATTGTCAAATGAAATTAATATTTCAAACTCATTTAAAAAGAAAAGTAATTAAAGAAAATAAAGTTAAACCTTAAGATTTTAATTCATTTAAATGCATACATTTTAGAAATGCACACAGATTTTATGGAAAGGTTTGCAGCTGAATATTAATTTCAACATTTTTTAGAAACGTATTAAGTATTTTGACAACCGATCCTGTTTTAAATGGATCAGTTTGGGAATTGACAAAAGAAACTCTCCAGTTGGAAGAATTTTTTATAATTGAAAGATAATTCATAATTTATTCTGATGACTGCCCACACATATCAGAGACATCACACTTTTTATTTTTAACTTGATAAGATGTATAGAATTATCAAAAGACTGGAATTACAACCTCTTGTAAAATATCGATGATTAGAAAATCAGTAGTTAGTATAGTCTGAATTTCTAGCTATAATTACTGTCAAGATTTCGGTATAGAATCAAAAATACTTTATATATAATCTCTGATTACAGCATTCCTAGCTCCTTCCAAATGTTGCCAAAACTGATTTAGTATAGTAGAAGGTGATTATTCAGTGCAAGTTGATAAACTAGCATGGATCGCGCATAATCATTTGTCAACACTTTAAGAAATCAAACATATTATGGAAGCAATTCAATCGAATGAATAAAAGAATTGTCTTAAGCACTTGTAGCACTTGTGGCCGTTGCTGTTATGTTGTACCACCATACAACATAACAGCAATTATGTTGTACCACCGTACAACATAACAGCAATTATGTTGTACCACCGTACAACATAACAGCAATTATGTTGTACCACCGTACAACATAACAGCAATTATGTTGTACCACCGTACAACATAACAGCAATTATGTTGTACCACCGTACAACATAACAGCAATTATGTTGTACCACCGTACAACATAACAGCAATTATGTTGTACCACCGTACAACATAACAGCAATTATGTTGTACCACCGTACAACATAACAGCAATTATGTTGTACCACCGTACAACATAACAGCAATTATGTTGTACCACCGTACAACATAACAGCAATTATGTTGTACCACCGTACAACATAACAGCAATTATGTTGTACCACCATACAACATAACAGCTATTCCTAGCCTTGAATTAGGCTCTACTAGCCATGTATTAACCTGTTTATTGGAACATAATGGTGTCAAGTGCTGAAAGTATGTAAAGACCATGGGTTGCAATACTTCAGAGACTTGTTACTTGTCAAACAATGTTAATTAATGCCGGGTCAGTGCAGATTTTTTCAAAACGTAACAAATCAGCAGTCTCTCAGCAAATAGTCTTTAGATTCAAATCAAACAATTACTTTATTACTAGCAGAAGTGGCGTTTGTCAATAAAAATAATATAGCTCACGCACGATGGAGATGTCTGTCGTATCGGAGGTGCAAATACATGGGTATTTAAATGTTTAAATCAATTGTCAACGAAGCAAATGACGACATGAAAGCATTTCCTTTAGCTGCAAACATCATGGAAAGGTACTAGTTGACATTTAATGCATCGATGAATGACATAGAATTGTTGCTGCAATAGCAGACTTCTTTGCACTTCACCCAGAGCTAACTTATAAGAATTCATTAGAATTAGTCAATTAGGAATCTTCATAATTTAGAAATAGGCACCAAATAGAGTTACATTCTTGTTAAACCAATATAGAGATGTTGTAACACTTGGATAAAATTGGGAGCTTACGATGATTTTAATGTCATACTGCCATTATTAGTGAACACACCATATTTTTGTTTAATTCAAGATTCGAACTCACTACCTTCCGAGAAAGAGAAGAGCACTTTAATTAACCAGAAATCAAATAGAGAGTCACTCTATATTTAAAATTTTATCGTATACATTTATTAAATTACTACTAAAATGTACTTGCTGTAATATTATTTCGTAAATTGTTTTTTTAAAAATAAATATGTTTTAACTCAAAACACAACTGAAAATATCGTACTCATGTAACTACTTTGATTTATTGTTGTTGCCAGCCATTTACCAAAAGTAATTTTGAAAAATTTGGTTATTGTTCATTTATTTAAGCTACAGTTTCTAAGAGGTAACTTAATTTGTTCTGTATTTGTCATTTCAGGCGTAATTTATTAGAGAAAGTAAAATTTCTCAACAAATTTATAAGAAATAAATATGAAAATATCTTGAATTTGATTTTAAAATAAAGTTCCAAAAATTTTAGTCAATTAATATAGCAATTTTAGGGAAAAATAAAATATATGCATTTGACACGTGTAGGGAATCTGGGAAAATATAACAAAAGAGGAAGTTATTCAACAGAAACATTTTCATAAAATTGAATATTTTGATTATTTTCATGACAGTAAATACAATTATAACTTTATCAGAAGTTAAATAACTAGCATTTTTATTTCATATCAAATGAAAAACAAATATGTCACATTAATATCGGCAAAAGTGAACATCAGATGCTTTCCTAGAAACGCAAAAGCTGCGAATTCAAACTGCAAATATCGTTATTTAAGTATTAATGGTAAAGCAATGCAACTATTCTTTTCACCACAACATCAGCTAATATCTATCAAATAATTGTTTTTACTAAATATTTTTTGTGATAAAAATAATCCCCAAAGGTATCTAAATTTGACTATTTTTAAACCTGGTGGCGTGTTATCGTAATGCTTAATTCGGACAAAATATTTTATCTTTCATCTTTTTTATTATTATCATCTATATATATATATAAACTAAGTAAGGGAATTATATAATTATAAACAAAATAATTACATTTGAAAAAACTAAAAAAAAAAAAACATTCCAAACTACTGGATAATATTTCTCCTTACTCTATATAGCTAAGAATATTACTATTTATTCCCAGCTAATGTTCACGTTCAATAATTCAACGAAAAATGCCGAATAAGAATACCTATGGAGTTTAAAATAAAAATATGACAAAAGATTCTAATTCAAACAAGCTAAATATACTCCTTATTAAAAATGATTGATATATGAGAAATATGGGAATATATTAAAATAAAAAGTAAATAATTGTCAACAATCAGTATGGTTGAAACATAAATTTATTTCAAAAATAATAATATCACTTTTAGAGGATAAATTTTTCATTGAAATTGAAAATATGTATTTGCAAATAAGAAAATTTTATTACAATTTTAATTCTAAAGTGACTTATGGGAAATTATGTAATACTATTATCATTCATTGTACACAAATGAGTCTTGCATTAAAAACATATTATTACTATTTAATTCCAAGTTCTCTTGAAAAGTAATGTATTATATCATTTTAGTAAGAAAAGTAACAGATTTAAGAATGAATAAACAACAATCTTTCTAAGCAACATTCATTTTACATCTTTTTGCACTAGTTTTTTTCATTTTTGTGCTATAATAAATTAAATATCAGAAAAGAACGTAGTAAAAGCACTTGTATTGTAAACTATCTGTAAACGTTTTTTTAATTCACTCTATAAACCACAGAAATAAAATTTATACAAATAACCCTAAACATTTTTAAATTAAGTTATACTTTAACAGTTGAATAACTTTAAAAGAAGGCAATTTTAAAAAACTAAAATAAGAACATAAGCAAATTTGTCTGAAATCTCTCTTTATATATACTGTCAAAATGTGAAATAAATCTGAATAAAACTGTTGGTTGTCATAAATAACCCATGCAGACTGAATGAATCAAATTTTACGCTCAAAGTCTTCTCAAAAGAGAAATGCTAAAAACTTAAATTTAAGCAAAACTTGGAGATAAACTACTGCATAAACAGTTGTAACGTGAAAAGGAAAGGATTCTCTTTTGAAGAGGAATCAAAGTCTTTATGTCAGCATTCTTGTTTCAGCTCCTTATATGAAAGTTAAATTGAGTGGAATATATATGCATTATCTAAGTAAATCAATGTTACATTGTGGAAACAATATTTCAACTATAGATAAAAAAGAGCAAGCTGTTCTTTTCATTTAACTTACTGGATTTCTTTAACTATTGTATGCATTTTATTATTCTATTTACAGTGTAGCTGGATGTTTTTATTTTATTATTATTCTAGATTTCAATGTTCAAGTTTGCTTTTATGAAAATGGAATTGCAAATGGTTTCCTTTATTCAATTTATATATCAATTTATTTCGTTTTACAAATGCCAAATATTAGTATTGCAACCATTAGTTCACAGGCTCTCCAATGCGTCTTGATAATGTGATCATATTGAGAAAGTACAGTACAATAATTTAAATGTTCAAAAATCACACACACACACACACATTGGTTGTTTGGAATCTCACGAAACACAGTTTGGGTAATCCACCATTCTAATTTTATACAGATTGTCTTGTAAGCAGTCATATTCAGTCAGTCCTCTAAATAGAGCCCGAGCATTGTTTCTGGGAAGACTCGGAACAACTCTCCTCCCCCAGAATCTTTCATATATTATTCCTTGAGATATATTTTTCTGTAATTAGTCTAAATGGATATTTTTCAAAATTTCCTTAGCTATCAAAATGTGATAAATACAACTTACATAACAATTCTGAGATTCATTTTTAAGGTTTATATGTTACAGTGAATGTACTTATTAAATGAGAGAAGGATACAAATACGTCATGATTTGATTTTTAAATCTTTATATAACTTATTTGATTTGTTTGTAATGCTTATTTGTTATCAATATTTTGTTAATTTTATGTGAAAATCTTTTTATATAGATATCAAATTCGGAAAAAATTTTATAAATATGGTGCAATATTTTGGTAATATTATTTAAATACACAGAACTGTATTAAGAAAATTTAATTACATACTTTAAATATATATTTTGTATGCCAATCAAATCTATTATGAAAAGATAACATGAGACTCACATTAAAAACATATGAAGTTACATGAAAACACTTTTTTATTTAAGTTTAATTATTAAATCACGGAAATATTACAAATTTATTCTAAGTTTTTTGGAAAATTTACAGCACGTGATAATTTGTTTCATCAAATATTTTAGATTAATTGCATTTAACATATTAAGTATTGCTAATAAGTATACACTCTCTAAGAATTAATGTAAAGATCATAATTTACAGCTTATTAGTCAATCATATTTTTTTCAATTTCTTGTTCTGCAAGTATGAATCACGTTTTGGAATTTTATTGATTGTGAGAACAAACAATGAAGATAATAAAGCAATGTAATCAAATGTATAAAGAAAAATATTTAGAAATTGCATGCCACATAGTGTTGTGCGTTAACCTGTTTGAATATGACTAATGGCAAGCACTGAATATATGAGGGAACTACAATGGAGTCTGTAACACCATAAAGATATTTTATTTTGCTGTTCATCGTAACAGCATTTTTGCACTGAAGGATGCAGTGGTGAGAACCATACAACTCCATAACATGATATACGGTGCAGAACCAGTGGGGTGATACAAAAAGTAAGATCTCAGGAATTTCTCATTTAGAATCCGCAGAATCGAATCAAACTATCATGACATTGAAGACTAAAACAAGATTCGTCAGTGAAAACAGTGTCGTTCCTGTTGCTCATTACACCACTGGCAGAGAAACCGTCTATTATTTTCATTCATGGATAAATAAAGGGATTTAAAACTTACGATTATACTTTTTATGTGTAAATGATGTTAAATGGCATCAATGAACACTAAAGGAGGAGCAATAGACTGAATCAGCTGTTATATGTGGCTCACGATAAAGCTAAGAAATACATTACACCCATGATTACATTATGCTTGCCATCACATGTAACGTAGTAAATGAAATGGGTAAGATTAGTCCCACGTTCAGTGATTGAAGATACTGTTACAAATTTATGAATAATTATTGTAATTGTCTTAAAATATTTCATACAGATTGGAAATAATCACATTTTGGGCAAAAATTGCGGTGTTTAGACATGTTATACGTTAAAAGCGGGTTTTCGAATGATTTGGTGACTTGGCTATGTTTTGGCGAGAAAATTTGGTAACTTGGCGAGAAATACTTCTGGAAACATACATCACCTAAGCTCTATGACCAATATTAGCGAGATAGCTTAGAAGCGTCCTGAACCTAGGCGAAAGTGGTAGATTTCTCCACCAAGTCATTTATAAATACCACAGCCCGACATAGAAGGCAGGTAGTTTTGTGAAGACAGTCAGTGAAGAATATTAGTCGTGACTGCTAGTCTACAGAAGCTGTTTTCTGTCTGAGGTATTTGAGACCTGTGATTGGAAGCTGTTACTTATTGTATCTAACGAATTGTAGCTGTATAATTGTGATTGTTACAGCTGGTATTTCTAGTGGAATTTTTACGAATAAAAATCTTGTGTTCATTGAGTGGCTGTTTTATTCAATTCTCAATAGACACGAAACCCGAAGCTCGGTACAATACGCTTCAGTGTTTCTGTTCATGTGTAAATGATGTCAAATGGCATCAGCAAACACCAAAAGAGCAACAATAGACCGAATTGGTTGTTATGCGATGTAGCTACGAAAAACATCACACCCATGATTACAAAATGCTTGCCATCACGTGGAACGTAAATGAAATGGGTAAAATTGGTCCCATGTTCAATGAATAAAGTTATGTTTCAGCTTATTTTCAACAAATACACTTTTTCCTCTAAAGAATAATATGCAATCCAGGAAGGCTTTTATTTATTTATTTTTTTCAATTGGTCTCAGAAACATTCTTGAAGACTCTTGATGTCGCAAGTAGAAGTATGCAATATTTGCTCTGAGTAAACTATACACATATTTTTATTTATGACTAATGAAGAGTTATGTAAGTACATGCACATAATCTATTTTTTATTTTGAAAGTTAATGTTAACATTTAAAAAAATCTGTCTTTAACATTAAATATGCATAATGCGATGATAAATTGCGCAAAAATATTTTAACTTTTATTTAAAATAACTAATATTTTTTATGTTTGTATAAAATTGGGACTGAATCCATAAAATCTAAATTTATACGGTTATTTTTATTCAATTACTATTTTAAAAGAATATGTTTCTTTTTTTTTAAATTAATTTAATTTTTAAACAATCAGTCATTATATAATACAATACGTTTCATTTCAATTTAAAAATATTTTAGACACTTATTACCAATTAAGAATATTATTTCTTCTTCTGAATATGTTTAATGTAAAATTTTGCTTGTTTGTTGAAGTGAGAAAATGGCACATTGATAAATAAATTAACAAATATGTGTATTAATAATCATATGCAGCAAATGATTATATAGCAGATCTAAAAGTTTGCAAAATGAATTGTGGTAATTTCTGCTGCTTTTTCCTCATCAGATTAACGGAAAATAGTTCACCGCACTTTATGTCAAATATCAAATGTTTATTCAAAAATAGCTTGTTAAACTCTGCCTGAAAAATGCTTTACTTTTTTGTATTATGAAAAAATTCAACTTGAAAACAATTACTTGAGATTACAAACTGCGCAATAATAAATAAATTCAATGTTCTTTTTTCCTTCAAAATTCTTAAACAAAAGACAAACTTGCAATTTATACAATAAATAATATAAGATCAAAACCATTTTAAAAGCTCATAAACCATTCATTCACCTGACACAAAAAGTAATTTATCGCCATTCTATTTTTTTTTTCATCTGCCTTTAAAAGGGTTTCTTTCAAACTTCATTTTGAGTTCTCTAAGATTTCCATCCCATTTGAAACTAAATCGATAGCTAGCTAATAAGAAGCTCCAAAACCTCACAGAATCGCGCTTATCCCATATTAAAGTACCTTATTTGCGATTTGGGCCGTCGTCAGAGTAACCTCCTTACGTTTTACCCTCCCCAGGGAGGTAGAATGAAAAAGTTGTTTTCTTCATTTTTCCTCTTTTCAACATAAATCAGTATTTTCCTTTCCTCAAGAAAGAATGTTTGTTAAAAATAGTGGATTTTTTTTTTCTTTTGCATCATTCTTTTTTCGTAACCCACTCGAAATAAAAGTTTGGAACATTTATGTTTCCGCCAAGTGAGATTTGAATTCCTATATTTTTTTTTCTTATCGTCTTTTTAGCTACTATTTCACTGGTCTTGTGCATAATCTTTCAATATATCAGGTAGTTATGCTGCCCTTTTGAAAATGAAGAGATTATTTTCTCTATTGAAATATAGAACTTTTTATTTTTTATATATCTGTTCGACGTTAACATAAGAAATTCTGATTCTCATTATATGAATGCATTAATGTGAAAGTATATTATGTAAAAAGATGTATGAAATTATTAATTTCTTGAATCTAAGATGTTTCAGTTTAAATTAATAAATTCAAATTCATATATTAATGTAATCTGAAAACTTTGCAGTTATTCTTATTTTTAATATTTGTGTTTTTATTTTACTGCAAATTTACTAAATATATTAATTTAATGACATAAAATGGGATATTGAGTTTGTGCGCGCAACTGAGTCAGCGTATATGGTTAACATATCATTATTTAAGAATAAATTAAGTTTGATTGAATTCGTCAATATTCAAGATTAGTTTATCAACATTAAAGTTTAAGATTGCTTGCTCTTAAACTTTCATATCAATCTACGCCTTTGTAAACGTTTCTTATGCATAGATTTTTCGCAAACACAAACAGGAATTTCTAAATTAAAGAAAGAATAGCATAGAATTTCCGGATCATTAAGTGTAAATATAAACAATTTCTTATTAATTTAATATTATAATTTATGACAGTAGGAAAATTAAAAAATCTTTACTTCAAATTTAAATTGTTATTTATACGTTGATACACATAAGAGATTTTTTAAAAAATAGTAATGCATTCTTATGGAATTGACTTTTTTGCAATTTATATATTTTTATTATTGAATAAATAATTTATCTTAAGATCTAGTTCATGTATATTCGTTCGAGCAATAAAATAGAGATCGTTATGTCCTTTTTACTATATTACAATACTACTCTAGATACATTAGAAATAACATAGAAATTTAATTAGTAACATATCATTATATTACTTTGATTAACTTAGTTAATATAGTAATTAATACATTATATATGTGAATGATTTAAAACACTAATCAAACAGATATAAATCGAATAAATTTATAAAACAATTTATACAAACTGTATATTTTTGCAAGCTTTACTATCAATATTCTTAACACTTTTACTCATTTCATAAGCATATGACTTTAAGCCCATATCATTGTGATTTCAGGAATCATTCATGTTTTTGTAGTCTAATAACTGTGTGTGCAATGATATAATACGTCAAACAATATTTTCTCATAACAGTTCTATGATCGTATTTAAAAAACAATACATGAAATCATGTTATTTTTAAAAATACAGAAAACATTTCAAATACACATTTCGCTTGCATAAAATATACATCAATCATTGGCTTAGCTATACCTAACAATTGGGTTTGCTCCAAAAATACAAATAGGATTTTGCTGAATTTAACTTCATCCTCGAGATAAATTGCATGCATTAAAGATAGATTTAAAGCTTCGTAATGCGATTTAAGTTATATTTGAGCAGATGTGTGTAGGTTATTTCCGATAAAAAAAATGTTAGATTATCTTATAAAAAATCAAATATCTGAAGAACATATGATTAAATAAATTTATCTAAAGAAATATCTAGTTCTTTGAGCTATTGGCTATTTAATTTAATTTAGAATACTATTTTTCCCAGTGCAAAGAATGAAAAAATCATGCTATTTGTTAAAAATTATATCAGAAGTTAACCATCATTATCATATAAGTATTAAGAGTTAATTACATACAGCAAATTGTTTACAAAAATTTCTGGCTTCAAACACAAATGAAAACAATTATCAAACACAAATAAAAAAATTTAGATAATTTTTCAAAAGAAGGTTGCAGAACTTGTATTATTCTTAACCAATAAATTTAATATTCATTTCCATGACTTTCTACAAGTGCTAAAAATTTATTCTTGAAATTATTGAAAGTATGTGACTTATGATACGAATGATCATGGTAGTGCATAATATTATATTTAGTATTAAGAATATACTTATTGGGTATATATTTTGCTAATGGCAGTACTGAGATAGAACTATCATCATAATAAAAAGTCCTTTAAGAATTTAATATGATGTTGATTATAAAAAAATATATATATGTTTTATTTATTATTAATAAGTAATAAGTAATCTTCAAATTCTTATGTCATATAAAAATCTTTAAAAAAATTTAATTCAAATATTCCTAAGTTGAAATGATGGTTCATTTCATATAAACTAATTTTATCCTAAAAAAAGAATATATAGTTTAATTTAAGACGGTTAATACAAATTTTATTTGTTTGTGAAATTAAGATTAGGACTTTATATATTTTTTATTCGTTTATTGAAACTTACTATTTAAAATGAAAAATATTTAATAATTTACAAAATAGTTACGCTAATAACAAATAACACAACAACCTTAAGAAAAGTATATTTAAAAGAAATAATCGGTTCTGTAAAAATTATTCATGACTAAGAATAAGCTCACAAATTTGGAATTTATTTTTATTTTACAAAAATTAAAATAAATCAGTGCTATATATTAAATTATGCTGCTATAGTGTATTTTATAATGAGTAATTTAGAAATTAATTCTATTAATGGTAAAATTTATAAAATATTTTATCACCAAATTAATATACTTCCTCAGCATTCTCATATCTAAAATATATATTTTAAAAATTTTACATGAACTTTAAAAATTAAATGATTTAGTTTTAACTTACATCGAATTTAATCGAAACTTGAAAACATCCTTGAAGCAACAAAATCACAGAATGTGAAATGATAGGAATTTTACACCAGACGTTAATCGATATATCGTAGAAAAGTTTAATTCAGAAACCCGTTTTGTTGGACAAAATCTTTGTAAATATTATATAATCTGACCTTCATAAGGTTCTTCATTAAAAGATGCAAATTATGTGATTTCTAAAAGCATAAATTCTTAATGTATGAGCTTCGTTTAGTTCTATTTAAATCAAATTACATCTGCTTCAATAAATTTAATTTGAAGCTTGATTCATCACATTCTTATTTAAATTAGTATTAACACCTTATTATATGACTTCTTTTTATAAGTATATTTTTACTTATTATTTTTATCAGTAGATTTTAGGAAAAAATATACATTAAGGTAAATTAAAAAAAAGCTTCTTGTAAATCAAGAGATGCATATATTCTTTTTTATATAAAATTCCTTCAATTCTCTCTCTCTCTCTCTCTCTCTCTCACTTAATGAATAAGGAATCAGAACTGTGTATAATGATAGAATTTAAATAGTGTTGAGTAAATGGTGATGATTTAAACGTTTTTGAAAAATTTGAAAACTATTTCCCATTATATTGCAATTTTCTATAATTTTGTGTTTATTTCCAATTACTTTTTTTTTCCTCAAAATCTTTCTGTGTATTTTTTTCATTTCATACCACATTTTGAATGAAAATAGTTTGTAAGGACTGAAATATTTGAATAAATTTTATTAGATACATTTATACCTGTTTCAAAACAGTTTATTTATCAGTGATGAATAAGCTTAGTGTAGTCAATAATTATAACATATGAGTCAATAAGCTTTATATAGTCTATAATACGTTATTGATGAAAAAATATCAATAAAATTTTAATAAAAGTAAACACTGAATAAAACATCTCACTGTAATATTGCTAATGAATTTTTCTATCAAGCCAATTTTTAAAACATTGAAAAATGTCTATGATGAATATTCAGAGCATAAATTGTGGATTAAATAATTATTTATAACACTAAATGTAAGAAAGCTTAGGAAAATGCAATTACATCCTTGGTGACCTTGTTGTCAAAGTCAAGTAGATGGAATGGTAATTATTTCGCTTATTTTAGGGCAATGGAACTTTCCTGTTCTAGTCTAAAACCATTTCATATAAAGTTGAAATAAAAATGTGTAATGCAAGCTGATTTAAAATTTCATTTTTCAAAATACTGGATTGAATGCATATGTTGATTGTTAGTGTTTGTTTTTTGTTTAGTAAGTTTGTCAATATAATCAAATTGTTCAAGTTTATCAATGGAATCAAATTGGAATCAAATTGTCAATGGAATCAAATGGTTAAGGTACCAATGGTCACATCTTTAACTTCCGAAGAATACAGAAATTGATACGGGGAATTGACAAATGCTGAAAAGGATCTTCATGGATACTCTAGGGATTGCAGATCCCTCAAGGTAGCTTGTAACCCCCAAAGTATAGGCGTGTTCCAAAGTGACGGATAGGGGAATGCCTCCACTGATTTATCCTTTGGGTGGAATAAGGGGAGTAATATACCTTCGTGGATCAATAAGCAAAAGTCCAACCTTCTTCAAAGGTTCTGGTACCTTTTCTCTTCCATGAATAGTGCATTAGAACATTGATCGTGTCCATTAAATGTTAAAGACAAAGAGTAATTGGTAATACTACAAATCTTGTATAACTTTCTTTTATATGTCATTAAAATGTTTAAGATATTTTATTTTACCATATGCTTTACATGACCGTCCACCTCCTAGCAGAATGAATGCTAAATAACAAAATGTCATGAATCTTCTAATGAGAGTTTAAGCTTATTTAGCATAAAAAAAATCACAAATTTTGTAAATTTCTCAAGTTTTAAGTCAAGAGAACTAATATAATTTTTTACAGTTTCCTTTTGAAAAATGTAATCTATTTTTAACAAATTTGATCTAACACATGATTGTAAATTTATTTTCTGTGATAAACAATAACTAACAAGATTAAATATGGGAATTATATAGCCCACATTATTATATATTGTCAGCAAAATGGTTGTTATTTTACTTGATATTCTTTCGAAAATGATGATTTTTAAATGTTTAATCTAAATGGTTTTTTATGAAAATTTCTTCTTTGCTATATTAAAAGAATCATATAATATAAGTGTTAATTATTGCAGATAAACAAGACTTGAAACTAAATTTGAAAATATATTTAAGATACACAAATTAAAAATGAAAGATAATGTACAAATATCATCTGCCATGTGTTTCATTATCAAGAATAATAAATAAGCCCTATCTAGATGTAAGGTGAGTGACGCTTTTGCACCAGGAAAGTGTGACCAAATGAACATTAAAATAGAAAAGAAAGATGGGTTTTTGACGTAGAAAAATTTTAAATGGATTTTATCCTTATTAATTAATACTTACGGAAATCTACTAGGATTTAAATATTTTGAAGTATTTGATAAAACTACTTTAAGTTGAAGCTTCACAAATTCACAGCGACATTATTTTAGGGAATAGGAAGACTATATGACTGATGTAAAGTAAACATAGAAAAACTTCACAATTCATTTGCTAACAAATGACTATATTGTTAAATCATATATAAGACACATTTTTACATGAGAAAGCTCAATAATATGCTTTATAATATGATTAAATATATACATAAACGACAATGTCATGTAACTCAAAAAAATATTTCTCAGAAATCAAAAGCAAAGATTTATATTGATTTTATAATTTTCTTAGGATGAAGATAAGCCGATTGAAGTACTTTTGAGTCTAAGAGCGAAATTTAAATGACTTACTTAAATAAAATATCTCAGTGACTCAGAGAAGTTTTAGGTTTTAAAATTGTTTTATTTTTGATCTGAAATAAATGTATTGGAAAACTTTGAGCATTTCAAAATTTCAAAAGAAGTATTTTATTCAAATAAAAATTGAAATAAGCTCGGAGAAAGCTTATATTTCCATTTCACTGAAATCGTATGAAAATGTACTTTCTTTAAAAAAAATATGGCTTAATTTTTGAGAACTCTTTTTACTTGAAAAATCTTAACTCTTAAATTTTTGTAGAAGAAGAAAAATAAAAATAAATTCTTACTATACAATGAAATATTCTGTGTGCTTATATATATATATATATATATATATATATATATGTATATATATATATAAATTAAACGAAATTTATACACTTCTAAATTACTTTAATAAAATTATATGTGTAAAACTTAGCACAATGTTTCTAAATAATTTACATGATAATGTTAATTTTACGACCGTAATGAAAATTACATGTATGGGATAAAATAAATTACGATGAAGTATCAAAGTCACTCAGAAATCTATTATTATGATAATAGTTTTATGTGCTTCGATAGCGAAATAAGTAATGATTTTGATCATTTGACTATTTTCTTAATTTCCTCAACGATAAAATCTTGTTTAAATTCTCCGCCAAGTTTCGTGAAACAAGATTTTGGAAAAAATTGAGTTAAGGTGGTGTAACTCGTCGCTTATGTGATAAAAGCTAATATGATAATCAATTATAATCAGGAAATAATTCTATGATTTTTTACTTATTTATCATTTTTAAGTATGCGACAGAAATAAACGTATATGGTTCCAAAATCTCTGCTTTCGATTACAACATGATTTAGTAATGCGTATTGCTTATTATTACCATTGTAACTTCTATTACATGGTTAGTGTTTTGAACGCATTTAATCAATAAAATATAAATACGGAAATATAAATGCGGAAATAAAATTAAATGGATAAATACCCTAATGTCGATGAGGATGCAGTTTAAAAAAACAATATATTTCAGCATATTTATAGAGATGTCCAAATCTAGAAGAAAAGAATTGTACTTCCGAATAACTAATACCTAATTTGCTCTAGACACCGATTTCCATTTTAATTTTGATCGCCTTAGCATATCAGCTTAATCTATACGTATAGACTAAGTCATGAATACCTAATTAATAAGAATATTTGATTGAATAAAAATTCTGAACAATTTATTTAATAAGCTAAAAATCTTTGTTCTTTTGAAAAAAGAAAATTTATTTATTATGTAATAGCAGCTCACTAGTAGAATAACAGCAGTACAAAGTTACATGTCTGGATGTAGCAACATAATAAGAATCGTATATTTTGGAAACTCTGTTAAAAAATGAAATGTGATGAAGGTATGTTGTGAGACATATCTGGTCCTCATTTAGTTAATGGAATATAGAGCTTCATCTAGTCAATTGGCAGCACTAATCTACTGCTACAAATGAATTGTTGTCTGTTTTCTCGATTCGCTTACATATGCCGCGCTGTAAAATCTGTTTTTATACATAGATCACCATAATGGGAGGAAAAATCTTCAAACATGCTTATGAAGATAAAAACTGATCTGGATATGGGCAACAATTATTTTTTGAAGAATGTTATTTTAATTTGAGGCATCATGGCTATTTTTCAAAGGACATTATCTAATAATTTGACCTATTATCTAATTTTTTCAGTTTCATGAATTGTGGATAATTGTTTCTGAAACGGGTGTATGAATCTTTTCCTTCCCTTCAAGACATTTCTGCAGCAATTTAATGCTTAGCAGCTCTCGACAATAAGTCGCAAGATAAAATAAAGATATATTTTCATCAGAAAGCATGCAACTTCCATTTTGAACTGTTTATTTGAAATACTGCTTATTTTATATGTAATGAACTCTCTTCTGTATAAAAGTTGATATATTATTTTTGATAGTATACATTATTCACGTAAGTTTTGTTATATTTACAATTTTAAAAAATTATTTCTGTAAAATTAATAACTTAGGCCTACTAACGCAACTTGGTATTAATATAAATTTTAGGTGCAAGAAACCTAAAATTATGGAATTCCTAAAATTTAACAGTCATTAGTATTCAAACTTTTAAATTGTAATACTTTATGAAGAACTTATTTTATTTTTATGTTCCTAACTGTGTAAAATTTATTATGATAAAAATACTATGCAAAAATAAAATTCTATACATAAGCATTTTGTTTTCATTTCTAAGCAAGTGTTACAAAATAAACTGAAGATTATCTTTGTTAAGCAATAACCCATTATAAAATTACATAGTAAAATTATTATTCATTATAATTTATTTGATGATGATTTTTTTGAAATTCTTAACAAAAGTTAATATAAAAAAGGCTTGCAATTAAATCATACAATTTAACAAATGCTGATTGCTTGTATACCAAGAATAATTATTGACAGTTGCTAGATTGTTATTTTTAAAAATGTGATACATTTAAGAGATAATTTTGTCCTAATTAATGGAATATTGCTAATTTAATTCAAATTTTTTAAATAGTTTGTTCACTGAATTATTGTATTTAATTTACTTGATTTTTAAATAGCAAAATTTGCCATACTCAAAAAATAGGGCTTGTTTGCTTTCATTTAAAGAATCATAATCTATGAATGAAGTATTGTCCATAATAATCTTTGAATTTACAAGAATACAATCATTGCATTACTTCTGTTTGTATTCATGACTCCGTTTCATAAATAGAAAAGAATTCATTCACAATAGGAAAATAATGAAAAAAAAAAAATAAAATTCACACTGTGAAAAAAAAAAGAAATTTATTTTTATCTTAAAGTT
This sequence comes from Latrodectus elegans, assembly GCA_030067965.1. Classification (NCBI taxonomy): domain Eukaryota; kingdom Metazoa; phylum Arthropoda; class Arachnida; order Araneae; family Theridiidae; genus Latrodectus; species Latrodectus elegans. Next base: position 33,829,928 of record CM057813.1, read on the forward strand.
CTGTATCTTATTTTTATCTAGGGAATCCGCGCGCGCTTATTCTGTCGCTTAAGAAGTGAAAAAATATTGAAGCATTAAAATAGAGAAATATGTGGTTCAAACAATTTTTATTTTGGAAGTGTTTTGTATTTCTAAACTATTCTATGGAAAATGGAGATTAGAAATACAAGAGAGATATTACTAAAGTGAATATTTTATGTAGACTTGGTGATTCACTATTAATTTTATGCTCTACAAGTTCACATTACTGTATAAATTTCTTTCAAGTAAAGAGAAATCAATGTTGCAAAATTAAAAATATATTGAAAAGAAAAAAAATAATTTAAAAAAAAATAATAAAAACTCTAAATTAAAAAGAATAAATATCTGAAGTAACAGAATAAAATTATGAATAGAGGCTAACGAGTAATATTTTGCGAAAATTTTCCAAGTAAGTCACTTAAAAATATCATATTTTTTTATTAAAGAAGAAAACAAAATTACTTTAAAAATCTTATTATATAGAATACAATGCTCCAAAATGTTTCTTAAAATTTAATAGAATTTACATAAAGTAAAATAAATAGAGCCGATAGAAAAAAATAAGATTACTTGTTTGACATAAATTATATCATGGTATTTATAAATGATGTATTAAAATTAGTAAATTTGTATAAGTTTATTTTAACGCTTATGATTTACTGAATTTTGTATATAATAACATTTCTTCGTACAAATATTACAAAAGACACTGGTACATATTCAAAATTGTCTCGACAAGTAAGAATAAATTTGGAAAAAAGAAATTATCAGCATAAAGAAGACAACAATTAGTGCATGTCACTTGCTGTTTGAAATAAGATTATGGGTCCTTTATAGTATTTACTATAATAATCTATGTTCCACAATAACATAATAATTTATGGTAAACTAATGCGGCACACTTATTTGAGTGAAAAAGGTAGAATCTGAAATATATTAGGCTAAATAACACAACACAACATAACATGCATACATGCATGCATACATACATACTTATAAAAATACATAACTCCAATTTAGCTAATATAACAGCAGGAAACAGTTTTCAAGCACAAAAGTCCCTAATACACGAGACATGAATGCTTCTATGCACTACATTAGCATTGAAGACTTATAGTCTTCCCTAACTCTCTTCCTAGGATGAACGGCGGTATTTATACCTGACTTGGTGGGAAAATCTAAGAGTTTCACCAGGGTTTCTGGTAGTCTCTAGTTCACCTCGCTTGATATTGTTGCTAAAGTTTCAGTGATGGTGGCCAGGAATCCGACCAAAAAGTAACCATGGCACTAAGAATTTCGTAAAAAGCTCACCTTGTAGCTAGTTTAATAGAAATGTAGTTATGTACGTAGAATTAATCTAAATTTAGCAATTATTGTCATAAATCTGAGCAATCTTCCTGAGATTTTTGAAAATAAATAAAAGTAATGTTTAAAAATGTATAACAAAATCTAATATTATGATGTCAAGGAACAGGGATAAGGAAGATGCAGGTAATGAAGTACCAAAGGTAAAAAAAATTTGCGAATATTAATACTGAATTTTATAAGTTACATATTTATTAATGAAATAATATATGTAGATCAATAGATGATTTGATGATATGTAGCCAGAAATAAATACATTTTTATCAAACGCCCGTCTTCAACATCTCTGTTATTTCTTGACATGCAACCCAATAAACTGATTAAACCCAATAAACTGAACTTAAAAGAATTAAAATTTGAGTTCACATAGTTCTCTTTCAAAAAATTTAAAACAATCGGATAATATTTTTGTTATTCACAATCCACATCCTCTTAGTGGCACAGCTGTTGAACAGAAAGATTCATCAGTTTTGAATCTCTCATTTAGAAACTTTTAATAATTACAAAATTTCTTTCTTTTTCTCAATATCTTTTTTCAATTATTTTTCTTCTTTTCAACAAGGTTTAAGACAGTCGTTTGTCTCTTTTTACTCGATGATTCCAAATATATTAGGAATTCCATTTCGAGTGTCGTAGTTGATTTAGCACCGCCAGTGATTAAATGTATTATGTAATTTTGGAAATGTTTAAGCCAAATTTTAACAGAATCTGAAACAGTTAGAAAAACCTTTTCTTCATATTCGGCAACACGTCAAATATAACTGAAATTAAAATATCTTGAACACAAAGTATTTTGAATTGGGTCCCTTTGAAATCTGCTAAATGCTTTAGCAACTTAGATCTCGAGCAGCTTGGATTAATAACTGAATCTATCTTCTTTTTTTTTTTCATGTTAATATAAAGTCTAAATGAATGTCTAAGTAAATAGTGTTATTAGATAGTTTTGATATAACAAACATGAATGTTGTGATATGTTGTACTTAGAGAAAAGAATTAGAGGTTCATTTTATCAATATTAACTGAGGTTTTTTCCTCATAAGACCAAATTTAAAGAACATAAGAATAGAAGAAATCCTTCTAAAGCAAACACTTCAAGCCAGAAATGTTAAATTTCATGGCACTCGTTACCATGTCATCATCAAACAATTAAATATTTATGCCTTAAACAAATTTAGAATAAAGATCTAAAAAAGATATTCCTTCAAAAAGATTAGTAAAATATCTTCCTAATGCAAACCTTCTGTAGTTTGTCTAAAATCAGATAAAGTGTGGATAAAACTAACTGTAATTAGTATTTCATCAAGGAAATTTTTTAATCCATTTATTAATGTGGTCAATAAATGCCACAAAATGCCAGAATTTAAGCAATTCACTACTCCAAACTTTGACAAACGAATTTGTAGAGCCCATAAACTTGGAAAGAATACTAAACATTCTGTATCCATTCTGTACAAGTCATTCTTTATCCATTGAGATAATTGGACATTTTACTCAGAAGTGCATATGTGTCTTTAAAAAAAGCTTATCTTCCAGAAATTATAACAAATTTCTCTATCATATATAATAAATATAATTTGTTGTCAATAAATATTTCAGTCAACTTACATGTATAGTAATTGCAACTGGATGGTAGCTGTGCATACTTTGGATTGTTAAAAATAAAAATTGGTTGAACTAAGGCTTTTTTCCAAGAAACTAGCAAGCTATTTTTTCGCAACTGGTCAAATAATGCTTACAAAGATATTTTATCAGATTCTTCCAGATATATAAGAAACTGGATAAGATGGACCATCACCAAAGTACTTATAATATTCCTTAACTCTTCCATACTAAAGTCATCTTTAAAAAGTTTCTCAAAATTTGGTGAATTATTGCGCTGGAATTTCAGGTCACATTTTCTCATTTTATTGTCAGATCTCACTCACTCACTCACTCACTCACTCACTCACTAACTAACTAAATAACTAATTAACTAACTAACTATATATATATATATATATTTCCAAAGATCCACTCTAATGAATAGGATACAGAAATTTAAAACACACCATCCCCTCCTCTTTGTTAATTTCGGTTGTTATGATGAGAAATTATCTTCTGTTGAACAAAGCTATGACTGTCTTTATTTCTTCAGAAAATTTTCAAAATAATCCTTAAAAATTTTAAGCTATTTATTATAACCTTAAGTTTACTAAATGTAATATTGAAACCTAAACAGAAACAATATGATGGATCATTTCTTGATATTCCTAGTCAATATAAGATCTCTAACTTGCTCATCCGTTATTAATGCTCATTTTCATTTTCAAATTAGAATATTCTGATTTGTGTCTATTTATTTCAATTATAGTATTTCATTTCAATTATAGTATTTCAGAATAAAAATATTTTCCCTGTTTTTTTTTAAAAATTTTATTTATAATTACTGTTATTAAGATTTTTTAATTTTGCTTAAAATTTATTCAAATTTTATACATTATTTTTATATCTAATTTAAAATGAAATCTTTAGTTTACATAGCAGATTTAACATAAAAACAGGAAAATGCTTTTTTATTTGTTTGTTTAGGATGATGACAACAACACTAAATTATGCTCATAATTTTAAAATAATAATCGATTAAGAAAATTATCCTACTTAAGAATTGAAACTATATCATTCATTTTATATTAAGTAAATTAAGCTTAAACTAAAAGCAAAATTAAAATGTATACAATGTAAGCACATTTTCAAATTCATTTTACACAAACAACCGCTAAATATTTATCTTTACTTTAGCTTCACAAAATAATAATAAATATTAGATATAAAATCTTTTGTGAAGAATTTTTAAAAAACAATATTTATTTTTTGTATCAGTGTTTTCATGAATAATTTAAGTGATATTTATCATTTTGGATCGATATTTCTAGCAATATCCTTGGTAGGTCTGTAATTTTAATAATTATGACGATATTTTACATTTTATTTTTTCTATTTTTCAAATAACTTTTTTTATGCATCTCTTTTATATTAACTTTTGAATTTTCCTAAATAAACATTGAACAAGGTGACATGAATCTAAAATAACAGTATGTTATTTATATGATATTGATAATTTATTATTAAGAATGTTTTCGGTTAAAAAGATGAGTATAAACTCAATATATTTCTTATTAAAATTTTAATAATTGATTAAAATTTCAATTTGAGTTATTCAATAAGCAAATTTTTAGAAAAAATATAAAAATCTGTAACCAGAAATAAATAATAAAATAATTTACCAATGAAGTATTTTACTAAAACAGATTTATGAATGTCATTTTAATATTTTTAGTATCCACAATGAATGAAGAATTTTAAAAACGTAAAATTATTTAGTAATAATATGAAGTAAATGGGTATCACACACACACACATATATATATATAACAAATTCTGCTTTTTCAATCATAAGGGAAAAAGTAAAATTCATTTTTGGTAATTATTTTTAGGTAATTAATATTTGGTAATTAATCTTTTTTGTTAATTATAATCTATTTTAATAAACAGATTATTAGCTGTACATAATAAGCATTATTAATCAAATAAGTACAACTAATTCAACAAAATATTATAATAATTTTGTAATGTCAAGTTTATAAGCATTATGTCAATACATTTTTTTGAATTTTGTTTTATTGGAAATTAGAAAATCTGAAAATAAAATTTTTGAAGAAGCGAAACTCAATAATTGAAAAATTTATGAGTAATTAATGGCGATGAAAGAAAAATGATTCAAAAGAAATAGTAAATAAAGTTTGACAAAATATTAATTGTTTTTATTATAAAAAGTAATGAAATAAATTCCTTGGCATTTAACAAAATGTCATGAATATCAATAATCAATAAATCATTTTGAAGTTTTAATATTCCCTTTAAAATATTTCTTGTTTATTCACTAACACTTTTTTCAGAATTATTTACCTTTTTAATGCATTAGTGATACAAAACTCGTAGCTCAATATTTAGTTTAAAAATATATATTTTTAATATATAAATAGAAATAAAAAATATTTTATATTAATGAATTCATATAACTATCTTACACATAAAATTTATTTGAGAAAAATCAAATGCAGAACAATAAAAATGGTTTTTAACTGAATTTGGTAATTTCAATCTTTTCGATTTCTTAATACCAACAAACTATGATTACTTAATATAAAAAACTGATATTAATCTTTGCTGTGATAATTTGGTCTTTTTATATGAATGAACATATAAAAAGATAAACTTGTAGCAATAGGTATGTAAAATAAATATGGATTTAGCAAATTGTTATGAAATACGTATCTCAAAATGTATATATCACAAATTAAAATTAAAAATTTATATAAAATAATCTGTGCATTTTTTATTTTAAACAAAATTAAATTACGAAAATTATAATTTTCGTTTATTCAAGCAATTCCATTTTCCTCGTTTCCATTTTAAAATACAAATTAATTTCTTCTTAAAAATAATTAAAACTAATATAAATTTTAAATATTTTAATATATAATAATCTTATATTTAAATTTTCCAAAATTTTATTAAAAAATTATATTATTATTAATTTAACTTAGACAAATTTCTGTTACTACTCCAATAATGTTATACTCCCATTCTCTTGTCTGTCATCCAAAAAGTTCTTATATTTTTTATTCCGATTTACAGGGTAGGTGCCTCTATCCCCAGAATTTATATGCGATCAATACAAGTATGAGTTTCGGTCCATTACTTTTCCTTTTTCATGCCACACACACAAAAAAATAACATCCTGGAGAGCAAAAAAATGAGAAAAATATAAATGATGAATAGTGGAACTTTCCTGGTTGTTATTTCTTGTCAAGGAAATTCTTTTGTTTCGTATGAAGTAGGTAAAAAGAGATTTGTGGCTCATCAGGTGGGAATGGGAGAGTTTTAATGTTACTTTGAAAATGCGTATCTCGTTCTAATAATAAGTATCTCAGAAATTCTTTCATTTTAAAATACAAAGAAGGAAAAATTAGTTTAATTCAAGATAAATTGGTCCTTTTATGCCAAAAATTCACTGTGACATCAAAATTAAATCAATAGTTAACACATACTGTGTAAATGTGTGTATATATATAAATAAATAAATAAATAAATATATATATATATATATATATATATATATATATATATATATATATATATATATATATATATATATATATCTATCCATCTATCTGTCTATCATATATATATATATATATATATATATATATATATATATATATATATATATATATATATATATGATAGACAGATAGGTGGATAGATATATAAAGTTGCTTCATTATGGTATAGGGTAAAATGTTGTATCATATTTAAACTTTATTAAAAATCACAATTATCTATGCTTTACATAATCTAATAATACATAACCATCGATCCATCGATACTTTACATATTTTTTTAATCAAATATATATTTACTCTCTATATATATTTGATTAAAAAAAATTTGCGTAAATATAGGGAAAATTCTATACAAAGTTACCACTGATAGTGAATGCTAATGAACTCAATTTATGCACATCTTTATCAATTTTATTTCAAAAATGTTTATGGAATTTTCTTTAAATAATGTAAGGAAAAAGGTCATGAATTAAAAAGCTTAGAAAAAACTTATATAAAAATTAAATATTAAAACGCGTAACTGAATCTCTTTAAAACTGAGAAGATAGAATAGTTGGTGTTTATACACGTATATAAAATACACTTGAAATAAAATTTAAATTTGTGAAGTTTATTAGGTATTTATGGTTAACGAAGTAGAAAAAAGGAATACAAGACTGTACTTTGAAGAGATATTTGTTAACTATTAAAAGTGAAAAGAAAAAAATGTTTGAAGTTAGCAGAGATGACGAATAAATAGTTTTGATTCGATGATTATCTCTTTCCTTATAGCTTCTAAAATATATTATATTTTTTACCTCGGAAAATATTTTGAAAAATATCGACAGATTACATTGAAGCATCAAAAAGCATTCTCTAAACAGCAATCAAATCTCAAATTATATTATAAAATGGAGATTTCATATTTAAGGGATACAAAAAAAAGTTAAAATTTAGTTTTAAAAAGGAATTGGATGTTGGACATTGTACGTATTAATGATGTCAGCATGCATGTTCTAAGAATTTTGAATTTGCTATTCATTTTAAATATTTACTAAGCAATTTTCTGGATATAAGTGTTTTTGATTTCATTTTTAATTCAACATAAAAAAATGAAACTGGGCCCACAAACATAGCCAAATTAGATTGATACATCATACTTATGTTGATCAAAATTTGAAAAATTGTATTTAAATCAGTATTTATATTCTATTTATTTTTTAACAAATATGCTCTGACTGTAAAATTAATTTTGCATCAGAACAGAATGTGAAACAATTATGATATTTTTGAGAATAATATAAGTACATAAGTAACATAAAATTGAAATTATATTTACAATTTATGAAGCATTTTAATACTGATAGAGAATTTGCTTATGGTTATGTAGTAAGTTCTTAAAAAAGATTAATAGATTTTTATTAATTCCAAGAGGAAGCTTAAATTGTTTCCTAATTGTATATTTGTTTAAATCAGTGTTTGAAAAAGGAAGATCTTTCAACCCAAGTGAAAGGTATAACAGAAAAAGGTAGGATCCATTTAATGTAGTTTACGTGAAGAGAAAAAGGGGATAAGGATTTCTTATCTCTGATACACTATTTTCTGAAAAAATATTTCATTGGTAATGCACCATACTTAATAATTGAAAATAAAAATCCTGTACTTTTCATGTATTTTATCCAATAAAAGGCAACAAAAATAATAAATGTGCCACTAATATACATTGTTAAGTCATGCTAGGAATCTACTTTGTTAGTATCTCTTTATGAAATATTGTTATGTCATGATTTTTATGTAATACTACCTCTAAAGTTATTTTCGTATTATTCATTCAACATATAAGAGACGGCTGCCATGCATTCAGCAAGTTCGATAATCAATTATATATGTAAAGATTCAGTCGAATTATAGTTTCCATACAATTTCTCTGAGGTAATCTATTATAAAATTATGCAGGTCTGTTTATTTATCATTTATTTAATTATTTAGTCTAATCAAATCTATTGAGAAATTTATGAGGAAAAACTTTTACATACATTTTTTTTTATTTTTATGCAGATACTAATACATATCGGTTAGTGAAAACTACAAATATAAGCATTTGCAATACAAAAATATTTCAATGTTTTAGAAACACATGTGATGTTTTCTAACTTATTTACACATAAATCTTTTAACTAGAAATTCAATCGTCATATTATATTCTGTAATTATAGTCATTGGGGTTAAAGAGTGCAAAAAAAAAGCTTTTCAGCTTAAGTTATAATCAAAATGCATTATAATTCTAAAATGCCCAATATGTGTACAGTGAACAAAAAAGTATTTAGGTAATATACCGACAAAAAGGAGAAATTTTGTTTAAACTTTTCAAACAAATAAAAAGAAAATATGTTTTAAATACAATATAATTTATTAATGAATTCTAAAATTCATATAATCTGCAATTTATAATTCTTACTTTTAAAATATATCCAAAGAAAATTTTAATAACCTAAATATCTTTAACATAAAAGTTTACATTTCATTCACATTTAATGTGTTAATCTCATTTCCTAATTATTAGATTTCATTAATTATATAGTATATTTTTAAGATTATAGTATAATTAATGTTTAAATATAAAAATAAGAAAGACTTGTATGTAAACATTGAATAGAATATGAATATTTGTGATTTAGTTTATTCTTAATTTTCAATGTAAATATCCTGTATAAAATATCAGATTTGAAATGCATTTCATGTAAAAAATAAGAGATTTTAAATATAAAAAAAACAAAAATTTTTTTTGTTAAAAGTGTATGTGAATAATATATTTAATATATATTGTATCAAATGTTCCATTTTATATTGTTTAATTAATTATGAGGTTATTCCTTATAAAATAGTTCTAATTCCAAATGTTTTATTAAATTATTTATACTAGCACTATCCCTAATTATTTATACTAGCACTCCACTAGCACTACACATGATGCCAATCGGCTAAATGCTAAATAGCACTTCTACTATCAGAAAAGATCCAGATATCCTTTAACTGCGGAAGCAACATGACGGAGTCTAGACATTCTATAATTGTAATAAACTTTGAAAAACTGAGCAGAATTCTTGATTTTTATTTTTTATTCCTAAATCTAATATGAATGCCACTGCTAGAACAGCCATTATCAAGTCTACTGCCGTCAGTGTATAATTGAACAGCAACCATGGGGACATTGCTGATTTTCTCCAGAGCCATCTGTTTCAAGATGTCGGGAAGATCCCATTGTTTGTTAGCTTGGACATAAAGGTCCAGAAAAAAATAAACACCATCAAGATCCTCATAAGTGTCAATAATCTGAGGGAAACTGTAGTGTACAATTGATATGACAATAAAGTGGTCAGAAACAATCTGTTCAAAAGTACTGCCACGTTTAAGCCGCTGGTTACTGCTCCAGGAACCCAGAAATCTACAGATACGATTCTGAAAGCTAAAGCAAGAGAGCTTATTGTAGTACTTCACCAAGCATTAATTTCTCCTAAGACTCAAAGGCTGTAAATTGGCCCCATAGAACGCGATATCATTTGAACAAGAATTGCAAAAAGCAGTAATAATCCTTGCAGAGCTAAGTTGTACCAAGACTCTGCAGGCTTGAGCGAGAGGCACAATAGTAGATGGCGGGGGCCGTACTCTAAGAAGGGATGAATAAGAGAAACATAGATGTTTCTAAGGGTATTGGCATCGGTACCCCAATCTCGGCCCCATATTTATTTAGGAATGTTAAGGCGTTTTGTAACTCTTAAAGCGAGATGCTCTAATAGAAAGTTACTCAGGATCCAATATAAATCCCAGATACTTTGGATGTTTTTCAACCTCAAGAGATTGATTGTTCAACAAGACTTTCGGTCAAAAATTATATAATCTTCTTATAGTTGTAAAGAAACTTGCAATATATTTTAAATGATTAAAACTTAATTTTTGGACCACAGAAAATTTCCATACGTCAGTCGAAGATTGGTTTATATGTTCCTCCACCTTTTCAATATCAGAGACAGAACTAGAAAGAACGATATCATCAGCGAAAAATCCCACCTTACAGTTCTCAGAAATGACTTTTTCTATTTCCGCAATAAATAATGGGAACAGCAGGGGGCTCAATATCAAGCCTTGAGGAACACGCCTTGGCTTATTTTAAAATTATCTGAGGTTGAATCGTTGTAATTTCACCTTAATGTGTTTATTTCTCAGAAAATCATAAATCCAAGGTAGTACTCTACCACAAATACTGAACTTAATAAACAATTTGGTAATGAGCTTCTGACTCCAAACTCTGTCGAATGCCCTAAAAAGTTAATGGAAGGCATTAACAGTGTGATTGTTAGACCTTTTGTTATGGGTTTCTCTAATACATTAGCTAAAATAAAGCACCTGATTAATCGCGATGTAACCCTCCCCAAAAACCATATTGTTCCATCGATAGGAGGTTGTGAGAATTTAGATAAAAAGTAAGTCTTTTTAAAATAATTTTTTACATAATTTTACATGATATGGAAGTCAAGGCAATGGGTTTAAAACTCTCAATGGAAGCAATGCCCCTGCCAGGTTTCCTGATAGGCACCACAACTGCTCTTTTCCAATATGGAGGAAGACAACCCAGTCTCCATGAGTCGTTCATGATGTCAAGAAGTATCTGTCTTCCATGAAGACCAAAATGACATATCATTTGACCGTGAATACCAACCGGTCCAGGTGAAGTATTTAATTTTGAATCCAAAATTGCAGTATAAAGTTCTTGTGCTGAAACGGCTGTGTTAAAAACAGCAGGACCCACATGAGTATTACTGTGACAGCCATGGAAAACATTACAAACCATGGTTTTTACAGACCTATTGAAGTCAGAAAAAATTCAGGTTACTCATAAGTTGGTAATGCTCCCTTAGAATGTTAATTGACTGCTCATCATTTTGAGCCAAGATTCCATCTTTAGAAAAAATATCTGGTTTATATTATAAACGGCAAACTGGTTTTATTTATATTCTTTACTCTTTCTCTAGCAATTATGTTTCGAAACTAGTTTAAAGCAAATAATAATAATAATAATGTATTAACATTAATAGGCTTGAATGGTTAATCATTTAAAGAAATCCATCATGATTTATTAAACCAGATTACATAAAATAAAAACATTTATTAAGTCGCATTCTATTACGTTAATAAGATCAATTTATTTTCCCTATTGTTTCAATGAGAAGGCAAACTAAAACAAAATGCTGAGTACTTTCAAGAAAACCGATGTACTTGGTATATAATAAAAAGGAAACATGCTACATAATATCTCCTCATAAAAAACATGTATTTTTATTAATTTATATTTCCTGATTAAAATTATCATTAAAACTAATCTAAAATTTAATTTCTTGAAATTAATTACTACGTATGAGGATGATACTTTATAGTATATATAAACTGATCCTTATCACATCTATATGAATTAAAATTTTGTTTTGTGTTTACAGGCACTCATTTAAACTATTTAAATTTTACTATAGATTTTTCTATACTTTTTATTTAGATTTTATATTATATTAAGGACGTGATAATTTCAAATTATAAAATTTCTGTATTTTTATCAATATAAAAACACATCTCTACATTATAAGAATTAAATAAGCTAAATAAAAATATGTAAAATAATTCAACGTAAATATGTTTTTACTTCAAAATAATTTAATTCAAAATATCTCAAATATTTCAATACAATTTATAAAAATTTAATTATTTCAACAACATTTGTGTTTTTCTTACGTCATACGAAAATCGAAAAGGTGTATATAACAAAGAAGAAACATTTAACAGGAATTTATCGTAATATGGAGACACGGAAAATGTTCACTTGGGACTTAAATGAAAAAATCTCTACAGGAGGTAAGTTTCTGTCGACAACAACGGAAATGATCTTATTTACTTCAATTTCATTTAAAAAAAACTCTCAGGGGAATAACATTCAACAAAATCAAAAGAACAATGTTTTACAAAACATATAATTTAGAAAAACACTAGTTTAAATTAATTTTTATTAGTTTTATCTAATTAGAGGAAAAGTAAAATCCAAAGAAGAAAACAAATAATTAATAATGTAAAGTAAATAGGTAACTATGATTAAAGAGATGGCTATAAATGTGTTAATTAATCATAATATTTACAAATAAGTAAAAATGAAATTTCTTTATCACTTTATATATTAAAAATATAAATCACTTTGTTTTATCGAATAAATACATTATTTCTATAATTAATGCAAATATTTTGTTACTTCTTAATGCATAATTTTCTCCACGTTTCTGCAAAATTTTATTTTTATAAATGATGTAATATGATTTTAAGCTGAACCCTGGTGACTTAGTGGTAGTGCTTCCATCTCCCAAGGTTCAAGTTCGAGTTTCGATCCTCAAATTGGGTAAGTTTGGCTCATCATTTCAATGAGTCGATAAATTGAGTACCAAGGATGCTTGGGAGCTATGAAATGTCATGTTAGGCTAACCTTGGCCAACATTAGACTGTCATACCATCGGTTACGTTAGTTAATAATTAGTTAATAATTGTTATACCAAATGTATGCCATGCACTAATTCGTAAATGTATTTAGAGGAATCGTATAGTATGTAGGCATTTAACGTTTAAAATTTTATCTTTTCAATAAAAATTATTTATCAAACCCAATTCTCACTTTTTTCATTACTTAATAAGTTTTTAACTCCGTAAACTATCATCGATTTTAAAATGCATTATAAATAGGAATTTGACAAAGACAATTTTTCTTGGAATGAAAATTGTTTGAATGTAACTTGTTTTGTTGAATATGAACAACATGGATTGGGATAAAACTAACTCAATTTTATTTACAAAATTGATTCTCTTAGCAAAAATCAATTTAAATAAATACTTTTAATACTTTATAAATGGTTTTCTTGGATATTTTTGTTTAAAAGAAAGTACTTTGAAGCTTAATAAAAATTCGTTTCTCAGAAATTAAAAAATTACATTGTTTACAAAACATTAGGTGTATTATGAAGTAACTGTGAATATTAAATTAAGTAACAAATTCACGTAAAATATGTGAAAATTAAAATATAAGTTGAGTTCAAATTCCATGTCTATATAATTTAAGTATTAAAAAGAATTTATATCTTTTAGAATTTATTGAAGCGCATTTATATCTCTTATATATGAAATATAAAACAAACTTCTATACATTTACTGCAGATAAAATATTGAATAATATATATATATATAGAATAGGGTAGCATTTCACATTTTCCTTCAAGAACTTCAAAATCTAGATGTCCAGAGTAAAAGATAATGTGAAGATTATTGGTGTTGCAAGTAATACTGCCGTGGTCAAAAATCAATATTATTTAATATAGAATATATTTTAATCTATGGATTAAATATTTCTCTTTACCTTGACTATACTTCTGATATCTCTGAATAAAAGAGTATAAGAACTGAATTCTTGAATACAAAAACTTCTTTCATGAAAGTCGAATGATTTTATTTCATTGAAATGATAGATTTATGAAAATTTACCTCGCTGTTTATCAATTTTAATATGAAAATCAAATGTGATTAAGTCTTCTATTGGCAACAAATAATTGTACCAATCATCAATTTAGGAATACAATTAACGAAGATTCTTCAAAATTCCAAAAAAATTATGATGTAATGTCTAAATAAAGTAAATCTTTGAAACATGATAAAGTATTAAATAAATATAGTAAGTATTCTACTTTATATTTCTTTAATAATAAGTATTCTACTTTATATTTTATTTATTAAAATTAATGCCATATTTAGGAATTGAATCTGAATAAAATTTTACGTCATATTAAAAGAATAACTGGAAATTATAAATCAAATAATTTGTTATTTATAATAACCAAGAATTAAAACACATACCTTAGCAAAATGACAATAGTATAATTCCGGCGAATAATACAAAAATAATAATGTTTAATTTTTTAATTGTGTGCTTATGTGAAGTGGACACATATTTAGCCATTTTATGAATCACCTACCTTTAACATTATGTAAAAACAAACATATTTTACACGCATTCTTCAATCAGTATTTTAGCACACAATTATTCAAAATAATTTTTTTCACTTAGCAAAACGTTTTTATCCAATATACGTATTGTTCCTTTAAAAATTTATTCATAGAAAAATAATCATAAAAATCACAATTAAAATGTTTTACATTTTTGCATTATATTTATGGAAAAACAATTTTTTATTTGGTAATGTCTACTGATAGCAACGATATTTCTGGAGTAAAAAAACACCTCGGGGTAAGAAAATCCTCTAAAAATCGAAAATGGTGAAATCCTGTATGGGAATTCAGATTTAGCAGATAAAGATTACGAGAATTTTTATTTCTCTTTTTTAGGGGCTAAAGTAATAGGAATGATAGCAAAAGCATTCAAAAAATTAGGTAAAACCTTTTGAAATCAGAAAAAGTGGTCATTTTTGGTTGTTTTATGTGAAATGTACTTCTTAAATGGCTCACCAAACTCTCTATTTTCCTTTCTTACAGCCTAGAAAACACGATAAAATAGTATTAGAGAAATAGAATTTAAAACCCCATGAAGCATGTTTATCTTAATTGCATTCTCAACTATACAGTTTTATGACTTCAAACATTTTCTCAATCATGTAGTTGTTTTTTAAGCAATTTTAGAAATTTATTGATTTTTTTTATTTTGGACTTTAAATTGTACATAATAGATATAAAAATAATAGTTACACGTATGCACATTTCTGATCAACAAATATGAATATTAAGGGAAAAAGAAGCTCTAATATATCATTGTTGTATATGGAGTTATATACAATACATAACCACAAATAAATATGTAATAATTTTCTTACATAAATATATATTTGCAAAATGAATTTTAATACGTATTTATCTATTTCTTATGAATGAAAATGTGGAAAATATTTACCAATAGGCTGTTTCTTTTTGCTTTTATTCTAAACAACACAGTCTTATTTGTGTTAAAATATATTTGAAGGATGTGAAATATTTTGAATGGTTAATTTATTATCATTTACTGAGAAACTTGATGTATATTTTATTTTTATTTTTATTTTGGTAAGAATATGATAGGTAAAAAGATTATTCAAATAGTTTTATATTCTAATGAATAATTATAAATACTCATAGTGCCCGATGGGATCAGTTTTCATGTTTGATTTGAATTCATAGTAAATTTACCTACACTACAATGTAATTAACCTAAGCAATATAAAGCTAACCAGGAGTTTTGATTCTTTCAAAAACAGACATATGGTTCTTTAGCCACTTTTAAAATTGCCAACTATGCTTAACGCTAGAGGCATTAAATTCAGATTTTTTTTTTATTTTCAATGTCAAAGAAATACATTTTTTTAATTCGTAAGGGTAATTTGTGTAAACAACTGTTATAGAATATTTGTCTTTACAATAGAAATAAATTCCTAAGGCTTCTTTACAATAGTTTTCTAATATGTCTGAAATTAATTATATAACAAATTTTAAAAAATAAATTTTATTTAATATTTGATTAATTTAACAGTGAATTTAAAATACTTCTACTTTTCTTTTCCATCAGACACTTCTAAAGAGTTATTTCTTATGATTGCATATTTTGTATTCAAAAAGTAGCTTTATTTGTAGTCAAAAACAATAATATTTTGAGTAAGAATTTATAGTCTCGTTTTCCCCATATTTAGTTGAGAAAATTCTTCTTCAATGTCTATAAAATTATTATAGCGTTTTTCTCATTTTTGCTTACTAATTAAAATCCTATTAAGAACTATACTTTGTGCCTTTGCAGAAACATTTATATATATTTTGATAATTTTATCAAAATATAAATAAATGTATTTGAAATTAATGATAAATGTTTCAGAAAGAAAAATTATGAATAATCAGAAACGAATAAGGCGTATAGGAGTTAATATTTTGCAATATTATTGTGTTGTAAGTACAGTAAAGTATATTAAAATATAAAATACATTTAAGTACATTTCACGAAGAGTTATCTTCTTTATTCATAGAAACTCAAAATAACCATGAAATGTTAAACATTATATAATTTTAACAGTGAATTTACTGCACAAGGAAAGAAAATTTTTAATAAAGAGTAAATATCATAAAAATGAAGAAGATATTTAGTTAAACAAATGTGGTTTAGTAGGTAAGGACTTTATTTGCAACACATCCTATATTCTCTAGTTCAATGTGATGTCACCTTGAGCAGTGCATTCTATCAGCAATGTCGTATCAGCTTTAATTGACAGTCACAATAAGCCGTATGTTTATCGGGATGACTTAGTAATAAACCCGTACATTTCTACATAGTTCAGAATGATGGAATTCCAATGATGTACATTATAATGTACAAATACATTTCCTGTGACACATGCAATTTAAGATGACACAAGTGTACATGTTGTACCACGTGTTGTGAACTATCCCGATAGAGAGAGTACAATTTTTCTCATGGCTTTCATCATCATCTCACCTCTCACTGGCTAAAGAAGTCTGATCACGGGATTTTAAAATACTATACCGCTATCTGTCTCGAAGTAAAAAAAATGAGGCGCAGACTTTACTCAAAAGAAAATAAGTTGCTCATTTTTTTCCCGATCTATGAGCAATTTGATTCAACATTTCACCGAGTAAGGTCCATTTTAGCTGCTGATAGTAGAAATATTTTTATTTATTACACATATTTGTAAGCCTCCTAAGCTTTAATTTATATATATATATATATATATATATATATATATATATATATATATATATATATATATATATATATATATATATATATATATATATATATATATATATATATATATATATATATATATATATATATATATATATATATATATATAAGAACACTCGATTTTGAGCATTTCCGTTAGAATGAAATATGAATTAAGAACCACTCCTTGCATTCATAACAAATGATCAAATCATTCTAGCTACAATAGACTTTAAAATGCCTGCAGGGGTGAAGGATAGTATTTAAAACATTCTATCCATCGATATTTGAAATGCTATGAGTCATCAAATGATACAGAATCTCTAAATATTCTATTATTGTAGGGATGGTAAAAATACTTTTATCTTAGTTTAATAGTATAAGAACACATTCATATTGATATCAAATAGACCATATAACGTTAAATAATTCTTTGTATATGTGTCATACGTTTATCATTTCGAATATCTACTCTTTTACTACATTTTTATTTACTATGTGTCATACGTTTATCATTTCGAATATCTACTCTTTTACTACATTTTTATTTACTATGCAAGTATATAAGTAATAAATATTTGTGTTTTTATAACGTAATGGCAGCGTTATACAAAACATTGTACATACATTCGTGTCCATAAAATAAGAATGATGGAAATTCAGGCTAAGAAAGAGGCAGTTGCAAAACATACGTGGCTTATTTGTAAAGCATATTTATTAAACAAAACATAAAGAGCAAAAAGGTGCTATATGTTTAACATCATTGATAAAAATTATGATTTTTACTTCCTGGAGCAAATTTTAAAAAAGAATCTTTTTACAAAAAACAGTATAACATGGTTTGTATGATAGTTAATACATAGTATGACTCCAGACAATGCAGTAATGCCTTAAAACACTTAGGCATGCCCAGTATCAAATTATCGATCTGATCTTCGGGAATATTACCCCACCCATCAGGCAATGCTCTCCGATGTTCCGGTAGACATGTGGAAGGGAGTTTACGGGCAACAATTCATCGGCCAAGCATGTCCCCTAAATGGTCTATTGGATTCATGTCCACTGAGTATGTTGGCCAGCCCATACGAGTGATATCCTCCTGTTGAAGGCATTCATTTACAATGTTTGCACGATAAGGACGAACGTTGTCATCCATAGACAGAAATTATGCACCCATGGTGCCCCGAAACAAACGATCTGATCTGCTGTTCCAGAATGACATCCCAATAAGTGTGGCCGGTCATGGCTGTTTTCTAAACATATAGACTTGTTCTCGAACCCAGAATGACTGCTCCCCAAAAGAGCCATCTTGCACAACCATAACGGTATCGTTCAAAGGTATTCTCTTGGGAGTAACGAGCACCTAGCCCTCTCTATATGAAAGTCCAGCAAGAATCAGACTGAAATCAAAACGTCGGAAAATTTCACACAACAACACTGTTGCGGTTTCCACAATGCATGTTCTCTACTTCACACTAACTGCAGGCGAAAGTGAGTTGCGGTAAGTGGAACACATCTGATAGGCCTACGAGCATGTATATCAATGTGCCCTAAGAATCTCTACACAGTGTGCCTTGAAACCCGTACAGTTAGCTGAAGAGAGCTGACGAGACAGGTCTGATGCTGTGATCGGTCTGTTTCTTTTGGCAGTAACTGCAAAATATCGGTCCTCATTCGGCGTTGTAACTCGGGGTTGATCTGTGCTGTAACGTCTACTCAGATACCATCATCTTGGAACCGTTGCTAAAGCCTGGAGATGACACTGTGGGCGATTTCAAATTCCTCGGGTACTGACAGCTGGTTACGTCCACTTTCCAGACGGCCGATAATTCTGCCACGTAAAACGTCCTCCAAATGCTTCCTTTGTGCCATAACTGTGCGGTTATTGCACTGAAAAGCTTTTATAGAGCTTATGAACAGTTTCATTTCTTTGCAACCGTCCCTTATATACCCGTCTCTTACAATCTCGTCAATGTGACGTATTATTGGCGTAATCTGATGGATTCTTGATTATATATATATATGAAACATTTCTGATAAAATTTGAATATTATTGTAACATTTTAATAATAATGATATTTTATATCAAGGAACCTGAATAAATTTTTATTCTTAATTTAATGGAATAAAAATGATACATTTAGGTTTTACAGTTTAAAATGTGTTATAAAACTAAATTGATTGACTAAATTGATTTTTTATTTAATAATTACTAAGGAAGACAATTGCTTTTGTTTTAGTGAAAATGTACTTAGAAAATAATATTTTCACTGTTGTCAAAAATAGACATAATGGTATTTAATATTTGTTATAATGTTTGAGAAAATGAGTTGTATTCCAATAACGTAACAATTTATTAATCTCCCTTTTAACGTTTCTGCCATAGTTACGTACCAAAACAATCTGATTATGCCATTTATAACAATTCTGCAATGTTCTAAAAGCAAAATTCAGTCCCGTGACGGCTGTATTAGACATAATGTATAAATATTTGATATTCTATATTAAGTCATTAGACAGCATTTATGACAAAATATTTAAAAAAATACCAAGATATCGTGTTTCAAACTAACCAGGTATATTTCCTTAATGTATTATGTAACAACTGCAGTTAATATATTGGGAGAATGCAATAGTGGAAAAGCAAATGGATCAATGTCTTTTGGGAAATACTTAGTACGTAAATTTTCTTTTAAGTTTAAATTTAATGGCGTAACTCAATTAAATAAATACAGGTTGGATTCCAGTTTATTAGAAATATTTTTAGATATATTTCTACAATGCTTTATTTTAAGGATTTGTAAAAATGTTAAATTTAAAATTATTAATATATATTTATAGTTTTTCAAGATATAGACGATCGAATTTAGTCAATTTTATATCAATTTACTTGAGAAAAATATTTTCAAATATCCATCAATAATTATTTTATTTATTCAATTGAAAACACTTTGGAATTCCCACAAGCAAGAAGCATAATAGCTAGAAAAATAGCTACTATAAAAATGTAATATGAGGATCATGTGATATTAAAAAATATTTTTGATAGATCTATAACATATACTAATTTATTAGCATGATTATATATTAAAAAAATATTGCTCTTAATTCTTTGTTATCTAATACAAATAAAAAAAATTATAATAATGCACACAAACACACCCACACATTGACTCACACAAATATATATATAATTTTTATTATCTATATTTTTATTTGTATATGTTTTATTTGTATTAGATAGCAAAGATTTAAGAGCAGTATTTCCCTTTTTTAATGCATAACACACAATAGAATAACGGTACGGAAAGATTGACATCACATCCGTATAATTGTGAAGAAATGAATAGAGCCCTCTCATATATTAATGGAACGCTTGTGTATGACTAAAGTTGTTATTTTGTCATTTCTATCATCAACTAAATACAATATTTCCTCTACATAAGATTCTCATGTCATTGATTCACAGTTGTCGCCGAACTCAAAGTGCTCAGGCGCACATTCCACGTCATACCCAGAGACAACAAGTATTTTCTCCGATACTTCTCTGTTCAACTTGGAGTACATCTAGAAGAAAAGACGTTTGACGTTACATACATATACTTCCACTCCTTCAGTGTTTTGTCCAGACTCATACCCAATAAAATCCTGGCATCAAGATATGGGGAGCTGTTTGGGTATAATTGACTTTTCCATTCAGTTTAAATTTCAGGTAATCTCAATAGTGGTCACTGCATAAAGTAGTTTGTGTAAACAGGTCTTCCTCATTTTTTGACGGATTTCGATTACTGTATTTTATTAAGATGATGTCAGTCACATGATTCTCTGATCGCACAAGACATCATTAGTCTACATCATGCTTTTTCTCTTCCCTTCAAGCTTATTTTTTGGATATATATTTCGCTGAACATGCCTTGCATTTCGGCGATTCTTTTGAATAGATACTGGGGTACACAGTAAGATTGAATTTTTTCTTTAAAATGTAAATTAAAAAGTAAAGTTCATTCTAATTTACAGGATACTATATTCCATGTATATATATATATATATATATATATGTTAAACTTGTATACTGCAAAAGTGTTTATTAAAGCTGTTACCAAAATATCTTACATGCAAAATAATTGATATTGAAGTGCAGAAGATTACCTTTTCATAACTAAAACTTCACATTTTAAGTCCAATAAAGCGACCAAGTTGATCGAATCTCTTAAATGAACTATATATTAACATTTTTGTGTAACTTAATTAGAGATTCACACTCAAACTAAACGAAAATAATGTAGCTCATATTTGTATAAAAATATTTAATCAAAATTATGAAATGAAAGGAAATAACTTACTTTCCAAACGGTTGGGTCGTCAAGGCTTTTCTTATATGTAAGAAAATGCTGGAGTGTGTATCATTTCTCTTTTCACTTTCTGCGAAATACTTTTACATTCTGAATGATAAACTAAGTATTCAACTCACTATATGCTTATCATAACTAATATAAAGGAAATACAAATGTGCATGAAATTTATTCTTTCATATTAATCATATTTTTAAATAGATAATAATAAATTGGAATATAAAAAATAAAAGATAGTTAAACCAAGGAAACTTATGAAGGCAAGGTACACATATTATTTATCAGCTTATTTTTGAAACTGAGCACTTCTAATTATTTTTGATTGTTACCAATACTAGACATTATATTTTCAATTTTCACTCTAAACTGCCTTTGGACAGATTTTAAAATGTCATTGCATTTCGTTTCAATGAAGGATTCTTTTTTATTTTGATCGCGAGTTTTGTTATGCTTTTTAAGTTCAAAATTAAAATATTTTATAAATAGTTTTGAGAAGAACTATCTTTCTTATATCAAGTAGCTTATTCTTAGAATTCTTCAAATATTTATTTAACTATTCAGTATATAAACTGTACTTTGTGGCATGAATTAATCTTTCTAAATACTTAATCGGTTTTTACTCATATTAAATTTATCAACACTTTAACCTTTGAGGTTATGTTCAAAAATCGATCTGAAGTTATATTTAATCATGAATATGCCGATAAATATATATAACAGAAGCCGAAAGTCAACTATTCTTTCACAACCACACAATTCACTAAGCAAACATTTATACCTAAGTTAGAAATATGAGGCAGCGTTTTTACCCTATTATTTTTTTGATTATATCAATTAGACACTCTCACTGCCCTCTCCACAAGGCGGCAAATGAAGGATTAAAATGCCATTGGTGTATTATATTAACAGATACGCCATCCCAATAAATAATCTGCAAAACATTTTTGGAACTGTAAACTTTTTCCCGCTATCAGAACATCAGGTTAAATTATGCCCTCGAAGAGCAATGAAATATTTTAGACTAAAACAAAACAATCAGTGTTTTCATGATGCAAGTTTTAGATAGAGATCTTGATAACAAATGAATGATATAAGATTTTTTACCCTCTTTCAAATACAATGTGACATGAAGTTTACATCCTTCAATTTAAAAGAAGCTTTGGGCAATTTAGTATCGTATTCGATATAAAAGCTATTCTAATTTAAAATCCTCACTAAACACGTGGTAACTTTACATTTTTTGTATGAATGGGATCTATGAAAATATTTTGTTATTTAACTTTTAAAGATTGGTTAAAAACGTATTTACATATTTATTCACATCATTCTCCTTAATGTATTCCTATATATAAAATTAAAACTATTTTCAATATTCATTGAGCATGTCATGTACATTTGAATAGACCTTTAGAATATCACAAGCTTTCCAAGTTTAGGAGACAATGAAATAGTAGCAGAATCGTTTGTTTTTAATTGTCTATGAAAGTTTTCCCTGAGGGGTTTACTTTTTTTAAGCAAACACAGGTGTCACAATCCCGAAGTATACCAGTGATCCATCCTCGTCTTTATTTCTTTTCAATTTTTTATTTTCTTTTTCTTTCTTCATTGTGGTGTAATTGTAAAACGTTTGAGAGAGCCATTTAAGTAACTATCCCCACCCTGTTTCTATTAGCTCACATGGACTGAATCACCTTGGTGTTTGAAGCTTGTGGAAACATGTGTCTACTGAAAATGATCCTGGTAATTGAGGTTTAAAGAAACAAACACATTACTTTGTCTTATGCTTTCGATAAACGTGAGGGGTGTTGTGGTCCACAGGACATGCTGACATGGATCAAACGATTATGTATCTGAAAAATAACTCTATAAGTGTGGAGGCCACTTCAAAGATGTATGAAAAGCGTATAGGGTCTGGCTATTATCCTTAATTCCCTTTTTGGATTTGGTGGTGTGATCAGACCTTAAAATTATCAACATTTTACAGAGCGTACTTTTAATTCTTTACTCTTCATTGAGCAAAAAATGATATATTATTAGAAATATTTTGTTATTAAATGAACTGAGGTTATATTTGATAATGCTTTCACTTTCTTAATTAATGAGTGTCTCAATGGTACAGTTGCAAATCACAAAATGTTTGCAAGATAAAATTTCAATCAAGAGATCATCAGATTCTATCTGTTGAGTTAGCCAAAAACATTTTAAAGCTGAAATGTTTGGTAATATTTGTATGTTATCTCATATCTCTCCATAATTGGTTAAAAATCTATGAGAAGTGTAATTTTAGCATGAATCTTGTTTAATGTTTCAGAGGAAGAAAGTTTATATAATCGTGCTTATCAGAACGTAAGATATGTACAGAACATTACAAGCAGGGGAGAGGGCATTATTATAAGAAATAAGCACATCATACACATTTTGCAACTCCTATGCTATCTCAGTCTATTAAAGCTGCTTATTTAAATCGCAGATTTCGACGTAACATTTCAAAGTCTTTACGTTGTTCTAAATGTCTCGTAAAATACTTGTAGGAACCATTGACTTGTTATCGATAAGTTACAGTTGGACATGACAGCAATACAAAAAATTGCCAAACTTGCTGGGGTGAACACACATCTTTTACTCTTGGTCACACCCAACATGGATATTAGAAAAAGAAATTATTACTGTGAAAATAAAAATAAAATTTATCTTACCCTGAAGCCAGGCTTATAGTGTCATTCCGTACCCCTCAAACAGATATTAGTAATTGACAACCAGTAAAAAAAATCATGAAATCTTGCAGTACCCAATCAGATTTCTTAAATCTTTTAATTGTCGAATTATCCTCAAAAACGTCTAATATGATTGTCTTGCCTATTATAAAAAGGTATTTTTACAAAGTCTTCCGTCAAATTCAGAGTCCCAAAAATCTAAAAAAAATTAATCATGCTCGAGAAGGGCTCCATAAATTATCTTTTAAGAGTAAAAGGAGCCTAGTTTCTACTAAAATAAATACTGTGAGGGTAAATCCTACAGACGATGAAGCACTTAGAAGTGCTTCATCATCAATTGTAGGATTTGTGATTCCCAAATTGCTTTCAAGGTCGTAGCATTCTGTATTACATAATAGTAGCTAGTGTTTCTTGGTAATGTCGAGGTTTCTGCATTAATATAGAAGATATCAAAACATATATTATGGAATATCCTATGGAATCGAATGTGTTTTGCCATCTAAAAAAAGGTTGAAGTCTCAGTATTGTTTTAAATTGCATGGTTATAACTGTGTGAGAAAAGATGTTAATCACAATATAGTAACTTGAAGTGCATGCCTTCTTGTGTCTTGTAACATCTCTAGCTCTGCATATAAACCCTAAATCATCACGACAGGTTATGATCAGTACGCGTATATACAACATATCTCAATACTATTTGTAGTCCCTATGCCGCCATCCATGAAAATGATTTAAACTATTTATGGGATTAGCTACTTTCACACTTTATATTTTTTGTGACTTTCATGTTCATAACACCCTATGCAGTAATGATAATAAAATTCTCTTTTTCACGTAATTGAACAGTTTATCCTTAATAACAACACCTGCTTCTTATATTCCGTAGAAATACATATTTCCACCAACCATCAAGAACTTTTCATTCATCAGATTTAGCTATTTGTTGCCCAGCTATTCTGTTTCCATTAAATTTTTGAGCTGAAAAGGATTTGTATAAAAGCAATCATTTTCCTTTAATTATAAATCAAACTAGTATAAGTTGACCAAGAGTTTTCTTCTTATCCTTATTATTGTGCAGATTGGCCATACGACACTCAGTTAGCTGCGATTACTGACAACATAGTTAGAAATGAAGATATTAAACATGATATGCAAAAAAATTACTGATGCATTTTTAGATGCTGCCAAGAACATTATTCAAAAGAACTCTCCTACTACACGAAAGCGTCATAAACAATGCCAGAACAATCAGTGACAAATATCATTAAAATAACAGAAAAATTTATGGAACATTTTTCGTAAAGTGTCAAATCATAGAAAATCTCGCAATTATCAAAATAGATAAACTGTTTCCTCGTCGAGTACGGTGAAATAGTCAAAAAAGAATCTTGTATATGATGAGTCATCTCCATCACATCTTCAACTTTCAGCAAGAGTTGTGGAAGAAATTTAAAGCAACCAATGGTTTATATCTTGATTTCTCTGTCTCAATATTGCACACAGGAGCTGATACATATTCTTCTTAATATGATAATGTCAATCTTTTAGGTGAAAACTTTTCAAGATTATCTTGTCCAGCCTCTTATGATTCTAAATTTCTTAGGAAGAAAGAGCAAGCAGAAAAGTAACTTATAAACTTTCATGATAATGTCATACATTCATATAATTGTAATTTCTCTTTGCTGAAATTACAGAGAACGCCGTCCCAAACTGAATATACTAGTCCAAGACTAGATGATATAAGATGCCTTGTCATCTTAGCCTTGAATCTTTAATATAAATTATTGTTCTATTCAATAGAATATGGAATAAATATGTCTATAATTTTCTCTAGTGCAAAAGGATTAGCCCTTTTTATTCATTAGTCCATTATGCATTTGAAAATCTTGAAACCTTTGAAAAAGCGTACTAATCCTCAAAATTACCGTTTAATTGCTCTCACAAATTGCTTTGCTAAGACTTTCGAGTGTATGGGTAACGTCCATCTTGTTTATATACTTGAGGACAATCAGTACTGATCATTTTATCAAAGTGGATTCCAGAAAGGTCTATCCACTCTAAGAAATATTGAGTAATTAGAACCACAAATTAGGAATGACTTCGTATTGTGTCATCATTTGGTGTCTGTCTTTTTTATATAGAAAAAGCCTATGATAGGACATGGTAACATAGAATTCTTTACAATTTATTTAGTTTTAAATTCAGGGGAAATTCACCCCTGAATTTAAACATTAAAAATATGAAAGTTCAAAAAATTTTGAATAAAAATTCAAAATTTTTTGAACTCTCATATCTTCAATGTGCGTATAGAATCTCTTCTATCCAATCTGAGGAGATTCCTGAGTAAAGTATTTTAAATATTACTGCTTTTAACATTTGAATTATCAATATTTATGATGTATTACAACCATCAATCCATGGAACATTATATGTTGAAGATTTTCAAATTTCTTGCCAGGGTTACAACATGCGACTGATTTAATGGCAAATACAAACTGCTGTCAATAATCGTGTTGATTGGTGTAATGAGAATGGTTACATCCTATATCCTGCCTAAAGTAATTGTTTCTATTTTTCTAAGAAATCTAGACCTCATCCTGATACAGAAATTAAGCTATCAGGCACAATTTTTCTTGCAGTTAATCATATATCATTTATTTGCTTAATGTTTGAAAAATGATTAACTTCCCTACCACATATCTTAGATTTGCACAAGAGGAGTAAAAAGTCGCTAAATATTATCATAGTGCTCTCTAAAACCTCTTGGAAGGCAGGTTTTAAAGCCTTTAATTCGCTTGTATCATTTGGTTATTCAATATCGAATTTACTATGGTAGCATAATTTATGGGTCAACCAAATCATCAGATAATTAGTTCCTATGTATCACGGATATGTTTTGAAGCAATCCAGATTTCTTTCCAGAGCCTTTACATGGTTTACAACCAATGACCACTTGATCTGAGTCATAAGAAATTGCCTATCTATATATGTTATTATTTTAAAATACTACCAGTGTCACAGAATTCTCTGAAATCTATGAAAGTTTATTCCACTTTAATGTTATATAATGCACAATCATATAACATACTATCACTTTGTGCGCGTACACATTCACTTACATTTTCATCTGAGTTCTCCATTTTATAAATCCACAAACTGCAGAGGTCTCACATTTCCTCCTTAGAACAACCTTATTGTCAATTTAACCAATCCTTTCATTGGATACAAAACCAACTACATCTTTCCTTATTTTTCAATGATCTGACATTCATTTTTATTGTTCTTCCTACATCCCTGTATATACTGATGGCTCATAATCAAGTTGTCATGTTGGTTTTGGTATTGTTGTTGGAAGCACAGTTTGAAACTATAAACATCATACTTCATGTTTTGTTTTCACAGTTGAAGCTGTTACTATTTTGCGTTTTTTAGAAGTAATGTAATTCAACTTTTCATCGAAAATATTGATAGCATGAGAGGGCTAATGCAATTTGAACATTTTAAATTCAAATGTTGTCCAATTGCAATGGAAATATTAGAGATTTTCAATGTATTAAAAAGCAAAAAAAATGACAAAAAAAAGTTTTGTTTGGTTCTAAGTCATGTTGGTATTGTTGGTAATAAGCTTGCATATAATGTTGCTAAATAACACTTTTTTTAGATACAGCATTAACATTTTTGACATTAAACAAATTGTCAAAGATTACAAGATTTCTGCCTCCTACAGCCAGAAATCTTGTAATTTGCAAACAAAAGTGAATTATATAATAAATGCATATTTCCATTCCCAGTTATTTCCATGTGAAGAGTGTATATAAAACTCTCATACTTTCACATTGGACATGCTAGATTTACTCACGATCACTGTCTCAGAGTGCTCCAATTTGTAACATGCACCATATCAAAACATCACATTTTCATTGTCTGTCCTAATTTCAGTTATTTACGTTTAGTGTTTTTCAATACTAAAAAATTAATCTTATCAGGCACTTAAGTGTGCTTAAACAACACAAAAACTTATTTGCATTTTTGGAGCAATTGCTTTGATATTTATTTAAATTTTTATTCATTTTAATCCTTTCAAAGAGTTTTTCTTGAATTTTTAATGCATTTGATTTTATACATTTGAATAACTTCTTATAACAGAATTTTTCTATTAGTATTAAATATTGTACGATGCAGAAATGTCCGATATCAGACCTTTAACCAGCAAACCTCACCTAATCAAGCAATCGATCTACGAAAGTTGCTTTTAATAAAATATTAATGAAAAATCATGAAAAATGAAAGAAGAAACTAGAAAAAAATGCATCGAAGTTATTCAAGTAATTTGAAATTTTAAAGAATTTCAATGTAACTGCATTGGTTTAAAAAGACTCTGATAATATAATTAACAATAAGTAAGTATGTTATATCAGCACTTGGATTAAATGGCTTCAATAAGAAATGTAGATGTAAACTATTTCCAGTTAATAAATCCAGATTCGGTTAAATTATATGCAAATAATGCAATGCATTTGTTACAATTAAACAATGAAAATGCGTTTATTTGAATAAATGAATAATTTCAATCAAAAATTTTTTTAATTTCTATAATATAAAAACAAATTTAAAATTAAAATTTGAAATTTAAAAACTATATTTCATATCTTTTAATAGAAAAATCTTTCAAGTATATGTGTTGAAATGTGTGTCGCTTACCCACTGAATTTTACATGAGTATATTTTGATATACAAAAATATATACGAAAAACGTATATAATTAAAAAAAATCTGAATTTAACCATGATATGAGGAAACCACAATTAAAAAAGAAATTTTATTTTTGTATGCTCATAGTAATCCAACAGATAGATAACAAGAAACAATGAAGTGAAGAATTCAGGCGATGTTTGAAAGGGATGTTCTCTTTAGAATTCCACTCAATGTGAATAAGAATTAACAGAAAAGTTTCATTTGAAACTTTGAACATTAGCAAAAATAAATTCTTCTCTTAGTTTGAGAAAACTTTAATGGGAAAGAATATATTCTAAGGCGGTTGAAGTTTGAATGGAATTTCCCATTACTACATTCAATCATGGATTGAGTAGCATACATTTTGTATTATATTCCGGTGATAATATTTCCTTTTAATGTCTTGTGAAAATTTTATGCAAATGAAATAATTTATCAATTGATTTCTGAATATGAAAATTTAATATTTACGCTTTAGAAATGTAGCATATTTTTTAAAAAAAAAAGGGAAATAAGAATTTATTCTTCTTTATATTAACATAAAAAATCAAGAAATCATAATAATATATAATTAAGAGTGTTAAAATTCATCTGAAGTTTCATTACCCTTCGTATCTCATTTATACAAACATGCATATATTTAAAGTGTATATTTTGTAGGTTTAACTAAATAACCTGTAGTTTATAACTTGCTTAGTGTATTTATCTCAAATTCTCCATTTAGGCAATTAGCGAGATATACGGATATTCATATTCTGATTATTTGAAACTTTAAACGCATTATAACAACTGTATTGATTTTATAATCTAATTTGAAATATTCATTTTAAGATTATATAATTCTAATATTTACTATAAACAAAGATTATTTTCATTGGAAATAATTTTATAGGCACGCTTTTAAGTATGAACTTCAAATTTTTATATTTATATAATAAATTATATAATACACTGTTCACATAACCTCATTTAATACAATTTTAACATTATATAATACATTTTATATATAATTTCTATTTATAAAATAAAAAAAATTGTTGGAAAATCATTTTAACAATGTTATTTTTTTAAATAAATGTACCCGGAAAAGCAGTGTGATGACTGTAGCACTCTTATTGATATCAAGAGAACAATTAAAATGTAGATATAGAATCCGCTGTAAAAATTAAGGCAACAAACTTTTTCTAAAAAATATTTTATGCATATACCACCAATATTTATATTTTCCATTTAACCAACATTATTTTATCAAATAATATATAAATGTTAATCACACAAAAATGTATGCTTACTTGAATTTATAAAAGAGTATCCTCTCAAATAATTGTACTAGATTTTAGTCATTACTATA
This sequence comes from Latrodectus elegans, assembly GCA_030067965.1. Lineage (NCBI taxonomy): Eukaryota > Metazoa > Arthropoda > Arachnida > Araneae > Theridiidae > Latrodectus > Latrodectus elegans. Next base: position 33,860,401 of record CM057813.1, read on the forward strand.
AAAAAGCAAAAAACATTTAATTTAATTATATAAACGTATGATTATTTTTTCCTTATAATTCTTGGAAATGATATTTTCTTAAACATTATGTACATAACAAACACAATTATTTTCTGAAATAGTTTCAGTACAACTTATTAAAATATTTTGCTCATTAGAACAAAGATTAATTTGTCATGTTGCATATAAACTTATCTTCAACATATTTCACAAATATCATCTCAAAGTGTGCCGAAAACACACATCAAATGAATTAAATATAATATAAAGCTTGAAACTTCTAGTACGTCGAGTGTTGAATATCCAGCCCAAAATTAATATAGTTATGCTGCTGACACACGCATCATTTACTCTTAAATAATGAAGGTTGTGGTGTTCTGATAAAATGTATACATTGATCATAATTTCAAATATGCTCTGAATGATAGTTGCACTGAAGTACGGATAATAAATCTATCCTTTCTACCACGGTTAATAAATCTGTGTCTTCTACAGTTCTTAGAAGTATAAGAGAGTAGAGCAAATGTATCTGTAGTTCAAAAGTGTTGAAATACAGTTACAATATGAAATACAGGATTTCAAAGTTTGAGATACCATATTTGTGGTGATATCATAACATTTAAATTATTTCTCCATAGCAATGAATATAAATTGAGTAATATAAAAAAAAAAAAACCAACCACAGATTATGGTTCCTCACTTGTAATTTGAATTACTTTATGACCGAATTTATTAATATTAAAAAAAACTGGGGAAATATTAATGAAGTCTTATTTTTATTTGTAACTAGATTTTCAATCAAAATAAAAATAAAACAACTAAGTCAATCACCGATTGAAGATATCTGCTACACGTTTTAATTTTCTTCAAAGAAATTACTTTCTAACATAGATTTTTCATTTGATATATATATTTTTTCCATTTATTGTTAAACTCGATTTATTAGAAAGATATTCGGAGTACATTATTGTGTTTCTTACTTACTGGACAAAACTATTTGCAGAAGCATTTATGGAGTCAAAGTGTTTGTTGTCCTCTATGCCGACCAGCGAGTTTAGATGATAAACATCTCAAACATTGTTCCAATGCTTTAAAGTTTCTTGAAGACAGCTTTACATATGTTAATTTTCCTTCTTTTATTTTCTTTACCATGGGCAGCCCATCAAATAACGACAGGAGTAATGAAAATGGGCTTGGGAGAGATTTTTGTTAAATACATCTCATATGAAAAAAAAAATATTTCTTTATTGATTAACTAATTCAAAAATATATTTAAAGTATTCTAAGATTAGTTTTGAATATATATAAATAATATATCATTAATAGTATTATTAGTGAAATATTTTAATGGTAACTTTTTCTCTACACAATATAAAATTCTTATTTTTTTCATGATAAGATAGTTGTTCGGTGTGTTTTTAATTATTAATTAATGTACAGTATATGCACACAAGCTTTCTTTATAGCAAATATTTCAAAGCTAATCTTATTTAGAATATGTCTTATTATTTTAAAATTTACTCTAATAAATTCTCCTTTTATTTATTTAACACTCGTATGTTTTCAAAGTTTTGATGTATTGAAAAAATGTGTGAAACCTTAAGAAAATATCAATTTTAAAAGGAATGATTTAAGTTGATTTTGATAAATAAATCTGCTTTGATTACTAACGCTCTTTTTATTTTCACTAAATAGTGAAAATAAAAAGAAAGGAAATAAGATGAAATAAGGATGAAAGAAAATAATAAAAGAAAATAAGATGATAATTAAATGACAAAAAAAATTATGTTAAATTTTAAAAAAATATAAAATTTCTCACAATTTAGTTAAAATTATTTATAAAAAGTCCATTTTAGTAACCATTTTTTACTCTGCAAACATTAATGTACCACAAAATCAATTCATTTTTAATGTATATTTGTTAATTTATGAGATGATCATTTCAAACAAATCAATCATTTGAAAACCATTTTCATGTCATAATTTGTACACATAATGGAGAATACTATATAACAATTGTTTCGGATAGATAAGATTTTTGGAAGTAAAAGTAAAAAAAGAAAAAGCTTTAATTTCTCAGCATAGTATTATATCTTTAACTTTGCATTCATCGATAAATATTTTATGTTATTTAGTCTATATATTTGCAGAGGCGCCCAATTAGCATAGAAACTATTGCTTTTTCTATTAATCAATTATTTTTATTTTGAACACCAAACTTGAAAATATATGTGCTGAAAATTGTAAAACATTTTAATACCCAACGCAAATAAATTGCAGTCTTTCAGAATTAATTTTCATAGTTAATCATCACATATAAATTAAAGTATTTTTCTGAAGACATGTTCTAAATATAATAGCAAATATTCGGCTTAACTGATTTTACTTGAACATTCAAAATCTTTAAAGTTGTTTATATAAATGTGGGGTTTTATTGAAACCGTTTAATGAATGTCCAATCAATTCTCGATAGCTTCATTCAAGCAATAACAAAATAAACGATAAAACTTTAAATATTAATAATTATCTAAGCACTTTATGTTTTGCATAAAATTTTTCCGATTTTTAGAATAAAAATATTTTAAAAGAAATCATATGTGTTTAAAAAAATAATTATAATTTTATATTGATAAAATAAAACTAAAGAAATTGCACATTTCATGTCTTTATGGTTTTGTTGTAAAAATTTCAGGTGCTTAATGAAAATTTACAGTAACATATTACACATAAGCAAATTAAACAGTCGAAAAATTATAAGTCTAATGCAAATTTTGTACATTTGTCATGTAAGATTTTCACAATTATTTAATATACTAAACAGTAATTATTATCATAAAAAGCAGTTTATAAAACGGAAGGGAAGTATGTATCATTTTTCTTCTCCTAATCTAAAGGACTTTGTAGATTTCCGCTTTTTCTATGATAAAAAGCTCCGCATTTTACTTTCTCTTCATATTTCTTTTTCTAGATTTTTTTATTTTATTTTTTATTCAGGTCTTCTTCATCCCAGTTCAGATTTTTCAGTTTCACTCTTTCTCTTTTACTTCCTTGAATTACTTGGAATATCTGTTTCTTTTATTCATTCTGCATATTGTAATCTCCTTTAGCTTTCACAAATCTTACATTAACATTTCTTTTGATTAATTTTTCTGCATCACAATCTTTTCCTCCCATCTATGTAAGGGTTTTATGAGTTCATAATTTCATCTGATATTTCTACATTCCAATTTCCTTAATACATTTTTATATTTGTTAGTTAATATCTTGATCTAAAATGTACGTAAATAATATCGAAATATGGTTGATTTAATCTGTTTAATAAATTCCTCGTTCACTCAATTTTTTAAATGCAGAATATTTTTAATTAAAGTCGCAAAGTATTTTTTTGAAAAAAATCGCAATCTCAGACGAAAGATGCTAAGGTATGCAAATGATATCCTTTAAAATTTTTTTCAAGTAAAATAGTAGTGGCTGTGAAATACACAACATAAGTGTTTAATTCGACTTGATAGGGATATTTATTGATTTTATGCCTTATGTTCAGCTTTCTTCACATTGATTTCCATTAAACAGCAAGAGTTACATTTTAAACTATGTTTAGACACATTGTTCTACCCTTTGTGTGTGCTTGTGTCGTATAGAAACTCATCTTACAGAAGATTATGCCCACCTTATGTTACATATGTATATTCTTCATCTGAAAATGTTCATTTGCGGATACGTTCTCCTTATCTTTTCCTAATAGGCAATATCTAGTTAATAGCTGTTTTAATTAACTAATAATATGTTCAATGATGTAAATAAAGTACGATTTCCCGATATTTTGAAGTGGACACTCTTCTGTACAAGTCATCTGCAGGGGCAAAAAGTTAATCCTCTGTGCCCAAAATGCAATGCGACATAAGTTATTCCTGCTCACATTTTGGCGTACATTGGTTCAAATAAATACCAGCTGCTCTCGAGCCCTGAGGTTTTGCTTCATTGTTTGAAAGTGTTCAGACTCACAGTCCTAATTTTATGTTGCTGTCAACCAGGAGGAATAAGCCACAACAACACGCCAATCAATTACAATATCAGACGAATTGAAACAATGCGTTTTAAGTTTTACGCCAGCAGACCTCACTTTTCCTAGCTCGAGATAAGCTTCATCAATTTAGATTGAGATTGCTGGATAATTTATATGATTTAATTTTATAATTATAATAAGTGGCTCTTATGCCTTTCTAAACAATAAAAAAATTAGATAAAACAAATTAAAATACTTACACCAGTTATGAAGGATAAAAGTAACAGGTTAGTATGTTGTTTTTAACTAAGTGAAGAATTGCTTATGGTCATTTAAAAAGTCGTTTAAGCTTGTTGAGATTTTTTTTTCTGAAATTTCGATTTTCAATGGTATTCTTTTTAAAAAATATTTCTCATTGAGCTGCTGGCGATTGAAACATCGAGTTGAAGTTGCATTATATATTTTCAAGTTATTCTCTCTCAGACTGATCATGTGTCCAGATGCATAAATGCTCTTATTGTTATCTGAGGTGCTAAATAAACAGAGTCTATGATTCAAATTACTTGAAAATTTAATCACTGTTGACTGTATATATAAGTCACCAAATGTTTCATATATAGATCTTGAAATTTTATCTAACTAAATGCGTATCGAGTGTTGATGAAATATGTTGTGCCAATTTGCTTTGTTATATTCCTTCTTTCTTTGAGTATTTAACAATAAAGCAGAATTAAAAGAAACATAATTTATGATTGTTATTTTAATAATTTCATTCGACATACTGTTGGTGAAAATAATCATTCTTATGGTGTTAACAAGCAATACACAAAATGTTAAATAGGATTATCTTTTCTCAACTTTATTTTTGATGATCTATATGACGCAATATGAAAAAAAAATTAAACTTTTTTTTTTGATAAAAAAAACTTTTATATGGAATAAATAATTCTGAGATCAGTACTTTTATTCATAATATCTCGTAAAATTTATCTAATGAATATAAAGAAATTATACCTCTTTATTTTTTTAAAAATATTAAAAGTGATACTCTCTTACATATTAGGAAACAAATATTTTGTTCTAAGTATTAAGATATTTTTATGCACGAATAATCTCATAGATATATACTAAAATAAAATTATTTTCAATGTGGTATAAATAAACTCATATAACTAATTATGAAATAATTTTATTTGAAAACATTGATTTATAATAACATCTACATCATTTTTTAAATATATTTCCAAAATATTTTGTAATAATTTAAACTTTTTAACTGTCCTATCAAAGTATGTTTGGATTTTGCTTCGTCGAGAAACTAAATATTTGTTTATAATTCAAAATTTGGTTTGATAATTTAAACATTAGATCCAACTTTAAATGATTAAGGATTTTAAATGATAAGAGTTTTTTTCTTAAATCTTATTATAGTTTATATTCCACTCCTTAAAATTTCATAAACTGAAAAATAATTATTTGAATGAATAAATATTTAAGAACAATGAAAAAGTAAGGGAAGAAACGCCATTAGATTTTATTTTAAGGTATGCCATTTCAAAAAATATTAAGATCGAATATTTTATGACTTGAGTGCAAAAATATTTCAATTTTAAAGCAAGCAGGGTAACACTAAAAACACTTCAGTTTACATTCTCTTTTGTTGTACTTAATTTCACGTCAAATAATTATTTATACTTTGTAATAATTGCCCGTTCTTGAACTTTATGAATGTTTTGATTTATTTTTGTTAAGGAATAAATACAGCATTCAGATAACTCAGATAAATATAAAGTTTTATTTAACTATTTTCATAATGTCCAACATGTGAAACATTTCCTAAAATTAAGTTTAATAGAAAAAGGATATGCATTGAAATGAAAAATTGTTTCGTAAAATGTAAAAAACCAATTTTGTATAACTTTTAATAAAATATGGGACCTTGTAATTTGGCTTAATCACAAATTTCGCAGATTTCTAACAATTAGTTTTTAGTGATATATTATTGAATATAATGATTAATTTAAAAAGGATCACCCATTTCTTCACCCACGATGTATTTACATATTCCTTTAATAAGTTCAAAAAATCATATTCAATGTTTACATATTATATTTTTCTAAAGTGCTATGTCTTATTCGGCTGTGTAACTCCATTTATCAAAATGATTTTAAAATAACAACATCTCCATTTTTTTAAAAAAAATCGTTTTTATTATATTTAGGAAAGAATATGAAATCTAAGCTATTTTATGAATATCATTTTTATTTCAATTTGATATGCTTCATTAATTCAATTTGACATATTTCATTAATTAAAAAGATATAAAATAAGTGAGATGTACTTTGAAGGATTATAAGATGTCTTGAAATACAATAAAAATAAATAAATAAAATTTATTTTATAAAAATTAACATTTTTATAAAATTTTCGAAAACTTATTAATTTTATGAAATTATAAAAATCGAAGATATCTGTGGGATTCAAAGGATAGAACTTATTTTGGCAGATGTTTAACTTTAAAATAATTTTATTTTTATGTCAAGGATCATTGCATTTCAACTTATATTTTGCAACTTTTCTCAATAATAGGAACTTAAAAAAAGATTTGCGCACATAGAGTATTTACAATTTTGAAAAAAAAGACTTATGATAAAAAAAGTATAGTTTTTTTTTAGAAATTTTGCTTTTACATTATATTTGACATATTACAAAATTGTTGAAGAAGTAAGAATATTGTATTTTAAAATATAGTAACCAACAACAAAAAATATTTACACATTTATTGTAAATTTGATGAATGTTTAAAAAGTACTTGTACTTAAATATTTGCAATAATCCCTATGCCCAAGACAAAATATAACTATTAAAAGTATCCAGAAATTTTCTATATAACATGATTGTCTTAAAAATGGAGAAATATTAGCTATAGTAATTTAATGTTTTTCAAGAAAAGTGATTAGTTTCATATTAATAAAATACTGCTTAATTAAAATTGTCTGCCAGTATTTAACTTATACGTAATTATATTCTCTCGAAAAAGGAATAAAAACAAATATTAAGAATCAAAATTTTCTAATTATCTCTCACTAGAACTGACAAAGAGTCACTTTAATAATATTAATTTATTAATATTCCCTATAAATTAAATAAAAATAAAATTTAAAAACTACTTTACAAATTTCAGGTAGTTTATATTAATGAATTATAATAAATTCATTTTTATCACATAAAACAAAATAATATTTGATAATTTGTTGTTAATATATTTGATATTTCAGTAGCGGTTTTCATTGTGAAAATTGTCTTATAATATATAATATTTAGAATCGGCATTTTGCATAGTTAACGAAATAAATGTGTTATTAAGTTAACATAAAATATTAGAAATTATTATGAATAATTCATTTCTGAAAAAAATATTTTTGTTTGCTTACATTTACTGTCTTTTAGAAACTTATTTAGTTTTACTCTCTATTTAACTTTGCTTATTCTGTTTCATTGGGAAGAAATCCCACATTTTCTCTGGAGTAGGATACTAAACATAAGTTATTAAAACCGGTTAACTCACTTTAATTCACACAGTTTAATTTGGAAAACAGTCCTTTTTAATAAAGTTGAATGACCATGAATTCAAGTATATTGTATAATAAAATGTTTACTGAAATGCTGTTTAAAATTTGTTAAATTATATTAACAAAATTATAAAATTAAATTATAATTTCAAAATTATTTTACGAACTGTTCAATTTAAATTTAATTTATACAATTAAGGTTGAATTATAAAATGTTTACGGTTATTAAAACAATAAATATTATTTTAACTTTGGAACTCATGAATTATATCATCTTGAAGATATGTATTTTAGTATTTTCGTTAGTATAAATTATAGTATTTTCCTCATAGTTTAAACTATTCCTATTCACTTCGTATATATAATCCAGTCACATTAATAAGCGTACCCCGTAATTTTGACACGTAGACGTTAAATAGTCAATCACAGAAGTTCAATGGCAGCAAAGAACAGTTGAGAGTATATAAAGGGTGTTCGAAGGTTTCGGAAAACATTTCAATTTTTAAAATGGTGCAGAATCACTGACAGTGTACATACACAGTTCCAAGGGCACCAGGATATGCTTAACGCTATCTCATGTCCAGGAAAATTGCCTGATTTAAACCCAATCAAGAATCTGTGGGGTATTTCAATCAAGGTGTTTTCAACTTGGATCCTAACCCCCTCAATCTAGCGCAGCTGTCTAAGGCACTGAAGTCACTATGGCTCAATATTTCAGTGAACACATTTAAGAATATGATTGACTTTCCCCCGATACATCTAGAATAAGCACATTTTGTACAGCAGTCTGCTGTTACAGAAGACTGCGGTACAAAATGTGCTTATTCTGGTTTTTGACAGGTGGTCACATTAATGCGACTGGACTGCGTAAGATTCATAAAAATTTGAATTACTCACTAGAAATTATGCTATAAAATCTCTTATGATTGTATTTTATTAATAAGCATTTTCTAATTTATGGTTTTATTTAAACCACTGTGTTTGAATCAAATAATGTTTCCAAAGAGTTTTTAGACACCTTAAATTTCACATAATGTATGTGTTCATAAAAAGGATATATTTTTGTAGGTAAATCTAATAGTTATAAGTTTATTATAAGGCAGTCCGTATTACTAATAACCTAAAAATAAGTTCAGTAGTTTAAAGAATAATGCTATCAATAGAAAGTTACTATATATTTAGTAACATTAAAATAACAGTGGTAATTTAATTGTTTCTCTTAAAATTTACTAAATCAAAATGTAAAGTGTTCAAATTTTATTAAATATAAAGAATTAAATATTTCTTTTAGAGGTTGCCAAATTTCAAGCAAATTAACTTTTATTTATGATAAAATCATAAATAAAAGTTATTTTGCTTGAAATTGAGAACTTTATAGCATAGATGTAATATCATAAGCCATGCATAAATTATGTTGACAAGAATCTTGTTCTCAGTATGCAATTCAGCATTTTCGACTTCGTATTTTTTCATTGATAAGTCTATCAAACATCTTCTGTTAACTCTATGTAAGAGATAAAGTTATCAATTTTGAATCTAGTGTAAAGGTATTTTGTAAATGTCAGCACATTTTCTCCTAACCAAATAATTTGAATTTCTAGAGGCAGATTTTAACACAAATCATATCTAAAACTTAATTAATGCAGAAATGGAAAAAGGAATTTTTTATGAGTTGTGAACATTTTCCTCTCTCTTTTCAAATTAAAAAGGAGCATTTTCATGATGATTCAAAAGAAAGATTTCAGCTAAATGACAGGTCTATTAGTGAAGCTCTGGAATCGTGATGAATTCTATTAAATCGATACATCATGATTACGAATTAAGATAGGAGAACGGAAAATAAATTGCTCTTTTTATAATATTATAATGATGTTTTCTTATTATAGTCTATGTTTACTGAAGTTAATAAAGGAAATGGAGTCTGCGAAGCTGAGGAAAATAAAATAAAATAAAAGGTAAAATGTTCTTATTTGAAAGATAAATGCTTCATTTTAACATGAGTTTTATGCTCATTTTTATGCACTTAACTAAATTGAACAAACGTAAGAAGGATACTAAAATATTACCATTTTTTGCCATTATTTCATATAATGTTTCTGAATGCGCTGTTATAAGGTACAATTACATAGAAAAAGAAAGAAAATTTACGAAAAATATGGATAGTTTTCATTTATAATCATTGAAAGAACGCAGATGTAAAATGAGTCTTATTTATTTTTCTCTGACTTGGTTCAATATATTTTCATAGATTTAAAAATACATCTGTTTTATTTTTCGTGCTTGAAATTATAATGAATACCATTTAATCATTTTTTATTGTTTATTTTACAGATTATATGAGTTCGATAGAAATATTTTTCACATTTTTAGAGATGCGACGGTGCAGAATGACGCAATACTAACAAAACAACAGAGATTGTCTTATAAAATGTCATTCAAATTATAATTTTTGATGTTTTAAATTAAATAATCATATATCTATAAAGCATTTGTTATTTTAAATTTAAAACATATGTAAAAAAAATATGTAATATGTAAAAAGAAAATTTAAGGGGATACTATACAATTTTATTAGTTAAAGTTAGTCTTAGTTTATTAATTTGATTAAGCTTGAAATTTAAATCTTCCATTTAATTTAATCGAATGGTAATAGCATATAAATATGTATATGAATATTTAAGGATAATAAATAAAACCACATGTACATGTATTTAAGTAAAATTTATTTATTTGTCCAATCATAATAATATAATTGCTGCAACACCAAAAAACAGCTCTCCTTTTCTCTCTCTATACGATGATGTAGATGACGTTTATATATATATATATATATATATATATATATATATATATATATATATATATATTTATATATATATATATATATATATATATATATATATATATATATATGTATTATCAGGTAAATTATCTAAAGTAAATTATTATCGGAAGTATATGCATACTAATATTCCGAATGATATTTTAAAAAAACATAAGAAGTCATTAAAAATAAATAGCGAAGGTTATAATTCCATATTCATTTCACTATAAATTATTTTTAAATAATTTTCCATTGAAAATTCTTAGTTGCATTGAAAATTAGTTGCCTAAATACAAATAATTTTCCATTGAAAATTATTTGTATTTATGCAACTAATTTCACTAAAGTATGCAATTTCTTAATAGTAAACAAAAATTCATTGAATATCTGTATATTGTTTGTCAAATTACATGACGTTTTTTTTAAAAAAAATATGTTTTATTATATTTAATATATTTTTTAAAATTAAATTAAAATAGATTAATTTATGAAAATTTTATAAAAATTAACTTAACAAAATTACCAAACTCTGTTAACATTATTTTTACGTTATTCTCATAGTCTAATATAAACTTATCAATATAGAACTTAAAAATGTTGAAACTGAAATTTATCAGATAAAGAAGCAATATAACATGCGTGAAAAAATATTACTTTTTAGAAATTTTCCAATATTTTAAAATGTTAATTTTAAGCCCAAATAATTGGTTTATAATAATATATATGATATTTTACCGCTTATTAGAAAAAAATAATTAATTAATTATAAACTGGTATCTTTTAGTAATAAGATACATTTATATTTCTTATAAGTTTATTAAAAAAATTTCTTATACTTTTAAATATGACTCTTTTTCTTTGAAATTTCATTTTGAGACTATCATAATATTTGCAGTATTTTTAGTTACTGAAGTGTATATAAGTCCTTTCATAATACAAGCATTAATTATTGCTCACTTACACATATATTTTCTTCTTATTTTTGTAATAAATATTTAAAAATAGTCAGAACACTAATAAGTCGAAAATTAAGCCGAAGATGGATTATCGTAGAAACTAATATTCTATTCTATTCTATTAAAATTAGTAATATTAAACAATTAGAAAATCGTAACATATATGAATAATATATTAAACATTTAATATTCTGTTGACATTTTAAAATTTGAATTTTTTAAATTTTAAATAAAAGCAAAAATTTTTTATTATTAATAGGAAAAAATTCAAGTTTAAAATTTTGTAAAGTTATCCAAAATTATCTTATTAATAATCGATTTAAAATCTACATTGCAATAAAACAAACTTGAAATGTTGAACAAATATATATAAATATGTATATTATTTCAATTATCTACCATTTAAATGAATTGTTATGCAATTAAACTGATCTCTATAATGCATGTCAAATGAAATAAAATTTAGAAGCTCATGTAAGTTTAATATATGTATATTACTAGATGAATGTTTTTTTTTTTTTTGTAACTATATCATTATTTTTGAATCATATTTTAGAATTAATAAAAGCAAAATCTCATATTTTAATAAGTAGTTACATTTGATTCATACTTTTATTGAGAGAATCGAAAATCCAAGATATAAGAAATCACTTTTAATGATGACATCTTTTACACTTGAGGCAGTTTATTCCCTTTGAATATATTTTATGTATTGTTTAAAATAATCACTGAGGCACTTTTTAAATATAGATATGTAATTCCTACATCTTAAAAATATATTTTTATCATTATTATCAGCTTATAAAACTTGCTCTAAGATATAACTAATGATTTAAAAAAATTAATTTTATATTTTATATTTTACACAATCAAAATGCATAAAATAGCTTTCAGATGTCATGAAATAATTCCCGTTTGTGTTAAGTATAATTTAAGTTTACACAGAATTAAAAAACAGCTTTTTGTAATCATGAGAAAATATTCATCTATTCATTTAATTTTACTCTTAAGAATAAGTTTTTTAAAATAAATTTAAAGTAATCTAAGCACAAATAAATTACTAAGAAAACTGAAAAATATTTTCTATGAAATTATATTTTCTTCATACATGTCAAAATATTCCTTCGTTTATGATATAAAAAATCATTCTTTACAGAAACAGTTCATCCTTTTAGCAAAATATACCGATATTCATTTAAATTCAATACTTTATTTATTCAGGGAACAGCACATCCCTTGAAATCATTCTCATATTTAAGTAAGATATAAATTGAGATGTAATTAATATTTTGATTTAAATCAATGCACTTTAAAACTACTATATATTTTAAAATATTCATAATCCATTTTTTTTAGAAAATATGACCAGCAAATAAATTAAAACTAATTTCTTTATAACACAAAATTATATTATTTATAAGGGCATATATTTCATTAATCCATGACACATTGTTCAGATCCATTTTTAGAATCAGAGATATTCTGTCATTGAGAAGTCTGATTTCCACTCACGTAAGCCATTGACAGTAGAGGAGTGACGCTCAACACACTCTCTGATCTATCTCGATTCAATCTATGGAACGGGGTTCTTTTGATATTTCTTTGTCGTAAAACGTGCTAAGCATGTTGCAATTCTCTAACTGATATTCAACTGAATCCGTCAAATAGGCAGTTATGTGAAGGATTTATGTGTCATTTGTGTAATGAAGAGAAGCTTTTTTAGCTTGTCATCAGTTATTTAAAATCGACATTTACAAATGAATATTTATAACATCTTTCATGAATATGACATTCTTATATTATAAATTTATGGTTAAAAATAACATTTTTGTGTTAATTAAATTTTAATCAATAAATACTGATATATCTATCATTGTTTAGTTATTAATACTGCAACATAAATTGATTTTCTTAAGCTAGCTTTGATTTGTAATAAAAAAACAGAATATTTTTCGGTGATTAAATTATCAAAATTGTTGATTAAGTTAATATAAATATATATATATATATATATATATATATATATATATATATATATATATATATATATATATATATATATATATTCTAAAAATAATTCAGTGTAATTATGGAAAGTTATTCCAAATTATTGTATTATAATTTATAGAGCTTATATATAAAGAACATTATTATGTTTCTAAGAATTGCAAGTAAAATTTCAATAGTATGAAATTTCATATTGTTGAAATTATACAGCGCTTTAATACTGATTCAACAGTAATGAACTAAATATTCTTCATCACACTTTTTCTATTTCTTAATTTGTAATTATCAACATTATTATACAAAATTACAAAAATAGCTTATGCGTTACACTCTAATAATAGTCAAGATGAATTGAATTATTAAAAATCGTGCGTAAACAAGTTGCATATATTTTTTTTTTACATTTTTACACCGGATTTTCGAAATAGAATTTATAATTTTATAATTGATTTAATAAAAAATATATGTAATAAGCATGAAAAGGAATTCTTAATTCTCATTATATTTTTAACAAAATGTAAATATTCCTTACCTCAAATAAACTTTTTGCTTCTCTACTAAAATCTTGGGATTTACTTTATTTGGAAATGTTAAGTTTAAACATCAATTTAAGTATGTATAAAGGGAATTAGCTTGGGATTTTCTGTTGATGAAATAGTATTCCATTCCTTTATAATTACACTTTTTAGTATATCTTTCAATATTGTGTTATGTTGCTGAATCTTGCGTTCCAATAAGTCACATATATCTTCGATAGGGCTTATGTTGGGTGATTGTGGAGGAGTATGTAACTCATATCTGATACTGTGCAACAGTCAGAGCTTTACTTTGTGGGCAGTGAGTTTTGGATCATTGTTTTGTTTAAAACAAAAGTCATCACCAAGGTTCAAATTTTGTTCACTCTTCTTCAATTTTTCTTTTAATTTATTTAGATATTCCATTTGATCAATTGTAGAGTCTATAAAATTTAATCGATCAACTCTATTCACCACCATGCACCCTTAAATCATTACACTACCTCCACCGTGTTTAACTGTAGGCACAAAATCTTGCTCCTTAAAAGCCGTACCTTTTTTTCTGCCCACCAGTTTACGCCCTTTGATGCCAAAGATATAAATTTTCTTTCATCAAAGAATATTACTTTATCAAAAAACTCGGAATGTTTATTACATACTTACTGGCAGAATTTAAATATTTTTCCTTATTAGTAGAGTTTAAATACATAGCTTTCTGCAAGCTAAATGACAGACAGATTTTTTCAGAAAGTTCAGTACAGTATCTTTTCAGGATGCGTATCTTTTCTCGAGAAGCCAGTTTAAGATGGTCGGTTAATCAGAGACTTTAAAATAACTGATTTCGATAAGTTGAAACTATTGACTACCTGATGACTTTTGACTTTGTACATGTATGCATATTTTTCTGATAACTTTTAACATAATTTTTAATTATTATTATTATTATTATTATTATTACTTTTGAAAAATTAGTGTTATCTTTCTGAAATTATTACTAACACTTAAGAAGTTGTTAAAGAAAAGGTATATATAAATATAGAATCAATATTCACACTATAATGTTTTATTATGTGTAGAATGTTAACTGTACTTTTGTGTTCAGACTTTTTCTGACAAATGTATATATATATATATATATATATATATATATATATATATATATATATATATATATATATATATATATATATACATATATATATATATATATATATATATATATATATATATATAATTGTATGTTTTATTCGTTAATCTTTTTTTGAGAGGATAAGATCTAAGATAATTTATAAAATTTATATAATTTTATCAATTAATCACAAACTGTATTACTTAAGTTTTAGTTTTATTTTATTCTAAAAAATTATCAATTCTAAAACTGTAAATAACATAATTTTAACAACTACTAAAAATATAGCAGAATCATTTTTATTTTGGATTTAAATGTTAATTCTTTATATATTTATAACTATTAAATATCAAAAAATATTTCCACAATTTCAAAATTTTATTTATTGGAAAAAGTTTTACTTCAAAAAATTAATTAGTAAATCATTTATTACAAATCTTCACTCAGATAAATGACTCGTCATAAGAATATGATTCATAATGGCACAATTGTTTTCAACATTTAATAGATGAATTTCGCAAGTATTGACATCTACTAAATATAATTGGAAATAACTTGCTTACAGTGATAACATTTATTCTATTAAGATGAAAATTTATTTATTGGTGAAATTACTTATTTCAATTTTAAATATATGTTTAAAAATATTCAAAAAATGATTTTTTGTCGAAAATTCCTTTATATGATAAGTAGTTTTTCTTCTTGTTCTTTCTTTTTCGTAATATATAATCAAAAATATTTCGAAATTCATAAATTAAAATAGAATGTTTCGGATTCTCTTTCTTTATGTATCTATAGGTTTCAGCCATAAGAGATACAATTTCTTTTATTATGATATGGTTTCTGCCTATTCGAAAATCTTATAAAAGAGGTTTGTTTATTTTTATTAGTTCAGTACACCTAAAAACTTTGAAAGAGAGAACAAAGTTCAAATAAGTTAAGTTAAAAGACTTTGTTAGAGAAACGTGATTCACTTCACCAGATTGAGTAAACAAAACAGTTTCAATTTCTTTTTCTCTGAGTATCTTTTGAATTATCCGTTTCATATTTCTTTTTCATTTATGTATTATTGCTTCAAAATTGATAAAAAAAATTATTTTTCAACTTAGATTAAATTATTTACGGTAGAAAAATCCTGGTTTCGGAAAAAGGTATCCTTACATTTTGTTTTTCAAAAAATATATAGTTTCTTCAGAATCACCATTAACTATATTTTTATATAGAATTATTTTGATATACTATGTTTTCTTAATTTTCAACTGAAAAGTATGACTTGATTCCATTTTTAAATACTTTGGTAACATTTAAATACGGTTTAATTAACTGTAATTAAACTAATTCAATGTTAATAAAAACACTTTTTCTTTATTTTTGAAGACTGTAGTAAAAACACAATGTTACCTGATATATTTATTAAATAAAATAGAAAATTAATTTTATTGTTATAGGATGCATCGTTTTAACAAGAATAAATTACATTTTTTTCTGTGACATATGTAAATTTTAAATAGATTGAAATGTTGTTAATCTATTTTCTTTTTAAAAAATATTTTTAATTACAAAAATTATATCTATTAAAACAAGCATAGCGAGTACGAGTCGAATCGCTATTTCGTCTAATATAGCATATTTTTCTATAGCAGTGATAGTTAGTATAATAAATGAAACTTAAAAATGTTTTTAAGTTAATTGAAAATGTTTTTAAGTTAATTTAATAATGGAAAATACAATTAATAAAATTAGAAATTTTTCGAAGAAAATTAATTGCTACTAAATGAAAATTCAGTATAAGGACACATTTAATCATACTGAGTTTTATTACATTAAATATTCATCAAGCATTTAATTTTGTAACACAAATCTACTCACAAAGTTTTGACAATTTTTTTTCTTTTGATCAGACACTATATCTTACAAAATAGTGAATCTCATGAGGTTCTTGATAATTTTCTAGAATATTCTCTTACAGAATTTATACGTACTTTTTTATCATTTGGTAGCAAGGTAGCAGAAGTTTAATTATTTTGTTTTATGGCTACATTTCCTTTCCTAAAACCGTTCCTTTGTACATTAACAAACTTGTATGTACCCTATAATTTCATTCCTCCTGTTTACACAGACATGTATAGAATACAGAGGCCTATTTCCAAATAAGGTCACTTAAAAATTGTACTTGATGAAATAGCCACATCTTTATTTATTGATAAATGTCATAAAGGTGAAATATTCAGTCAAATGGTAAAATATACTTAAAAGGATTTTACTAATTTTTTGCCAACGTGCAACAGAGACTTTACCTTTGTCTGAATATTATGGGTTTTATAATGTGAAATTTCCTTCTTATGTGCAA
Organism: Latrodectus elegans; assembly: GCA_030067965.1. NCBI lineage: Eukaryota > Metazoa > Arthropoda > Arachnida > Araneae > Theridiidae > Latrodectus > Latrodectus elegans. Next base: position 33,877,760 of record CM057813.1, read on the forward strand.
AAATAAGTACCTCTAGTTGCACGTATCTTGAATAATATCTGAACAATAAATAATTTGTATATTGAATTAAAAATTAACTTTCCTTTCCTTAAAACAATACATGGTTACTAATATCTTCTCAGCATAATGTAGCACCACCTCACTCATGGAGGAGTGTTAATAACACACTGCATGATAAATTCACATGATATAAATTGGAAGTTTTCCGATTCTGTGATCATACTCTTACAACGTGATATGATTTCCTTCAATTTCTTTCTGTAACGGTTTAATGCAAACATTATTAGGTGTACCAAATTTGAAACAGATCCGTGAGCAGTTTAGAGTTACAAATGAGACTGTTGGACAACAGATGTGAAAAATATATCAAACAAACAGAAGAACAAATAAACCATATTTTATCATTCATGGTTTTCATTTAAAAGTATGTTCACAAATTTAAACTACATAAATTTGAATCAACACTGTTGTAAGAATCTTTTTTATGCATCAAATGAGCATTTAAAATTTGTTACAGATTATTCATTTTAGAGTGTTTGGTTTTAAAAACACAGTGTAACGTGTCGAGGATATATGACAAAAATTACTAGCAAAAAGATAATAGCAAGGATATTATTAGATTCTTTGTGGCTACTGTTTATTTTTTTAAATCCTTTTTACGGATTTTTTTTTTATTTTACAGAAAATGAAATAATATATTGCAAGAAAAAACTTCTTAAAATGAAAATTACTTATTTTTATAAACGTAATATTAAATATAATTATATGAGTATTGTTGATAGCTCAATACGGTGACCATGCCAAGCTAAATCATCAGTGCTTTAGACTTCTTCCAAATTCTGTCAAAAGCTTGAATTAATTATTACTATTTAACTAGTTTGTATTTTTAAATGAAGTTTGGGTACATTATTAAAATTAATCTTTAATTTTTGACATTAATTACAAACATCAGCGTGCTTGCGGTGTCATGCATGAAATTGATCATTGAAATAATGAAGGAAAACTGAAACTAGCTAAAATAGTGTAATGATAATTTAAGTTAAAATTTACAAAAATTTAGTAGTACCTGTTTCAAAACTTTCGACTAATGCCAAATGAGTTTCTCGTGTAAACGTTAAAGTAATTAAAAACATATTTTTTTTTGTCTTAGAATATTTTCTGCATGCTTGTTAATCATCAGTCACATTAAATTTGGCAGTTTTTACACACACTTATATATATATATATATATATATATATATATATATATATATATATTGTTTTCTATCATTTCTGAAGTATTTCTAAGTATGTCAAATATGATAGAAAACAAATAATACGGTATTTCCTCGACTCATTCACTGCTAAAAGAAATAGATTGAGGGCAATGGTTAGCTTTCTGTTTTCACGTTTTAGTTGCCATGTGGTTATCTTTCAACAGTCATTTACTCACGACAGATTCTCCAATAAGAGAGATTCCTCAGAGACATACGAGGCACTTCAGCATTTAGAATCCTCGAAAGAAGAATTACTGAAGAAGGTTCTCTCAAAAGATATATAAATAGATCTATTCCACAGAGAGTTGTGAACAAATACATCCATTTTAACATTACTGTTTTTTGTAACGATTTAGATGAAAATCTTTCTCTGAGCTTGTGGTTACTTAAAAGTTATTTTGTAACAATCGATATTCAATAGATTTTGGGATTTGTGATCGAAGTATAACTTTAATTTCTGAAATTTTTTCCTGAGAAGTATTACTTCCCTACCAGAAATGTTATTTATATATAGAAGTTTAAATACTATAATTTTCTATTTATTTTCTTTTGTTTTAAATATATAAGTGTGGCTTCTTGTGTTGGAGAATCTAGAAATTTTGTTTTTGGTTTTTGATAGTTACTTAATGAATTAAAAACACGTATAATTTTTCTGCGAATCTGTGTTTATCATTTCAAATGGAATTATGCATATTTTTTACTTTAAATAACATTAGAAGGAATTGTCGAAATGTGTAAGAACAAATATTGCATATTCCACATTTCTTTCACTACATTATTATTCACTAACTAATACATACATTTTACAAATTGCTTTGACAACTTGTTATAATGTATACATACATGATGTATTTATTTATATACGTATCCAAAAAGCAATGGCAATCCAAATATCAAGAACAACAGTCAACACATAGCAATACTATTTCTTAACAAAAAAAGGAACAAAAAAAGTTAATATTAATAACATATGAGACATAAATACATGATAAATAGAAAATGGTTTATTGGAAAAATCTATAATACATAAAAAATATTTTCATCCATTTATTTAAATAATATTTTACTTATTTTGTTGTCAAAGAAATGGCAATATTACCCTTTGACTAAGAGGTAGTTTTTAGGATAAAAAACGATGCAAGTGATCAAGTACCGCACTGTAATGCTAAAGACTGCTTTATACACAGCATTAAGTAACACTATTTGATGTTTATTAGTCATTCGTGGATAGAAGTTTTTCACGATCCAAAAATCAGATATAAATTACACTACTGAAAATTATCAGATATAAATTACACTGATGCACAAAATTTATTTGGATAGAAGTTTTTCACGATCTAAAAATAAGATATAAATTACACTACTGAAAATTATCAGATATAAATTACACTGATGCACAAAATTTATTTGGGAAATAAATATAAGGAGAAATAAATAAATATAATAATAAATAAAGGAAACTTGATATATTTATATGCGAGGATAAATTACTTTAAATTACTAATATTGAGTCTAGCAAAGTTTGGAATATTAAAATACAATTTTCTAGCGGCTAATGATTTTTTTTTTTTTTTTTTTTTTTTTTTTTTTTTTTTACCAAAGTAATTTTTTAGTTTGTTCTGTTACTGTAGTATTTGAAATATATTACTTCGTTTCAGCTCCTTCCCAAGAGATTAAATTAATTTTTAAAATTATTCTCATTGGCTAAAAAAGGCTAATAACTTAAGGCAATAACACACTTTCGATTAACATTTTGTATTTGTATTAACGGAGCAAATATTATGAAATGTGCTTCATTCATCCAAAGAACATTGTAAAGTCAGAACTATATTAACATTAATAATTAGTTTAAAACATTATTTAGAATTTTGTTGTCATACTATTTTAATTTTGCATTTAAGGATGTTATTTGTAAAAAAACAAATATATGAATGATCTGTGAAACAAGCATTTCTATCTTGAAACATCTCTGGTGTACTAAATTTTCAATTAGATTGAACCTACTAACTTTCATTAGTATTTTAACAATATTTCATTGAGCATTTATTAAAAATCATCTGCTCTTTGTTCAACTTCAAAAATGTACCAGTATGAAAGTAACAAAAATTGTTTCTTTTTTCCTAAACTTTTTAGATACTTCAATCATCAGCATGTCAATTTCATCATATTTCGTTTCATCATGGTAATTAAAACATTTATTTTATATATATAATATATATATATATATATATATATATATATATATATATATATATATATATATATATATATATATATATATATATATATATATATATATATATATATATATATATATATATATATATATATATATATAATATATATATATATATATATATATATAATATATATATATATATATATATATATATATATATATAATATATATATATATATATTGAAATATTTATAATTAATTTTACTTAAATATTTAAAATGTATTTATATATTAAAAATATATCAATTTTTAAATAATTTTTGAATATTTATATAGTTTAAATTGTAAGTGATAAATGATCAAGATGTTAATAACAAACAAAGTGCTAAAAGAATTATTTATAACTGACTCAAAAAGTCAAATTAATGTGAAAGCAAACACTAATTTGTTTATATTTTCAATTTGATCTTAATATTATTAAACGATGAAAATGTAATTTTTTCTATTTTTGTTGCATCCATTTATAACAAGATTCGTTTTTTCTTCCTTGTCAAAATATATTTCTTACACTTGTGAAACAAGCATTTCTATCTTGAAACATCTCTGGTGTACTAAATTTTCAATTAGATTGAACCTACTTTCATTAGTATTTTAACAATATTTCATTGAGCATTTATTAAAAATCATCTGCTCTTTGTTCAACTTCAAAAATGTACCAGTATGAAAGTAACAAAAATTGTTTCTTTTTTCCTAAACTTTTTAGATACTTCAATCATCAGCATGTCAATTTCATCATATTTCGATTCATCATGGTAATTAAAACATTTATTTTATATATATAATATATATATATATATATTGAAATATTTATAATTAATTTTACTTAAATATTTAAAATGTATTTATATATTAAAAATATATCAATTTTTAAATATTTTTTGAATATTTATATAGTTTAAATTGTAAGTGATAAATGATCAAGATGTTAATAACAAACAAAGTGCTAAAAGAATTATTTATAACTGACTCAAAAAGTCAAATTAATGTGAAAGCAAACACTAATTTGTTTATATTTTCAATTTGATCTTAATATTATTAAACGATGAAAATGTAGCTTTTTCTATTTTTGTTGCATCTATTTATAAAAAAATTCGTTTTTTCTTCCTTGTCAAAATATATTTCTTACACTTTAACAAAAGTGAAATCAGACCACTTTATTAGATTGTGGCAATTAATTTAATGTTCTGTCAGATGTCCTATATAAATGACAATGCAGATGATTTATAAATTATTCATCTTGAAGTTTTGATAGATGGGAGTGTTCTCCGAAATTGAGTCCATTAGTCATAATTTCAGAGCCAATTTGAATGACAGCTGTAATGTTGTTTGAATGATTAATTCCCATACCAGTGACACCAAATGAAAATTTCACCTGCTTTTCTTTTATTTATTCTTGAGGTTTTGTCAGGAAAGTCTTAGTATTTAATACATGATTTGTAGTCGAATAACAAAAATGGTGTAATAAGTGATCAACGGAAAAACTCACACAGCTACTTCTAAAAATTCATGGTTTATTGTGAGAATACGATGACAAAAGAAATATGATTTTTAAGAAAAAAATTTTCAAATATATTTAAGTTTTTTTTTAAATATATTAAAGTTTTTTTATAGATATTTTATTACCTCTGAGAAATATGAATTATCTAAGCCCTTAATAATATGCTTTATTGTATTGTTAAGTACAGTAATGTTAAGCTTAGAATGTTGCTTTCTAAATATTATATGATGACATCTGGCTCAGTATCATTAAACTCTTAGAAATTGGTTATAATTTACTAATTTAAAATTACCAACTAAAAATTAAATTGTGTACGATAATGATAACAATTTATCAAAACAACATTGACACATGTTGACATATAACACATACTGACAGTTAATAAAAATTGAAATATGTACAAAAATTTAAAGAATTATAAGTCAATTTGCCCATTTTAAATAGATAAACAATTGGATTATTTGTATGATTAAAACAATGTACATATTTGTCAATATAATAATTAAAAATTTAGTTTCAGATTTGGTAATTAAATTTAATGAAGAAAAGTAAATATAAAATTAATAATTAAAATTGTTTGCTTTGATTTCTATTTCTTTTTCATTATTGGTGAACAGAAATAAATTTTGCTATGAATACACTCCCGAAATTATTTAAAGTTGAATTCACATGCATTGTGAAAATTACAACATCTTTTCGTAAATCACATGAAATTATTAATGTCAACGTGTTTTAATCATCAAAATCTGTGATTTCAAGACAAAAGTAATCAGATAAGATAATGGAAAAATTTTGGAATTCATTAAGAATCATTATAATTTAGAATTAAATCACACAATCATGAATAAAATGTTACTTTACGGGGAAAATGAATTTAATAGATTAATTAGACTATTTATAAAGTTATGAATTAAGATGAAAATTTGACAAACCATTGATACCATTTTTATAATGTGAGATATAAATTGTATAATGTGATCTACAAGACAAGGCTTCGCAATATCAGCCATTAACAAACAGCTTACTATTATTAGTAATCATATCTGACAAACTCATAATCAGTTTTAAAATAAGAACTAATTCTTTTCTGAATATTAGTTTGAATTCTACCTTAAAGTAATACAAATACACATATCGATGTCAATTGTTTGAAAATGGTATCTTTGTTCTTTTATAAGATTTTCCTTTATTAAATATTCTTTCTCAACAATTTAAAAATTTTCATTGCTTTGAGAAATCATATGTGATTTAACGAATTAATTAATCATAAATAAATGTGTAATAATTATTAAATTAATAATTATTTAATGCCCAGATAGTAAATATTTAATCAGATATATTTAGGTGGTTAGTGGTTTTAGAGTTTGTGATTTAAAACTCTATTGCATATCATTTATAGTGTTAATTTTAAGTATATTTTCAGTTATTATTATATATTGAATATGATCTATGAAAACAAAAATATGTAAGTGTGTGCTGATAAAATTTATTGCTAAATATATCTTACTAACAAGAATATTTAATAAAAATTATCTCAATAATATTTAACAGCAATATATATCCAATCTGTCAAAAATATTTATATGTATTTCAATTATCTTTGCATCTTAATATGTCCCTTTTTATAAAGTACTAAATACATGAAAAACAACAGAATTTTTGGAACATATGTGAATATCTCCTGAAACCTTAGTTAAAAATATGCAGCCCGACATTGAAAATGGAACACTAAATAGGAGTGGTTAGAAAATTATGTCAACTTCAAATTAAACGTTCCTTACCGAATTAGGCGAATAATGTGAAATTCACAGATCTCCAGCGCATGTAGGATAAAATATAAGGTGAGAAACCTGCAGAGGTTAATACTCGCCCCGTTAATGCTGCTTGAAAAATATTCTTTGGAAATTTGCTCTTTGGGAAGGACGCCTGTAATTGCACCGAATGCCAGGCAATCGTTAACGGAGTCACTTCTATCATCAGCAAAGTGTACGAGGGGCATGGTGATATGACTAAGAAGTGTGGATTGGTCTGTAAGGAAGAAGCTGATAGACAATCTAGATGAGTCCACAGTTCAAGAAATTTAGGGAAGATGGCTGGAACAAGCAACTGTGGAGCGTCCCGGGTTGTCGGTGCAGCTAGAGTGACGTCAACACGCGTGGACATCCGATTAGAAATAGTGGCACCGTAAAGCGCGTCTACCGAAATTCTGCGACATGTGTAAGGCAACGTGCATGCATGATCCTATATTGAGCAAAACCATTTGCTGTCGATAGGTTGCCACAAGGCGTGCGCTCATGCCGTCCGTGAAGTTGACTTTACAGCATAGACATCAATGACTTATAAGCTGCAGGATTAAAGAATTGTTAAAGACAGAGTGTCAAAGGATCTTCTCTGATGACTCACGCTTCTGTTTTATCAGTGATAATCTCTACGTTTGAATGTCACGTCGATGTTGAGACAGGTCCAATTCAGTGGCAATTGTGGAACGGCCCAACTCGTGACATCGTAGAATCATTGTTTTGGGCACCGTTGCATACGACTCGGGATCACATCTAGTTCCTATTTACTGCACTACGACAGCCCAATTTTTTTTTTAAAATGAAGTTTCTTTATTCATATTTCAATCTTTTTTAATATTTAATATGAAATATGCTTTAAGGAAATATAAATAAATATCAGTATTGTGTTAAATACATACATAATAGAAATTTCTGATGATGAAAATTAACTCTTATAAAATCAATTTTATTTTAATTAATCACAAAATTTGTAGAGAATATAAAGGAAATGTATCTGCATTAGCTACCTTTGAATGAGGTAGAAAATCAAAAGAGTCTCTTACAACAATTGAAAAGTAAATATGCATTATTAAATTCTTAAAAATTTATATTTTTAAGGAATTTATATATTATTTATAAAAAAATATAAAATATTTTTTTTTTTATTTAAAAATACTATTTTCCCAGATTTAGTCTGAATATACTCAATTAAAATTAACAGTTAATGGAAGGTTAAAGTGTATACCAAGATATTTAAGAATGATATTTTTTCTAAAATATAAATAAAATGAGGTAAGAAATGTGTATGTTTTATAACTTTTTATTTATAAATGACCTGTTTCATTAAAAAAATCATAATAAGATAAATTCATTTTGAAATTGTTGGAGTAAAACTAAAATAAATGTTTTGCGAACTTGTTTTTCAGCAAAAAATTGAATAAAATATGAAATTATATTGAAAGAATATTTTTTCTCTCCTTATTTATTCTAAGTAAGTTGAATGAACTCAGAATATCACTTTAAATAAGTTTGATATGCAAAGACATTATATATGTGATGTTAAATATTACCGGGTATAAAAATAGCAAGCTAATAGTTATCATTATATATCACTTCAATATTTGTGATTTCATAAACGTTTTTTCAGAAAAATGGATTTTAGAATGTTGAAATGTATACTTTATTTTTTTAAATTTAAATGACAAATTTTTTGTTAACTTAGTGTGATTAGAAATATAAAAAAATCTTTATATTTTAACTTGGAACTTTATTTTGTGTTTGAAAAACCTTTCTTAAAAATATTATTTCATTACTTGCAATATTAACTGTTCATATAATAATACCAGTTCCATGTTTTCTGCAAAACACTAAAAAATATTCCATTAAAATATTAGATTATATAACGAGCTTCATTGAAGAAATGTTAGTATTCATTGCATTAATATATTTTAATATTAGTTTCAGAAATTTGAAAGATTTCTTATAAGTAGAATTGACAAGTTTTGTTTTTATAATGTAGTTAAATTTACATCATCTTTACTTTAATATCAATGCGCATGAATTTAATTTTGTAAAGATATCCCAGTTAGTTATTTGATATTTGATTGTTATCGATTCTCACGCTGCATTTATCATTTTAAATGATAATGTTTCAAAAACTACAAATAAACTATACTTTCCAAATTTGTGTCCCAAAGCTTGGTATTTATTTATCCTTATGATGTCATAATCATGGAACATTACACCGCGATTCACAAAAATGTTTCCCTTTGTATTATTAAGCAATATAACACAAAGAGAGTAGAATATAAAAAAAAAATCTACGAGATATCTCTTAGGAAAGATAGATGTTCAATTCACACATCCTTTGTGAATTCTGAACAAAACAATCCATTTGGGAATGGTTGTTCCTCAATAAGAATAGAAGCGATTTATCCTTGTACAAGAAATAATATTTCCCAAGAGATACTGCTCCTATCTTAATTAGGCTATAAAAGGTATTTTTGATGCAAGAAATGTTTGCTACATTGTTCTGTTGAAATAAAAACTTATAAAAATGTCACCATGAAATTTATATCACTTGGCTATTTACAGATGTTAAGTATTAAATTATCATTGCTTCAATAACGTTTCAACTTAATTAACAAAATTTATATAACTTTTAATAACATATAATATATAATATAATCTCTCATATAATATTTTGAATTTAATTATTACATTATATAAATAAAAACCTTTATTATTGTTCTTGGTAAGTTATACAAATGTACTCCTAGAGACCGTAATAAAGCATTTCAATTTATTCCTAGACTAAATATATAGCATCATTTTTTTCATAGCGATTTATCCATCTAATATCTTAAATTCATGAACTGTGGTTATATTAAATTAGAATTTCATAACAAAGTAATTACATTAAAATCATAAAGTAATAAATATAGTATTTGATTATTCACATTACATTTCTTAAAAAATGTAGTTTGATTATTTAAATCAAAACATGTTCTCACACAAATTTTATACTAATATGTGTGTGTGTGTGTGTGTGTGTCTGTGTGTGTGTGTGTGTGTGTGTGTGTGTGTGTGTGTGTGTGTGTGTGTGTGTGTGTGTGTGTGTGTGTGTGTGTGTGTGTGTGTGTGTGTGTGTGTGTGTGTGTGTGTGTTCTATACATAATTCATTAATTATTTTCAAAATAAATATACATATCAATTATATTAATTTATATTATTAATATCAAATTTATATTATAATTTTAAGTAATTCTTTTTTAAATTCAAATATTGTTTATATAGAAGGATAAATATTTCTATAAATGTGAGCTTGATAGTATTTTACTTTTATTTCAAATATATTTAAAGGCATCAAAATTTAAAGTGAAATATGGTTTTATAAGTTATATGTGTACAAACAAACATATATATATATATATATATATATATATATATATATATATATATATATATATATATATATATATATATATATATATATATATATATATATATATATATATATATATATATATATATATATATATATATATATATATATATATATATATATATATATATATATATATATATATTACTCAACATAAGAATTAAAATTATTTTTCTTTTTTAAGTATTTGCTGTATTAAAAATACTAGAAATTATACTTTTATTAAATTGAATGGGAAGCCATCAATTATTTGTTTTCAGTTATTAATAAAATAATGTTTTTCTATATCATTATAATAGCTTATGGTTATCATTAACGCTACAAAATATTTGGTACTTAATTCTCATTTTAAAATTTAATAATGAATTTGTTCTCAATTAATATGATAAATTTTCAATTTATAACTTGTATAATTCTAAATAAGAAGCTGAAAATTGTCTAAAAGATCTTTTAAACATATCTCAATATAATTTTAAGAGTTCAAAAATTAATTTAAAATTTTAACTATCTATAAATAATAAGAAAATTTCTAATGCAACACATAAATTTTTAATGTAAAATTCAAGCATATTTTTGAAAATCAAATTAAATAGATGTTTCTTTTTCAGGTTTTAGAATGAGTATGAAATGTTTTGGTTATGAATTATGAAACATTATATGCTAGATTCGGAAGAAAAATATTTAAAAAAGCCAAGGATAAAATAGAGAAAAATTTTAAGTATTTGAAAATTGTCTGGAAATCCTGAAAAATACATAACGAATTTTTTTTAACTTACTGGTTTTCTTCTAAGTTTATATAAAAATATTGAATGAATAATTCAATATCCGCTTCGAAACATTATGTTAACTAAATGTATCTTTGTAAGCAAGATTTTGATAGAAAAAAACAATGTATGAAAAGTAAGAAATTCGTTGTTGCGAGAAAATTGAATACCAATAAGAAAACTAGAAATTCCCTTTCTCTTCAATGTTAGCTCTACCCTTCTTCATTCCATATACTCAAATAAGATAAAAATAAAAAACAGAGTTACTGAATTCTGAAAATACTAGAAATATTGAATCATTGATAAGATTAATAAAATTTAAAATTATCAATCAAGAGAGAAAAATATAACACTATTTAAAATTTAATGTTTTGTTACTTTCTACACAAGGTGTCCATTGTATATTTTAAAAATCTCAGGTTTCTAGTCCTCAAATGCAGAATTGTCGAGTACAGAACAAAAAATATATAAATCACTCATCGAGATTTATATTTTTAATTCCAAAACTTAACATATAAATCTACATGGGTGATTAAAATAACTCAACTTTTTGTATTTTATTTGAAACTATTTTTGGTTTTATGCTTTTATATGATTGAAAATATTGAATATTTTGTCTAAGATTATTTAACTTCTTGATAATGGACTCATAATTTGATGTCATGGCTGAGATAAAAAATCTATTTTTTAATTTACTCTTACCATTAATTACTTTTTAAGAAAATACAAATTAATCAGTTTTTACTTATAAGTACAATGTATGATTAATTATTTTGGAATTATACTCTGTACACGTTACAATAAATTGTATAATATCATTACTGTAAAATTATTTTTACTAAGCCTGAATAAATATTTACATGTACTAAACATCTCCTTATTTGTAATTGAAATCAATTTCAAACTCTGCAAAATACTGTTATTTTTCATTTTAATTTGCATGTTTTGGTACAAACAATATCAATAAATTTGAAACAAATATATTAATAAATTGGTTGGTAAATTAAGTCTCAATAAATAATTCACACGCAGATTTGACTGTCAGAACTTTTCTGAAATAATCCAAATCAAATCTGAGAACACTTATTGAAGTAATAGTTTATTCTATTACATAAGAAATCTAAAAATGGTGAAATATTTATGTATATCAGAAGTTATAACAAAAATATACTTTTCAAAGATGCTTAGCAAAACTATTCATTTTTTCAACGGTGTGTTTTAAACTTTCCATTTAGTGCAATACGTTTATTTACTGTACTTTTATCATTTAATAGATTTTTTAGTAAATTTGCAAAAGACTTACTGATAGTTTATTGATTTGTACTTGAAAAATTTGTTATTTACATAAAAAAAATTAGAACAATTTTAAATATTTTTAAACTAATAAACCAAAAACGAAAAATGTTTATCAAGTTACTGGTTTTAAACTTTAAGTTATTAACGTTTTATATAATATATATATATATATATATATTTATATATATATATATATATATATATATATATATATATATATATATATATATATATATATATATATATATATATATATATATATATATATATATATATATATAATATATATATATATATATATATTTATATATATATATATATATATATATATATATTAACGTTTAATATTATTTACTGTTTTTAATCTTGTACTTCAATTTATTTCGGAAATAATGTAATTCATACTAAAAAGGAAGCTGAAAATTTTGGATATATATGTATATATATTTCTCTATTTCAGCCCTTATAACAATATATTTATATATCAGATTTTTTTATTACTTTAAATAAATAGCCGAATAATAATGTAGACCTTTTAAAATCTTTTCTGATTAGATAACAAAAAATAACCTCTTTTACTTAAAATGCATTCAAAGTCATAGTAAATTTTAAATAAATTTATAAACTCGTAGATTAAAAAGCTACCGTATACCTTTGATATTTTGATATTTACCTTTGATCATATGCTTGATATTTTGAGATCATGAAACTAAACTAATCTCAAACTCAAAATATCAAAAGTATTATGGAAAGTTTTAAGATTCTCTATACTTTTTAGTTTTAAAAAGAGAAATATAACAATGTCTAAGAGCTAGAAGATTTTCTTTCGGGATTTGTTTTATGTCAATTTTTTCTCTTAAAAAATAAATAAAATAGCTGGGATTGTTTTTACACTTTGTATAAGTTTGCATTAATGATGAAAGTATTTAATATATATATATATATATATATATATATATATATATATATATATATATATATATATATATATATATATATATATATATATATATATTATCATTACTGACATAATAGAAACAATTAAAGTTTTGTATATTATTGGTTTAAAATGCTCTATATTTAATTAATTTTTCCAGGAGAAATTTTAATCCAATACCAACAGTTAATAAAATATTGCATTATGCTTATTGCATTGTGATGGATTTTATTTTGTTTTAAACATTTTAGTCTTCTTTTTTCCTTAACTCTCTATATTAAATTAAATTCATAAGGAATATTAAATCTTAGAACATTAAAATCATTTGTATAAATATTCTATAATTATAGTTTTTATACAAACTTAAATTTATAAATGATCGTTCTCTTTATTATTATTATAAATAGCTAAATGCACTTCAAGTTGTTGCATAAATTTGAAGTACATTTAGCAATTTATAACTAAATGTACTTTAAATAGTACATTTAGCTATAAATAGCTAAATAAGTAGCATAAATGTAAGTTAAATGCATAAATTTATTTTGCCACAAAATATTTCAGTACTGATTTTTAATAAAAGAGGAGTTGGGAGCTTAGTATTCAGACTTTTATGTGACTCTTTGTATTTTTTAAAACTCTTTATCAGTACAATTTAAAACTCAACTTAACTTTTTTTGTTATGAAATATAAACTTACTAAAATTATATAATCAATTTCCTTATTAAGTGAAGTATTTGGGAAAATTAAAATTTTTTTACTGAAGTACGAGTGAATATTTAGGATTTTATATTATATCTTCATATGCAAATTAGAAATGGTCTTAACATTTCCTTAAAATGGTATTCTTATAACAATTTCTGCGTGCTTTATAACAAAACAGCGAATAAGAACTGTGTTTCACAATGGTATGTAAAAAATCAGGAAACTCGTAATCTGATTTTATTTTGTAATTAACGTTACATGAATTCTTTCCGATTAAATTTAATTTGAGTTTCCGTAGTTTAATTTAGGTTAAGTTAATTTAACTTGAGTAAGTTTATTTTAATTTTTTAATTCTATTTAAATTTAATTTGAGGTGTTTTATATTTGAAAACAGATAAAAATAATTATTGTAATCAAAACTTTTTCAAGATTTTTAAATTAATTGGTATTCTGTTGCTGCCAGTTCCCCCTCGATAGCAAAATTAAGCAGGGTTCATGACTCTTCAACTCGAAGTATATCAGGAAAGAAGTGCAGACTCAGTCATCAATGGAGACCTGAGTACCAAGAGGCAGAAGAGTGACTCAGCTCATTTCCCTACAGATTTTATCTGAGTAAAAAGGAAAGGATTTCACACTTTGGTTCGCCTCCAGGAATAAAAATTCTAACGAGCTTCAGTCATTCCTCCCAAGAATAACCCCTCCAGAACTTGAGGGGGAATTGATATATTGGTTGAGTATTAATTTAATATTATCTATTATCTCCACCGTTCATGAAAATAATTTATTTTTTGTATATTATTAAGTTATATAAATTTATGATATACAAAGTCATAATGCTTAATTATACATTAATTTCAATAATTTTACTAAGATAGGACATCATTTAACCATCGATTAAGCCACTGAAAATAATATGAAATATAAAAGCATAAAAAAAGTAAATAATCTAAAAAAAATTTAAATCAAGTAAATAAAACTTACTTTTAGCATCGTATGATTCTAAAATAATTAATTTAGTGTTTTAATTCTATGAAATAATTCAATTTAGTTTATAAAAAAGTTATTATTATACTCGATAATAAAGCCAATTCTAAATATTTTGTTGCATTTTACTGATATAAATATAATTAAAATTATTAAAAATAATATAAATTTTTATTGTTTTTGGTCATATCTCTATGTTTTTTATGCCTATTATAGATTGTGTTGCTCACGCAAGTTCAACTCCGGAAGACGTATAGCAGTTCTAGACTTACTGAACTATTAGACATAACAATACAGGGCTCATAGTCAGGGGTCACTTTTCTTTTTGAGTCAATAGTTGCAACTGCATTTCAAGGCAGCAAATTTCCAGGCAAAGATGGTTGATACGGTGATGATTTTCAATAAGTTACGCAATATTATGAAGATTAATGTGACATTCAAGCAAATAATTTCATTTTTTTCAAATCCATCATTGTTACTGAGAACGATATATTGACTTATCGATGGAGAATTTTGTATTGTTCTTCCATGTTTTACATCTATAGTTGCTGTCATCACTTATTACAATGTTGTTAAGCATTATAAAAAGTAATGCCAACAATATTACATACAATAATACTGTCAGGCAACTTAAATTTGACAAGTTTTTGACAATAAATAGCTCCCTTTCTTGGCCCTCAAAAAGTTACTGATGCGTGATGAATGATGTGATAGCAAATTAGAATATCATCATATAACAACACATGATTTAATATATATAAATAGATAATGTTTTGCACAAAACAGTGCAATTGTATGACCAAACCAGCAGTTTCATGAGACTTTCATGATGAAGAACGTTTTATATTGGATTTACAAGAGAGTCATTAAAACATGCACTTATAAAGCATAAACTATTTAAATTAACATTCGTTATTGATAGTAACATTCAATAAAAGGGCTTATTTTGTTCTGAATTGGCAATTATTTATTACATGCATATTGTAATTATATTGATATCCATGGTTATGAATCAAATATTTTTTTCATATATTTCACATAAAAGAAGGAATAAAATAAATATTTTAGAAATGAATGTATCTCTATTATGTTTAAATAATTTATACATGAAAAATGTAAAGTTCTCCATAGATTAAATTAGTGTTTGTACTTGTTTAAGAATCCTTTGAATTTCAATGCTCTTTTTAATTTGAAATAAAAATGGACTTAATAAAACTACCATGTTATTTAACCGCTTTTAATCATGTAAATAATCTGAATTCATAAAGAATTCAAATATTTATCAACATCTCAAACGTAAGATAAATATTTTTAAATTGTTTCTAAATTATTTAACTTTTTAAAACTTGAATAATCCCAAAAATGATTTGGATTAATTTTAAAAAAACTGCATGCAACAAATTCATATTATTTCAAAATTCCTAAATGTATTAAGTGTATAATTCCATAATTTTATGAAATAATGTTTATGATGTAAAAATAATGAATAAATCAAGCTGATTCTTGAATATTTTATACGATTATTGTGCTGAACATTGTCTGAGTTTGCCACATATAAAAATATTGTTATGAATAAAAATAGATATAAAGAACAAGCATTTTAATTAGAATAATTTTAGAACACCAGATTTACGTGAAACCATATTTACTTGAAAATATTGAAGTTTGATTTTTAAACTTTATTTAGTTATGTGCTTTGATAATTTTTGTAGGTTATTTGTGAAAGAAATGAAATTTTATCATTTTAATCATTGAACACAAATTAAGTACAAAATAATTCAATACTGTTTTAAAAATGAATAATTTTTGTGCAATTCTAAAAGGCTTAATTCGTATTTGAAAAAACTTGCGCACTTTTAGTGAGTTACATTTTAAAATTATATACTAATAATTTGAACATGAGAATTTCAATAATTCATAATAAATGTGCACCATACTTAAGTAATGAAATGGCAGGTTTTTTTATGAAATTATATATGCGCATTGCTTTCTCCCATTATATTTTGTACATTTTTAAAACTAAGAATGACTGGATGTGTTGTTAATATTTTTACTGAAACTTTAGCTTTCTCAATTCCAATAATATTTGTAATATTTTTAGAATTACCGGAATTATTTTCCAAAACTCATCTTCTTGAACTATAATATTGTTTTTTTTCAGTTAGATATAAATATGAGCTGATTCTAAATATGAAACATGGGTGAGCATTTAAAAATTTTCTTCAAGATTACCAAGGTCTATTTTATACTTAGATTTTAAATTGTTACCAGGTGACTGCCAGAGACAATAAGTATCAACATTACCAAACTGTACGTTTATCTGTACATTCTGATTTTTTAATCAGAAGGTAAACTGGAAATTAATAGTAAAGAAGAGAAATATTAATGAAATGAGATAACATTTATATCGTTAAGAACTATACCTTAAAGCGTCACAAATTATTAGATATTTGTTATATAAATTATGTATCCAAAATATCAAGTGCAATTGCTACTCACCAGTTAAAGTATGTAAATAAACTCATAAAATCATTTTAAGACAAAAATAGTAAATTTGTGAATTCTAAAAATTTAAGAATATTTACATGACCTAATCAATTTTATTTGTTTCACAAAATTACAAATAATATTGCTTTCTACATTATTATATTTAAAGGTATTATAATAAATATTTCTAATAATTTTATAACAAATTTTAATAACAAATAATAACCATCAATTATTTAGTTAAGGGAAATAAAAAGACATATGTTTTAAAAAGTGAATTAATAATATATATAAATGATTCACACAAATTCTATATTTCATTCAAATATATCTAATTAAATTTTTATGACACTCTTCTGTCAAAAATAACTATTTTATCAAAAATTACAATTCAAAAATAACATTTTTGAATATTATAACTTCTGATAAAGTTGAAATACTTAACATATAATAAATGAAAATGTCAATAAATAATACAATAGGAATAGAAAAGCTATACAATAGAATTATTTCAATGTAAATATTTTCTTTTCATATTTATCGACTTAAGATCAAGTTTACTTTTAAGAATAGACATTTATGAAAATTGAAATAGATTTTTGAATTTTTAAATGTCAAATAAATGTTCTGCTCAAATTCGGAATATTATTAGCTTGGAAACATTACATTTTGTAGAGATGTAGAAACAATTTATTCCAAATTCTGTACTTGAAACATTTACCTGAACATCATTTCTGTTTCAATAACATATTTTCAATACAATGGTTTCGAAGAAATGTGTCTACAGTCAGGTTAATAATTTATTCCAATATGTACAAAAGTAAAAAAGGACATTTTAATTAAGGTAAGAAAAATTCTACCTCATTATATTTATGTTTCCAGATTTTTATCTATCTATATCCTTTATATATATATATATATATATATATATATATATATATATATATATATATATAACTTTAATCATTTAACAAATCAATTGGTTTTATGCTACTAGATAATTATCTGTGCAAAATTTAATTTAAAAAAAGCATCATAATACCCAAAATGTCTCATTTTATGATTTTTCATGCTTGATATATCTTCAGAATTTTGGTGACAGAACATTTGTGTGAGAATTATTAAAAAATTACCTATTGTAGTTTTTTTCTTTACAATAATGCAATTTGTCTTAAAATGTCCATTTAGAATATAGTCAAACAGTTATTTTGACAGTTAATAGAATCTCGATGGTCAAAAGGACACTTTGTACAAATTGCTTACAAAGTTAGTCTAACAATTTGGTTTTAATATTTGCAGGCGTAACTTTAAAAATAACGGTTTTTATTCATCACATTATCTTTCTTAAAAATATATTAATCAAATACCTTAATTTCGAAATTTTATCATCAAATCAAACCATTAAGTGTGAACATCTTCAAATTACTATTCAATAAGAAATATTGGACTGAATCTTAAGTTTTTCACAGATTCATTTAAATTTGATAGCCATTTTAAAACCATAAGAGCATTATAATTCTAATAGGATTTCAGTACCATTTAGAAACTGACACCTGGCAGAGTAATTTAAGCGTTGAGAGGGTATTTTAAGCAATAAATGACTATAGACAACGTTATTCTTCATTTTATATATGATCTTAGTTTTTTTACAAAACAAATAGTGCTCATTGACTTATGATAACATTTGTAACATAGCAGCTTCGTTGCAACTTTACCCAACAATAAAATTCAAAGTGAACTGTGCATGGAAGTAATAATTGTACCAAATTCTCGAATGAATTCAAGACTTGCTTTCCTACTGTGTCTGATTATAGCATTGTAATTGGCACATTCCTATAAGCTTGCAAATGAATTTATTCTTTGATTCCTTTATGACGTAATCAATGCAATATAATGGATATTCAAACTTTTTACTGATAACTCTCTAAATGTCTTAAAAAATATAAAGTTTTTGTTCAAATTAATTAGTCATGCATTCTCTATTTTGTAACATCTTCTAATGTAAAATCATATTCTCAATGTTTTATTTATTAAAACTATGCAGTCAAAAGAGATTTGATAAAGTATGACGATAATTGTCCTTCGCTACCTAAAGCACATTTTTTGGATTATAAATTTTGGTGTAAATTTCAAAAATCAATAAAAAATATATAACTATATGAAACAGCATCATTAGAAATAGGTAGAAAGTACGTACATGAGGTTCTGCATGGTAAGTCAAAATAATTGGAAAATTTAATGAATAAAGTGTTTTTATTAGAAGGACTGATTTTTCTACGCTTGACAGTCAGATTTTAAAATAACTTTATGCATTAATTTGTCTATCTATTTCACTTGACTCAATGTCAAGATAAATATTGCAATTTATTTGTTTGCTTTGTAAATACGCAAAAAAAGGAATTATTATTTTTTATCATACTTTGTTAACAGACATCGATTTATACTGTTTTAGGAATTTAATTGAAAGTAATATTTACTAAGAGAATCTGTTGTGAAATATCCAATTAACATTTCATATATTACTTATTTTATTTTAATAGGAGAAGTTAAAAAATAAATTTTCATTAATTTTCACATAATGTTAATTTTTATTCTACAAATTTTAAAGCTTTCAAACTTTTAATTACTTTAACTTTAGTTTTCAAAGGAATAAATCCGAATATTATTCAACAGTTTTGATGTAAAAAAATACTGATTGAAAGAAAAATGTAATGATAAACTTAAATTTCTGAGTATACAATGAATTTCATAATACTAATATTTTTTTTTCATTTTTTTAAATGCGTAAATTATATGTTCTATAGAAGAGAACAGACAATCTTACACGCTTTCAATATTCATCGTAATGTTTCGTGCCTTTTCCCACACATTGATTTTTTATAAAATAATATATTTGAATTATTTTATTAATCCCTTCCCAGTAAAGTTTTCTAAATTAATATTCATATGCTAAAATATATATATATATATATATATATATATATATATATATATATATATATATATATATATATATATATATATATATATATATATATATATATATATATATATATATATATATATATGCATGCTTTAATTAGTTTTTACTGTGTAATCTTCTGTTATTCAAACGAATATTATGTGATTACGGCAAGTAGATTTTTTACGTAGATTCTAGGTGTTTATAGTAATTGCGTAAATTAAAAATTCCTCTCTGGCACACAATTACAGAAAAAAAATATTATTGTGGTGTTATCCATGTTTAAGTATTCAGTTGCAGAAAAGGAAATTTCTCGTAGATGGTTTTAATACTCGTAATGTTACTCTCAGAACGTGCAGAGTTTAATAACATAGGAAACCACAAAACATATTCCCCAAGATTAAGAGGAGTCATAATTCTTTCAGTCTTAGAAGTTATTTTTGGAATCAAAATCTACTATTAAGATAAACATTATTAAACTTATTATAAGAGTGTTGTCTGGTTTTTAGATATAAATTTTTGAATTTCATTTTTGGTTCCTCATATTTTCTCAATAAAAAAGCTATTAATCATAAATATGTTTTTATTAAAAGTTGGAAAGATATTGATGATTGAAGGATTTTAATGATTTTGAGAATAATTATTAAAATGCCTAGCATATGTTAAAATAAAACAATTTGAATAATGTTTAAATTATAAATATACATGCATTTTTTTTATTAGTGTCATTGTAGAATAACACAATATAAAGACAAATCTGAGGATCTAAATAATTAAAAATCTTATCTAAATTATCTAAAATTATTTAATTATACCACATTTACTTCGCAATTTGGTACGATAAAATAATTTTTATCAACAAGATTAATTATTGTAACTAATTAAAATATCTATAATAATTTTAAGGGTATCAGATACATCATAATTACAAATGTTATGTTCATTTAAAGAATATTTTACCTCTTATTTTTATATTAGTATTTTTTTAAATGTAGCTGAAGACGTTACAGAATATTTATTTTTTCATGAAATATTTTGAAAGAATAAAATTTGTCTGCCACTCACATCAGATTTTTAATACATCTTGATTTACATATTCTAATATATTTTAAAGTACTCTTTCCAATGTCCTATTATGGTTTGTTTTCAATATATCTAGTAATTAGTGTTTGCATTATCAGTTTTTATTTTCCGCTTAATTTTTTTTTAATTTAAAAAAATATTTAGATGTTTTCCAATATGACAAGATACCACAAGTTTTATTGAACTACTGGTTTTACAGCATTGTAAGATCATAAAATATTTACATCTAGGTGTATACTATTCTTCAGTACTTTTCTAACCATTACAAATCATGTTCTTAAGAAAAATAAAATTGTATCATATTTTCAGTCAAATATATCATTCTTGTCTGACTTTTATAGGCTTTAAAAGTTCCTTTCTTTCAAATTAAAAATGTATAGTTATATTTTTTGGGATTTCAGTCCTGTAGTTTAAATATATTTATGGGTATCACTTGATACAATTATTTTAATTGTCGTTGAATTTAAAATTTTAAATATTAGTTTTAAGCATTTTTATCTATCACACATTAATTTTTATCATACGCGTGTAATATAACTACTGACTAAAATTTTGAATTAGAAACATTTACTGTGAATTTCTTCTTAATGCACATTTATATAAATTTTGCCTATGTTTAAAAGTCAAATGTTTGAACACAATTAATTATGGATCTCAGTTAAATGATATGGCATTCTACTAAACAATTTTCTAATATAAATTTAGTTTAAGAACATTTTTATTTAGAAATTTTATACCATTTCTCGGTGTTGTTGTTAAACATCCCATTATTTTATATTTTAGGAAATTTCCGTCACAATTGCACTGTTCTGGTAGAATCCATTATTTACTATTCACAAGAAACTATGCCGCTGAAACACGTATTGCTCAGCAGAAAATAATTTATATAAATTATTTTCTTGTCTTTGATGTTTGTTTCTTGTCTTTTGATGTTTGTTAGATTAAAGTGCTAAATTGTTTACTGTAATGAGACCTCTGACAAATTATTTTAAATCGGTATATAAGTTCATGGGAAGCTAATAAATTTTACTGCAAAACAGAATGTATCAGAATGATCTAAAAGCAATTTAAAATTATATGTTTGAGGAAATAAATCGTACAAATTAAATATAAATTATAATAATTACTATAATTTTCAATTAGAATATTTTTTAGTTTCACTAGTGTAATAAATTTGCAGCATTATAATCGTGAGTTGATTCCACAGATATAATCAATAGGTTTATATTGTTTCAATTACGCATATGATTACTTATAAATAATATGACAATTTAACAAGTTCCGAATGCTATAATAAAGAATCGAATATTTATTTTCAAATTTCATATCACAAATACTTGCAAGATTAAGTATATACGTATTTACAATAAAAACAATAAGGAATAAAAGAGTATCCAATGCTGATCCTGAGAATATCGTGATAAAAATTTGACAATTTACGTATTCTTTCAATAAATTATGGTGATAAATAGGTCTAGCATAAATTATTCATTCATTTTGAATTTTGAAATGGCTATATTTTCAAAAATATTACTTATACACAAAGGGGGGGAAATTATACAATGAACGACAAATTCTCTCACTAACGTTAATTACACTCCAATATAGACACAACTTAATTTCAGGCGATAATCAAAAACATCCATATATTTTCCAAATAACAACTAGTGTCCATAAATTATTGATACCACCACGAAAAAAAGACTTATTTACACAGTGATTCCTTGCAATACTCTCTCCTGGTAACTCATATCTATAACCTCTGAACAACTAACATATTCAAAGAAACATAAACCTTTTGCGGGTTTTAATTGATGGATAAGTAATGAACTTGTTCTGCAACAAGTAATATACTTGTGACATATTGAAGTAAAATAGGTAAGTGTTTTACTCTTTTAACATTGTTTAAAGAAGAATTGCTTTTATTTATATATTTAATTATATTTACGTATAGTTTAACCACGCTAACATTTCAAATGAAATTTTCTTGTGGCACTTTACCTATTTATAAAAGGAATTTTTATGACTTCGTGGCACGGATATAAAAAAGGTTCGCCATCGCCGTTCTAGTACATTCTTCTAAATAGAAACACCTAGATTCTATAACCTGAAGTATAAAGCAGAGCCTTATGCAAGAGCTTTTATCTTTATTATAAAGACCAACCCTTATTTTTATCCAGTATTTACGTGCAACATGTTGAAATAATTTTAGTGTAAAATTTTAATTTAATTTTTTGTTGATTTTCTCTACAACAAACATCTTTTCATTTTCAACTCAATTTTATTATTGAAAACAAATTTTCCTATACCCTTTGGTGCATTAAATTCAAAAAGCTGCTTTTGTGTTTAATGATATGCTAATTTACAGTTTGAAGTATTTCCATAAAATAAAATGTTTCTATTTTGTAACTAATTTTGTGTTCTCCTTGAGATTTAAAAACTTGTTAATGTTTATGTAAAATACCAAAAAAAATAAATTATTTATTCAAGTGTAGTAAGTTATATTTAACGTGATAACATTCATATCAATAAATTTATAGTTATCGTTTTTCCTAGTATTTAACAGCAGAATATACATTAAATGAATAAAATCTAGATATTCGTAAAGATAAAAGGAGGTTCAAAAATTTTTAGATAATATAACATTAATTTTTTAAAGGTTTATTGAAAATATAACTTAAGAAAAATAAAATAAAATAATTTTTGTCTATACTATTATTCAAGAGGAATAAGGAATTAAATTAGTTTTAGTGTCATTAAAATTTAAGTTGTCACATCATTTTAAAGAATTTTTATGAGATGAATAAAACTATATTTTTTCTTAAGTGTAATTTATTCTGTTAGTGACATGATTATTAACATTTTCTTTGAGTGTTTTCTTTAGAACTATATAATTCAATATTTGGATATTTATAAATATTAATTACTTGCTAAGAATTGCCCAATGCATTGTTTTTTACTTTGAAAATAAAAAATATTTTATATCTATATAGTCAAATAGAAGATGTTTATTTAACTTTAGAAATAGGATAAGTGATTAACTCTAAACATGCGTTATAATAAGAACATAAATTATTATAAGAAAGCTATTATTTAAAAATTAACCATTATAATTATAAACAGTAGTTTTACTTTTAACAAATAGTTCTCTTTCTTAATGTATCATTTACTTATATTATAAATAATATTCGTGTGTTTCAATTAAATTAATGAACTCATTCATGTATGATATGATTATTCGTTGTATTAGAATATAATAACTTAAATTATTATAACAATATATTTATATCTATGAAAAAATAATCTGATATTCAATTCTATTTCAAAAATGAAATAGCATTTTTTCAGGTAAAAAACCATTTTTAAATTATATTTCCTTAGAAATAATTAAAAAATGAGTCTTCTTAAAATTTAGTTTTTAGTTATAAACTAAAGTTTGCTGTCAAAGGTTTCTAATTATTTGATAACTTTAATGACTTCATTTAAAATTTCACAAAATTTAACATAATAATAAAATGAACAGTACCATTACAAGAAAAATGTAAATTATTTATAGTTTAAAAATACTTATTGAGTTTTCCTAATACAGGAATTTCTACTTAATATTTAGGAAAACTTAACACTCGAACCAATGTAATAATTAATAAATTAAAAATTTCCTTAAACTTTTGCGAAAATATATAATATGCTTGATTTTAACTTAAATAATTACAAAGTTTATAAACATTTAGCTTTATAATTAAAATAGAAGTATTACTCATGTAAGAAATATTCCTATGCAAGTAATCTGTCAAGGAGTTTGACGTAATGACGCTCTGAAGTTTCTCTCTTCCAAGGTTTAAAATAATGTATTTCGAAAAAGTTTAATTTTATGTTGTTCTGTTTGATGTGGCAGAACATTAAGACAAGAGAGTATGGGTAACTTAAGTAATTAACTTTAGGGTTAGTGAGTTAAGTTAAAATGAATAATAAGTTTACAGTGAAACTCTTGCTTATTAAATTGCTTATAAGGAAGGGGTGAAAGTAGACAAGCATATTAAATTTAGTTTGTCCTCTTTCAGTTCTTTCCAAAGATTTATAAGACTATTTTCTTGGTATTGGATAAGAATAACTTCTCAATATTACTTTGAACATCAAAGAGATAGGAGTAAAATGTATCTCATCTATACACATACAACTACTTTATTTTAAAGTAAACTTATTTCAAATTAAAATTTCTTAGATGCTTATACTTTAAAAACATTTCTAAGAATAGTTAAGTGCTTTGCCAATTTACAAACTTCAAAAACTTTGTAAAATGTATATTTGTGTCAAATGTAATGAAATCTAGTGATTCTTTGAATGTTGTGTTTTTGAACTAATTATTTTTCAGTTGAAATTAAATAATTTTATCTTCTTATTTTATTATTATAAATTTAAATAATATTTCTTATTTAATGTCTTACATTTAGTTTTTAATAGCTCATAAATAATATACATTATGAAATTGCTTAAATATCATAATGCAAATAATCTTAATTAATGTTAATTACTCAAATTATTACTCACGCTAAATATTTTCGTTTATATGAAAGCAAATCAAGTTAAAATTAAGTAAGTAGATACATGTGCATTTCAGTATACTCATACTAAAATATTGGCATAAGCTAGAAGTAAATTTTGAAAGTTAAATTAATAAAAACTATTTCAATTAGTAATACATTAAAATCAGAGGCATTGATATCATTGTTGGTTTAAGTGTTTGTTCCCCGTATTGGAAGGTAGGGAGTTCAATTCTTGAAAAACCAGAAGATTTGTTGCGTTCACTAATAGCAGCTGAGGCAGTTTAAATTTGCAATAGTATATTATGGTAGCAATTAACTCCCTCTAAAGTGACACATATTGTGTAATAGGCCAAGTTTAGGATTGTATTGCATTGCCCGTTTCTAAACCCAGAAGATCAATTGTGCCTCACTGCATAATGTGTCATCACTTCCACCCTTTGTATTCCAAAAAAATGGAATTTCAAGTCACGGGCTCCAAGAAACAATCACAACATTAAAATCAATTAATATGTCTACAGAATTTTCTATATAAACATCTTATTTGATATCAATATAAATATCCATCTCAATTTCAAATAAATGATCTTTAGTAATGTGAATTTAAAAGGTTACAGTCGTTATTTAAAAGTTGAAATGATTTAAATTTAATTAAGAAAATAGAAAAATAGGAAAATTTAATTTAATTTTATAAAAATTAAAAGAAAAGATCACTGATGGAAGGAGATGTTTCCTCTTAATTTCAATTTAATATTACAGAATTATTAATTTACCAATGCATATTGTTTCAATATATTAAGTAATTAATAACACTAAATACGTATGAGAGTATTAAATATCTAGGATTTAACATATTTTATGGATTCGAAAAATATTTACACAGGAATGTTTACATTGTACTAAAAGTTAGAATAGTTATGTATTTGTTGATTTCCAATTAAACAGTTCACAATTAGCTTGTAAAAGGAAAATACGATTAACTGTCGAAATCTAAATTCTTCATAAAAAGTTGATATAAATTGAATCATTTTTATTTGTAATATTTTTAGAATTAATAAAAAAATAATTTCTTCATGAATATCTCTCAATGTTTGTTAGGTATATTCTGCTAGATTTAATATACAAAATATTATTTATCTTGAAGATAATAAAGTCCTTAAAACTTAAATTATATTGATTAAATGCATAAATACATACAGAAACATACTAATTTATAGCAGGATTAACAATATTAATTCAAACAGTCATAATCTAAAAAGTACATTGAGAGAAATTATCTAGAAAACTTTATTACTCCAATTTTAAATCACAAATATTGTCTATCTACATTGCAATTTTAAGAGGGGATATTTAGTATGACTACAACTTCATTTAAGAACCTTTTTTATTAATATTATTATTTCCCAAACACTCTTTATTTACTCTTCATAGATTTATTATAATACTCTGAAAAATGAATCTTCTGCTTTACTTCTGGAAAGGCAAAGAGCTCTTTTAATGACATTTAAGAAGTACAATATATTTTTACTACATAAAACACATGGAGTTGTTTCAGTTTGTATTAGTTTTTATACCAAATAAAATTTATAAACTATTATTTTTGATATTTATACAATTTATCTGTTTCTATTTTTACTATAATTTTTCTGCAAGTTTGAAAAAAAATTCTCAGTGTAGTAATACAAAAATGTAAAATACAAATGAGAAAATATTCGTTAATGAGAATGTGTTTGGCATTTAAAAATCAATCAAGCAGATAAAGTAATAATTGGTATACAGAAGCTTTTCATAATTACATCTTTAAAAAATACACTAATTGCTATTATTTATCTAAACGTAAATTCAGAGAAATTTTACATTTATTTGAAAAGAATATGAATATTTAGGAGATGCTCATAAAAATACGTTGCCATATCATATGCTAATAGAATCGTGCCACTTATGATGATGCATGCTAACTAGCATACATAATAAACTCTGATATCGAATAAAAAAATATTAAAACTATTTCAAATACATTGGAAGGAATGCTATTCTTAGTTGATGTTTTTTTATTAAAATATCATGCATTTATGGCAGAATAAAATAAAAATTAGCTTTATAATTTTTTCGTATAATAAAAAATGATATAAAAATTCAAGAATAAAAATAAAATGAATTCACAATTTCCCACTTCATGAAAAATAATTAAAATCCAGTAAGATATTTAAAATATCTGACATTTCTTAAAGACACTGAAAGTAAAGAAAATAAGAATAAATATAAAAGGAGAAGAGAAAAATAAGCAAAACATGATGGAAAATATTTTTGTGACTGACGCAGAGTTTTATTCAATTAAGGAATGACAAATGACATAAAAATAAGAAATTATTCCCTTGAAACATTTTAGAATAAAGTAAACGTTATAAAATGGCATGGCAAAGTTTCAAAAAAGTATATAATAATTTATTCAGACATTTTTTGCTTTTAAATAACTGATTTTTGAAATTTTTCTGTCTAGTTAAAAAATATACTATCATTTAAGTAAAAATAACAGTAAATGTATGATCTAATGAAAGTGTAGCATATTGTGTACATAAAATAATTTATATTTTTTTTACATTTATATTAATTACAGCCATGTGTTTTTTAAGTAACATTTCATATGTCAGAATGTTAAAGTGGCACATTATGACTAATTAAATCGAAATTATTTTATAGTTAATAGAATGGAAGAGGTTATATACTTTTGAATTAAGTTTTTAACACCATATAATTTAATTTTTAAAAAATTTGGGCATTTTTATTCAAATAAATTTTTACATCAAATGCTACACATAACAAACTTTCGTTCATAAGTTTTTTAAATTAATGTAAATTCAGTCTCTCTCTCTGTCTATGTTTGAGGGGAAAACATTTTAATACAAATTTAAAATTATTTGTGGTAATTGTTAAATTTGTTGTTTTATGACTGAATTTTATGTTTACCTTAATCTCCTATTTTTAGACATTAATAGTTAACCTATGCATTTTCATCTTGTCCATTTGCATATTTAGAGAGTGAGGGTTTCATTTTTCAATGTTTTTTCAATAATATTTCCCCTTGACATTATCATCAGAAATAAATATCATGGTGAAAACTATTTTTTCAACATAATGACATTTTTTGGTTATTTAGAATTTAATAATGATTTAAAAAACCCTGTACAAAGTTTGCATAAATAAGTGTTGAAGTGATATGGATGATGATTTTAAATAATTTGGGAACCACATTTTTATCTCATTTTAAATCAATTCAGATTTAAATTAAATCAATTTTAGAAAGATTTACATTTTAAGCAATATGCTGACTACATTTCGAAACAATATTTACGATCTAATAGAAAATTCATTTATTATGTAAAAATTATTCAAAGTTGTTTGAATTATATTTGATAAATTTTAGTTTGATTTATTTATAGATTTTTAACTGATATATTCTAAGATTATTTGTCTTTTATTTTGCCAATTTTATTATTAATTTGTACTTATACATTTTTTTATAAAAATTTATTCTTCCACCAAGATTTTAACCAAAGCGTTTCTACCAGTTTGCATGAGGTTTCGAAAGAAAATCGAAATTGTTATTATAAGATTTTGGTTCATTTTCTGAGGATTTTAAATGAGATATAAAGCATAACAAGAGTAAACTTTTCTATTCCTAATTCTTGTGTAAGACCTATTTTTGAGAGGTTACATACTAGATAATATTATTCAAAATTTGATATTAATCGTAAGAAATTGTATATGTTTGAAGAGGTTACATGTAATTGAGATTATTTTAACTTCAAATAGAGAAGTTGAAATATTCAGCTTCGTTCCGTTCAATACTTGAACCAGAATTTACAGAATAATACAAAATAAATTTGTCATTCGTGCTTTACTTTCAATTTGATGAAATCTTTAATTTTAATCTCAAGATTGGATTTTTCTTTTATTCCTAAAATATTTAATTCTATAAGTATAGCTACATAAATAGATTCACAGGTATAAAAAATCCAACGTATCGGATTTAATCCAAATCAATTTACTAAGATAAATTATTTTATTAATAACAAACATAGATTGACATATTTTTTGATAATATTATCATTCAGGGTAAATTTTATTAATGTAATATAGCGCAATATTTAAACTGAAAGTAAATTCAAATTAATAAGACAGAAATGTATATGTGAGTAGTTTAAACTTGCTTTTTATTTTAAGTTCATATTAAAATATTGAAATAAGGGCATAAAACTTCGGAACAAAAAATTATTATTATCAACTATTTTTGATATTTATCGTTTACATGTATTAATATATTAATAAATTTCAATTTAGCTTTCCACAAATTTATTAAATTTCACAAGATTTTAATTTATGCAATTAGAATTATTTATATTATCAACAGAGATAATTTTTATCAGTTTTAAATAATCATATCTTTACTTACATTTAATAATACATCACTTAGGAAAAATTCAGACGCTAAATAAGGAAAATTATAATAAATTCCATTCAAAATGATTTAAGTATTTCTTTTCTAAATTTGAATATTTTAACTAACTTAACTTATAAATTAATAAATAAATAATATAATATTTTTCATATTTACATAAGTTACTTAAAATAATGTTTCATAAATTAAATTTATTTTGAAACTCAACTATTGAAAAAAATGTAAAAACGAATATATTTTGTTTAACAAAATTTTGCGGTAATACATAATATGAATATTTCAAAATTGCTACTTTAGTTTCTATAATTATTATAAAAAATTATTATTTTTAATATTTTAATTTTGTTTACCAGATATTTGACAAAAATAATTACGAATAAGGAATATAAATAATAAGTAAAATTTATATAATTTATATTAGATATTTAAAATAACTTCATGAACTTAACTCATTTCACAATTCTAATATCGAAATAAAACGCATGTAATAAAAATATATCATTTCAAAACATTTTCAGTCAATCTTTATCAAAAAAGCTTTTATATATCTATTTACTATAATAATTTAATAATTACTATGCATACATATTATGTATAACGAAATTTTAATTTTATTGCAATAATTAGAGATTTAAAAAAATTATTAACTTTATAAATTTTCTGATTCTTTATTAACATCTTCATGGAAAGCACTGATTACTCTAAATTTAAGAAAACCGCAACTAAATATAATGTTAAGAATTGAAACTAGTGTAATAAATTTTAAAATTACATGAAAGTAGTAAAACATTAAATCACTTACAATTGCTGATATATTTTGATAAGAAATCAGTTGAAGTAAAATTTAATGAACATGTTTAAAATATGTCACCATCTGTTCCAAACGTAATTCTGATTGAATAGCAACATAAATCTTAACATAATTCATTATAAATTAAATCAAGCAAAGTGAATAAATGACAAGGAAACTAATAATAAATTATTTGCTATCCTTGGCAACTAAAGGGAATGATTTAATATTACATCTAAAACAAAATTAAATAAATTGCCAAAATAAATTTAAAATAAACATTTTCAAACTTACTTTGTTATTTTGGAAATATTAAATAAAATAAGTATAAATTATATCTCAAACATATAATAAAATTTACGAAAATGCAGTTTTAGAATCTGCATAATGATATTAAGTGTAAAGATGTCTGCATTAAAGTTATATGAATTCATAATATATGGTGCCTACTAAATTGTCATACGCAATCATAAAGTACTAATTTAGCAGATACCGAATAGTAAACAAAGAGATTTATAAATAAAATTAAGTGGTTTATTCTTACCTTACTTTAATATTACTTGAAAACTGGTGTATGCGAGCTTTTGGATTGAGCACAAGTACTTTTTCTCCCTGATTTAAATGTATAAAATTATTTTATATTTTTATGAATATAATCTCCAATCAAAATGTGTTATAATATACATTCTTCTTAATGTTGCAATAAATAATGAAATTTTATGATTACAAATTAAATTTTAATGCTGTTAAGATTAAAATAATGTTTCAGTCAATATATGTTGTTTGTTAGAAGAGAGAGTAATTAACAATTAATACACTGCCTGACATTGAAAATGCAACACCAAAAAGGAGCGACTAGAATATTATGTGGATTTCAGGATAGACGCAGATTACCCAGGTATGCAATTGATGTGACATGCGCAGCTGTACAATTCTCGTAGAATAAGATTTAAGGAGAGTAACCTACAGAGAGGACAATATTCACGCTATTATGGCTACTTGGAAAATAATTGTTGAAAGTGTGTTCCTTTCACAAAGGATGCATGGACTGAATGTCAGGCCAGAATCAATTATAGCAGACAGATAAATTTACGAGGAGTATGGTGATAAGACTCAGAAGGTCAGATTGGTCCGTAAAGCAAGTCGAATTTGAAAGACACCTAGACCCGTCCACATTGCACCGTCTGTGGAGAAGATGGTTGGAAGAAAAAATTGTGGAACTTTTCCTGGACGTTGGTGCAGCCAATGCAATGTCACCACGCGTGGATCGACGCGTTGGATGGGAGATGAAGGCAGACTTGCAAAGCCAATCTACCGATATTCTGCTGCATGTCCAAAACACCCTGATGTTTCAATATCAAGCAGAACAATTTGGTTGCTAGAAGTCTGGGCTCATGGCGTCCGTAATGAAAACTGCCAGTAACCCTAAAACATAGACGCCAACGTCTGGAATAGATAGATGCTACAGCTATATGAAGAACGGAGTGGCACAGATTCGTCTTCTCAGATAAGTAGCATTTTTGTTTCTTCAATGGTAGTCACCGGTTACGTGTTTTGCTTCGACATGAAGACAGATTCAATTTTTTGAGCAAATATTTTAAGCCTCATATCGTGACAATGTGGCACCATAGTTTCAGGAGCCATTAAATATGTATCAGTATCACCTCTAGTTCGAATTAATGCGCTATGATAGCCCAACGATTCAGCGATGATGTGCTGCGGCTGATGACACTCTCCTACATTCAGAGGGTGACCAATGTCCTTTACCAGAATGATAACACCTGAGTGCACATTGCTCGCATCATCCGAAATGAAATGAAATGTGTATAGCTGCTTCACTGATTACAACGATCTCCAAATTCCCCATCAATGGAACGAGTTTGAGATACGATTGGGCACCAAATGCAGACTATGTCAGTGTCACCTTCAGAAGACGCACTTTCGCTAATATTTGAGGGGGAATAGAGAACCATTCCACATGATGGCATTCGTAATTTCATTAATTAGGTAATTAGACGTGTTACTTCGTG
Source organism: Latrodectus elegans (assembly GCA_030067965.1). Classification (NCBI taxonomy): domain Eukaryota; kingdom Metazoa; phylum Arthropoda; class Arachnida; order Araneae; family Theridiidae; genus Latrodectus; species Latrodectus elegans. Next base: position 33,911,011 of record CM057813.1, read on the forward strand.
TATAGTCATCTACGATGGTCCCACATTCCACTAACATGATCCTATTCATCAGCTGCAGTATACATATCATTTCGAAATACCGATCACTTATTGTCAGTTGCTGTCTCTCTGTTTCACTAGTTTCGACACTTTCTGGGAATTCCTTCTTGGTTTTGCTTTTTAAATGTCTAACTGTGTATTTATATGATTCAAATTTTTTTCATGAAAGCATTTGAATAAAGTGGTTGTTAAGATATTCAACATTTTTTCATACACATAGTAATAAGATCAAAAGAGAAATTAATGGCTTTCACCAATTTGCCTAAAATTACATAAAAAACAAAGAAACATGTAACAAAAGCACAGTTTAATTTACAGAATGACCATGAATTAAAAAAATGTCAGCATTCTGTATTACCCGCGTGACCTAGATTTGTTCTTCCACAAAGATGGCCTTATTAATCATTTTGTCGTCACTTACAAAATATTTTATTTCCTAACATTGTTATCTTTTTCCTAAATGCTAGGTTGAAAGTCAGATATCCTATAATTTAATTTGGATTTTGTTATTTGATTATATTGGCAGCCACGATTTGTTAATTTAATTTCTGCAATGCAATTTATTTGCAGTAGAAATAAATTGGAATCATAATGATGTTAGTCATATAATTTGACAAACAGATTTTTTACTTATAATGAAGAAAATAATAAGAGCCAGCTTTTTTGCAATTCCCTTAAGATGCTATCTTATGATTTTCTCTAATATATATATATATATATATATATATATATATATATATATATATATATATATATATATATATATATATATATATATATATATGAGAGAGAGAGAGAAAGAGAGAAGAAAAAAAAACTAATGGAAAAAATAAATAAAAATTTTAAAAATTAAACACATTTAAAGAAGAAACAGCTCTAAAATATACCTTAATGTTTTTGCTATAAATTATTCCTGAATATACAAATGAATAAAGAAGGACAAATTGCAGTTAGCGTAAGCCAAAATTTTTCCCTTTCAATATTCCTGATATTGAAAGAGAAAAGTTCCTAAAAATTTTCTGCTTAATATTTTAAGGAAAATACTTTCAAACATTCAAGAATAGGTGTGGTTATAGAACGGTATTATATTCTAATTATATATAATACGTTCTTATTACATATAATCTAAATTTCTAAACTGTTTAGTTGTTATAATTTATTTAGGTTATATTTATCACCATTTGTATATTTCTTATAGATACTAAAAATAATAGGAAATTAAATCAGTACACTATTCAAATATTACAGAAATTCATTTGCTAGTTATTTTCGAATCAAGTTTTCCTACACGTGCTATAGATAAATTGAATTCTACAGTTTAAATGGTCAATTCAATAAAAACATGAGCTTTTGAAATAAATCATAAGTAAATACGATTCTTAACTCTAGAGGTCTCATCCACATCACTAACTATTCAACAATACACTAGAAAAAACAATTTGAAAGTACATCGTAAATTTAAGTTACCAATCAAATGCTTTCAATAACTTGTGAACATGAAAAACATACAAGACATGTTCAATGAATAAAAACTGCACTCACCATGTGATCCGTCGACAAATATTAAACAAATTTGATTAAATTTTAATTCGATTTGTTGCAGCTATTTTACACTTCGTAGTTCATTGTAAGTATTGAAAAAATATCATATTTACATTTAGAAATAAAATATTTTGTAATATTCAGTAATAAACTGAAATACCGATATATCTATCAATAACTTATTATTAAAATCATTAGATTACTTAAAATCAAAGTAATTGTAAATTAATTCTACATTTCTAAATAGGGTTGAGATTAATATCAAAATAACATTTACTGTTTCTCTTATAAAATGTTTATTCTTTCAATATATTCATTAGTTATATTCCTTTCTATGTTTTAAATGCCTCTATATATTAAATTCAGAGATCGAGATCAGTAATACTCCTACTTTTGAAATCTTTACTCATCATTAACATCAATTCTGTGAGAATTATATTAAGAATGATTCCACACACATACGATAAATGTGTTATATTGAATGTACAATAAGGAATTTGCTCTATTGTAGGAATATATATACTTAGTAGTAAAAAATGCCCCATCATAAAAAAAACTATAATTATTGATATATAAAAAATGAAAATTACTCCGGATATCCAATAATGAATTACCAAAGTTAATTTAGTGTTTTTGTTTCAGGTGCTTTTGACGGTAATTATTTCTATAAGTAAAACAGTAATTTTTAGAAATTGAATAAAATTAAATTACATAGTACAGATAATATATAATGCAGATATATTTGTCTTATAAATAAATTATCTATCATTTTATCATGCATTGTTTTCAATTTTGAATTAATAAATTTTAAATATTCAATTCTTACTTTATAAAAGTTGTAAATTTCCTCGATAATATTTTAAAAATTGAAAAAGTGCTTTTTATGAAACGACTTTATTACATTCCGCTAAATAAGTATTCAATCAAGAAAAAAAATCAACTGAATTCTCAATTCTTAATTACCCCATTTGCAAAGAACTTTACTTTCTGTCCGGAATACCAATGAACAAGTTTTACGTTTTCTCATACACAAAAAATGATGAAAAAAACATATTGATTGCATTCTTTGTCAAATATTTAGAAGCATAGTTTATTAAATTATGCACCATTATTTTCTTACCTTAATCTCTCAATATTGGAATAGAAGAAAACAATAAATCAAGTTGGTATAAAATATGAACTATCATCATCGTAGAAAGAAATATGGGTATAATGGAACTTGCATTTTTGAAGTTTTAAGGAGCAAAGAATTTAATAATGCTAAGAAAACTGAAATTTTAAAAGCAAATAAAACTTAAAGTTCCAATTTGCTCTTTGCAATATTTTATGATTTTATTAAGGAAAATTTTTTTTAAAAAATAAATTTTGCGATTATTGATTTATTACAAAGACTTTTGTATATATTGACTTTTTTTTTTGGTTCATGATTTCATGGATCTGGTTTAGTCTATTGGCTAATCATATCCAATTGCAAAAGAAACAACAACAAAACATTATGTACTACACATTGTTTTGTTGTAATCTCTATCTTGTAATATTATATACGACTTGTAATAAACCACTTATTTTGTAATATTGTATTACATATTAACAAGATAAGTGGTAGTAATAATCTTGATAAACTGGAAAGTACAAAGCTATAATAAGTTATATCAATTAAATTCTAAGGCACTTAATTTTTTTTAATATATCTAAGAATTAATTTTGACATTAGTTTTAAAATTATGCAAAAACTGTTATAATAATTTTACCATATTTAATCTTTTCATTTATATATAAAAACATTCAAGTTAATCAAGGATGAAAAAAACTGAGTAATTATAACTATTTTCAATATTATTTATAATTGATCCTATTTTATCATCATTAAATTAAATTACGTTCAATAATTAGTTCACAATTTAAAATGCGGTATACAAATAGGTAATGGATATACATTTCAAAATATATATTACATAAGATATTTAAATTTAAATATTTAAAATATTGATGATGAAAATTTAAAATGCTAAAAATTTAATGTAAAATAAAATCATTTGTACAGTTTCAATGAGGGTGTACTGGTATTTAGTGCAAAATATTCTTTGAATAAAAATTAATTAAATGAAAAATTTAACATACTAAATTAAACGAATCATATTCAAAAGTTTATATTATGTTTTAGAAGCATTATTTACATATCAATTAACAAATAAGACACACAATATTAAATAAATCTTTATAACCTAATTTATTTAAGTAAAAAAATAATGAAATTTAAAATATTATATTTGTAATTTATGTATTATAAGTATAGAATTACATTAAAAAAGAAATTTTATATGCACACAATTTGACTTTTAAGAAATAAAAATTATAATTAATTAATATTTATACATTCTTCCATTTTTCCAAATTTCAGTTTTTATATATTTAAATTTAAATTAATCCACTTAATGTTATTTTTATAATATTTCTGTATTACATATGTGGAGGAAAACTGTCTTCAAATTTGTCGAAGAACAAATTTTAGATTAAATTTTTGCAATTCTCAATGAAATTAATGGATGTGTAATAATATATCAGGTATTTAGTGCTTTTCTTATGAGAATGTTTTCAAAAAAAGAATGTTATGCACAGATAGCTCACAAATGCAATTAACCAAAATACACAATGCTCCATAACATTATTGTCTGCTTTAAATCCAAATAAAAGTCTCCAGGGGTATATATGATAACTTTCTTTTTCATTTAAAAGATTCATTTATTAGGTTTAATGATAAGACTGGAAATACAAAATTAAATGGAACTTTAATTAAAGGTTGACAAAAAGGTATATAATATTAGATTTTTCAAATTCATTAATTTGAGAGACAATCTTTTTCTTCAAGATGGAATACATATGTAGAGACAGCATTTAGATTAAATTAAGGCAGTAAAGCATTAAAGCAAATTAAGCATTTTTATAAGGGTAATAGTTTAATTTATATTTATCGTTATTTTTAATCAAAATTTACTTCAATTTATCATGAAGTTTCCTAAAATAGACAAAAAAAGTATTGTTACGAAAAACCTATCATAAAAACAAGAGTCCAAGTTATTGTTAAATAAATAAAGATAGAATATACTTGTATATTGTTTTGATAATTGACTAATTACAAAATAAAGAAGTGAGCACTTTTCAAAAAAATCACTAATGATTTCAATAAATGGTAGTTAATTAGTCAATTTTTTAAATATGTCTAATGAAACAATTGCTTAAATTGAATATTAAATGCATATTGGTATTATGAAACACTATTTTAAAATGTGGAAAAATGTTTAATTAATTATATGAATAGAATTAATTTTCTTCATATGAAGAAAATGTTTAATAACAGTTTTATAATATGTAAATGTATGTATACAGTTTTATAATATGTATGTTAAATACTTTTAATTATTATAATATTTTTATATGCACTATATCTATACGTTAGGATTTGTTAGGCGTTGCTGTTGTATAATTTCCTGCTACTAGATTTCTACCTTTGAGCACTACAGAGGGCGGTCGTAGTGAATCCTCATATATTGTGGCTTCTAGAGGGTGTGCAATTGTAGCTCCAAAATTTAGAAGCAAAGACTGAGTAGATGAAACCAGATTTAACTGTCATCCTCGAAGGTATCATTTCACATGGAGGATATTGAGACGACATTCTTCTACCACCAATAGCAAGTAAATAAAATTTTCGATTGGGTCAGTATTCGAGCTTTTTACTTTCCGATATTAATGAAGTCTAAACAACCAAACCACAATGGCAATGATTAAGTATAAAAGTTTTTCTTTTCCTTTTTTTAATATTGTATATTTTATGAACTTTGATCGGAATATTTCTTAAGTAAGAGAAATGAAAATAATTGGTTTTATTGCTGTTCCCTTTGAACATTCACATTTTCCTTCACTTGTGTAAATTGCAATATAAATCTCCGAGAATAATTAAATATCATAAATCAATAAGTGCTCTTTTAGAAAAACAAGTCTCATTTAATTATTTTCTTTCGGCATTTTTACTCTAGGAGTTAATTTATTGTTACTTTCTATTTATATCATGTTTTTTTATTATATATATATATATATACATACATACATATATATATATATATATATATATATATATATATATATATATATATATATATATATATATATATATATATAACTTATTTATAACTCCTAAAGCTATGAAAAAGTGTACTTTTGAAAACTTACGCGTATCAATTATTAATGCATTTCTTTATTTAAAAAACTGTTTTTACATTATTTACATTGTTTTAAGCGATTTTTCGATGAAAAAGTTTGCAAAAGAATTATTTGTATACGTAAGTACGTTAAGAAATGTAAATTAAAGAAATTTAGTTTTGTGTTGTATTACAAGCCTATTTTTCACTGAAGAATGTTTTGCACTGAGAAATAGATACAATAACATAATATCATACTCTTAATTCAATCATTTTCCTATAAGCATTAGCTCAATTTTAATTATTTAATCAAAATATTAATTAAATTATTACTAGTTTCTTTAAAAAATTACGTTATCTTACAGATGTTTAAACATAATTATTTTAAAGGCCATATCTTGATAAAATTCTAAGAATATACAAGGTAATAAATAAAAGGCTAATGAAAGGTAATTAAGTAAATTATTTTTGTCACAAAATTCATTATTTGCATGTAAACACTTTTTAATTAAATGGTTTAGTTGGAAATGTTTTACAATACATTATTTTTTCAAAATTATAATGTATAAAATTGTAACATATAGAAACGAAATTGCTGTGCTTAAGGCATATAATACTGTACTGTGTTAATGTTTATTTCGTTTATTTAAACTATGCTTATATTTATTCTGTTAGTTTTGTTTACTTAAATTAGTATTTATTTAATGTTAAAAGATTAACAATAAAAACAAATACATATATTGTTTAAATTAACCTGAATTTATCAGAAGAAACTAAGGTTATTTAAAGTTTCTTTGCATGTGAAATTTACTAAGCAATCAAAAATGCAAAACTGATAATTCGAAAAGTTTTGATTAGATATTTAAATATGTAATTTAATATAAAAATTGCTTATACGAGGGTTACTTTGAAATTTTTGAGATACGAGCAGACGAGAATTTACAAAATAAAATTAACGATTTTTAAAATACAAAGCATTTTAACACAGAAGATGATTTTTTACTGACTTACTTCAACTAGTTTAGCGTAGAATAAATTTTAAACAAAAGAGAAAATGGAGTTAACGCGAGAACATTTTCGCGCTATGATTTTCTACAATTTTAAAGCAGGATTAAATCAAGAAGAACGCGTTCAATGGTTGCAATTAGCATTTGGTGATAACTCTCCAGTTCATGCTACTGTATTCAGATGGTTTAAAGAATTTAGAAGCGGTCGCAATTTTCTTCGGGATGAAGAACACAGAAGAAGGCCGCCATCGGTGTAATCCCGAATAATGTGTCTGCCATAGGAAAAGTGTTAATGGATGATAATCACTGTACTTATCAAATGATACAGATTAACATTGGATCCACAGCCATACACAAAATCAATCTCATGAAGAATTATATATGAAAAAGTAGTTTGCTGTTGAGTTCCCCATAATCTAACTGAGCACCAAAAAGAGGAGCATGTCTGAATCAGTAAAGAAACTCTTAAATTGCTAAATGATGGTGGTCACCGCATCATTTCTAAAACTGTAACAGGTGATGAAACGTACATACCGTTTTTTGACGTTCCAACACGTCAAGAAAGCCAATTATGGGTCTTTGAAGACGATCCCATGCCGACAATGGTGGAAAAAACCACGCGCACTGAAAAAAGTGATGTATGCCGTTTTCTTCAGAAGTACGGGATTGGTCAAACCCATCAAGTTGGAAGGACAGAAGACAGTAACAGCAAACTGGTATACCACTAAATGTCTTCCAGAAATTCTACAAGAACTGAATGTTAGGGGACTAATGCTTCACAATGACAATGCATCTTCACATACAGCCGGATTAACAGTTGAGTTTCTTAAACAAAAACAAGTTAAAGTGATCGAACATCCACCGTATTCACCTAATCTAGCTATGTGCGACTTTTAATTATTCTTTAATCTTAAAATGAACTTACGTGGACATCGTTTTCATTCAGAAGAAGAAATTGATGTGGCTATAAATGCATTTTTTTGCAACTATTCCAAGAAACAAATGGCTTGAGGCATTTATGAACTGTGTGGGTAAGCATATTTAATATTATTTAATACAATATTTATTTTTGGTGCTTTAAAACAAATACACATTGCGTACTTTTCGAAGTACGCTAAATAGATATTTAAATCTAGACATATTATTACACTATTAGTAATAAAGCTTGTAATATCTCATGTTACTGGTATAAGAAATATGCATTTATGGAAGAACAAATCTATCAGCATCTCTCATTTACTATGAATGAATAGCTTAAAAAAAGTTGTTTTAAGGTAAAAGAAGAACATTGCAAACATCCATTCAAACATTTATTCGAAGAAGCAATATTAGTAACAAAACAGATAAATTTTTAAGAGAAATCAATATCAACTGATTACTTTATATATCCCTCACAAATAGAATATTCCTTACATTTAAATCAAGTTCCTTATTAAATTATAAAATGAATTACATATTATTCAAAAAAAGAAATATCAATATATTTATAGATTAAGTATTTTGAATAAAGCATCTATTTACATTGATGGTTTTATTACAAAATGATGAATTAAAACTATTAAAAGTATCAAATCGTCATCTTGTTGATTGTAAGAATGATATTAATATGCTATTTTAAATTGGCTCGGTTATGCGTGAATGTTGCTATAAATAAAATATTATATCAAAAAAATAGTTAAATAAATATGCGTTTAACTAATTTAACTATGATTCCAAAGCACCATGTCTACTAATTATAAGAGTAAATTCAATAGTTTGCTTAGTTAGTTTAGGGGAATAAGTATATAAATAATAAGAAAAAAGCAAGTTTTAAATTAATATAAAGAAGGATTCATTAGTTAATTTGATAGAACTGATTATAAATATTATTTCAATGGAATTTCTATAACTACTGAAACCAATGTCATGTTTTCAATAAATAAATGATATTTTTCCTCTTCGATAATAAATTATTAATGTTTATCTTTAGTGCAAGCAAAAAAAACCTTTTATTTGTGAATTTATGAAATAGAAAATAGTTTTCATTTATCCGAACAAAATTTGACTACATTTTAAAGATGTTTTTTTTTCACACATTACATAATTTTAAGGATATATATTGTAACGTAAATAGTGTGTAGATATTATCTGTCTAGGAAATTAGCAGGATAAATACGTATGATATTCACTGATACGGCACCGAATATGATGCGGAAGTTGCTTGCAAATGTTTGGAACACATCCTTATCATTCAGTCTGGTTGTGATAAGAAACAATTCAATTTCAACACTAAATATTGTCTGAACCAGTGTCAGGACTGTTGCAAGAAGTGTTTGCACTATCATCCTTTATCACTGTGTCAAGTGAGGAGGATTTAATTTCAAAAATTAAAATGTAATTAAAAGTTACATCGTTATTCAATGTGTAAGAAAAGTATACATTAGCATTATAAAATTTAGGAAAGATAATGAAAAAAATGAGTTTATAAAAATTCTTACAAAAAATTAAAGATGTTATAAGTTAAGTTACTAAGATATAAAAAGTTGAACTGCTGATATCATTCTGATTGACTGTGTGAGCAAACAATTACACAAATTAGAATGTTCCTTTTGAATGTATAAATAAATGAAAAATGCTACCAAGCTATTTAAAGTGAGATTATAGATGTACTAAAAGGTTAATCCATTTATTTTATAACAATATTATCAAATTACTGATATATATCGGAAATAATATTTAATAGATGAATTTTGATATTCAAATATGGATGTTAACAGATACAATTTTCTTTATATCATATATACATCTATATATAACTCATACTTTTGTTGTGAAGGAATAACATGTTCAACAGAATAATTAATTTAAAATGAAATCATTAGATACTATGCAAAAATCTTATATTTTAAATAAGGAATCAATAGCAGATGCATTTATATAGTTAAATTTTTTTTTATCACATCGGATGAGAAAAAAAATAAAATACTTACGTTTTACATTTTTAACTTAAACAGCAACATAGTCAAGTATAATTCCTCTTTTAGTATGTATACGAAAGTGTGGAAGACATTGCTTGTATACGAGAAGTTCGAAAAAATGGTTTTTGAAAAAATAATCATTGAAAGCAAATTAAAACAACATTTCTTAAAATCATTTCTTAAAACAAAGGAATATTTAAAAATTTAAGATTGGGATGGTTTCTTAAATAAAATCTAATTTTAATGAATATTATCCAAATGGTTTTTACTTCGCATCCATTGTTTTAGATTAATGTAAGTATTTAAAAAGAAGAGATCGTATATAAAAATATAAATATATTATAGACGTATAAAAAGCAAAAATTTAAAAAAAATAAAATGATTAAAAAGATACAAATTTAAATTAAATTCACTACAATATCAAACAGAGATAAATAACTTATTGCAAGAATGCGCATATTTTATAGACATATTTTTTTAAATAAAAGATTATGGCTAAAATAATATTATTTGAATTTTAAAAAAAATTTTAGTAAAAAACCAAAATTGTTTCCTAAACCAACTTTTATTTTCGTATTAAAATACTCGAAATTTTTCAAAAAATAAAATATCTAATTTTGTAAGATCTGTATTCGAGTGAAAAATTAACGTAAATAAACAACTTACTTCGAAAAGAAATATTTCATAAGATTAAGAAAGTATCATTGCTCCTTGTCGGTCTGGAAACCAATTTAGAGAAAGAGTTTTTTCTCGTAAGGAGAGCTTAACTCTCATAAAATAAGTATTTACTTTGCTCCTCTAATGACTTTCGTATTTTAAACTACTAACATAGAGTACTTTCCTTTACCCAACTTTCTAGCAATTTTTATTTCAACTGAAGTGCTTTTTTTCAGCAAAATTATAGTCAAAAAAGTTCCAGCCCATAAGAACATATATATATATATATACATATATATATATATAAATATATATATTTATATATATATATATATATATATACTATATATATATATATATACTATATATATATATATATATATATATATATATATATATATATATATATATATATATATATATATATATATATATATATATATATATATATATATATATATATATATATATATATATATATATATATATATATATATATATATATATTATATATATATATATATATCACTACATAAAATATCGCGTTTTTTATCCAAAAATATATTTTTAAATATAAAATTCGTACTGTACGAATCTTTGAATCTTTGTGATGAAAATTCCTACCAAATCATACCTATCATTCCTATCATTTGTTTCAATATAGATTGGAAATTTCTGAAGATATTTTGTAATATTTAAATTAATATTCATTAGATTTAGAAATCATTTGTGTCAGATTGGTACACTACATATAATCATATTTTTGCTCTCTCTCTCTCTCTCAAAATATATTTTTTATAATAAAATATATATCTATATTAGCTTTAGCATGTGTTTCATTATTAATAAATCCCTTCGTTTCCATATACCCGGTGATTATCTAAGGTATTGTACAATTTTAATATGAATGTTCACCGTACTTAGATATTTAACTTGTCACTGGGTCGCACTACATAAAATCGCATTTTTTATCCAAAAATTTATTTTAAAATATAAAATTCGTACTCAACGAATATTTATGATGTATATTTCTACCAAATTGGCTCATTTGTTTCAATATAAATAGGAAATTTCTGAAGATATTTTGGAATTTTTCAATTAATATTCATTGGATTTAGAAATCACTTGTGGTGCTATAATCATATTTTTTTCACACACAAAATTTAATTTTTATAATAAAATATATATCTATATTAGCTTTAGCATGTGTTTCATCTTTAGCATATCCCACTCGTTTCCATATACACTGGTGATTATCTAAGGTAATGTACAATTTTAATATGAATGTTCACCGTACTTAGTTATTTAACGATCACTCTTACAAAAGTGGTCATTCGTTTTAATATAGAATGAAAATTTCTGAAGATATTTCGGAATTATTAAATTAATATTCACCGTAATCAGAAATAACTTGGGTCAGATTTGTATACTACATATAATCATATTTTTTTCTTTAAATAATAATAAAAAATAATAATCATAATAAAATTTTACTTTTTAAAATAAAATATGTATCTATATTAGCTTTAGGATGTGTTTCCTTATTAATACCTGCCATTCGTTTTCATATACCCTGGGGATTACTTTAGGTATTGTCAAATTTTTAAAATGAATGTCCACCGTACTTGGATATAAAATGTGTCACTGGGTCGCACTACATAAAATCTCATTTTTTATCCAAAAATATATTTTTAAATATAAAATACTTTCTCTTCAAAGCTTTAGGATGAAAAATTTCTACCAAACTGGCTCAATTGTTTCAATATAGAATGGAAATTTCTGAAGATATTTTGGAATTTTTAAATTAATATTCATCGGATTTAGAAATCACTTTTGTCAGATTGGTACACTACATATAATCATATTTTATTCATAAAATTTGGTTTTTATTTTAAAATATGTACCTATAATAGCATTAGCATGTGTTTCATTAATAAAATATTGCATTCGTTTCTATATACCATGGTGATTATCTAAGGTATTGTCCAATTTTAAAATCAATGTTGACCGTACTTGGATATAAAACGTAATACTGGGTTACACTACATAAATACACAATTTTTATCCAAAAAGCATTTTTAATTATAAAATTAGTACACTCCAAAGCTTTAGAAGGAGTATTCTTCAAAAATTAGCTCAATCGTTTAAATATAGATCAGAAATTTCTGAAGATATTTTGGAATTTTCTAATTAATATTCACCGGATTTAGAAATCACTTGTGTCAGATTACTACACTACATATAATCATATTTTTTTCTCAAAATACTTTTTTTATAATAAAATATGTATTTATATTTGGATGTTTTTCATTATTAATGCATGCCATTCGTTTCCATATACCCTGGGGATTTCCTTAGGTATTGTCCAATTTTAAAATGAATGTCCACTGTACTTGGATATAAAACGTGTCACTGGGTCGCACTACATAAAATCGCATTTTTTATCCAAAAATGTATTTTTAAATATAAAATTCTTACTCTACGAATATTTATGATGAATATTCCTACCAAATTGGCTCATTTGCTTCAATATAGAAAGGAAATTTCTGGTGGATTTGTTTCAATACAGAAAGGAAGTGTCATTGGTGCCATTGGATTGACTGTGCTTTGAACAGTGCACGTTACATTTCTGGTGTGTTACGACCCATGGCTCTACCCTTTATTCGAGCCCTGCGAAACCCTACGTTTCAGCAGGATAATGCCCGACCGCATTTTGCTGGTATTGTACGGAACTTCCTTGATAAGGAACATGTTCGGCTGTTGCCCTGGCCAGCACGTTCTCCAGATCTTTCACCAATAGAAAACGTCTCGTCAATGGTTGCCAAGCGACTGTCTCGTCACCAAACGCCAGTCACTACAGTTGATGAGCTGTGTCATCGTGTTGAAGTTGCATGGGCATCTGTAACTGTACATGCAATCCAATCTCTGACTCAATGCCCAGCGTAAAACTGCTGTTATTACTGCCAGAGGTGGTTGTTCTGGGTACTGATTTCTCAGGATCTATCCAGCTAAATTTTATTTTAAATTTAATCACTTGTTATTTCTAGTATAATATATTTGTCCAATAAATATCATTTTGTTATCTGCATTTCTTCCTGGTGTAGCAATTTTAATGGCCAGTAGTGTATTTCCTATGCTTTGATTGTTCTCAACGAAGCTGATCAGATCACAAATGCTATGTTGTACTCGATGTTGTAGAGCACTTTCTTTTCAAAGTTAGAAAAATTGGTTTAAAGTTAGTGGAAGAACTGAAAAAAAAAAGTAAAACTGAAATTAATGATTATTCTTTATATGATGTTAACACTTGACTTATATACAGCATTCTCTTTGAACCGGGTGAAATGAGATTGAGACACCACGAACATCATCAAAACAAAGTTACAGGGTTAGCTTATTCAAAATGTAATATACTTTATACAAACAAAAGCATTTTTTATTCCTGTTGTAATACACAATTCTCGAAATTATGATTTACACCTACTGTTGAGAAGACTACCTTCCGAATTCGATAAAACTATAAACATTATACCTCTATCAAGTTGGAAAACAATTGTTTTCTTTAGATTATCTGAAGTTTATTGATAGCTATCAATTCTTGGATGCGTCCCTTGATACGCTCGTAAATAATTTAAAGGTATCTCGTCACCCATTTAAAGGGCTCAAAGAATTTTTCAAACATAATAAACTATTTTTATTCAAACGTAAGGGAATATTACCATTGAGAAACAAAAATCAAAAGAATTACCTAATTAAAAACACTTCTTTGATGTCCTAAGTCCAAATCATATTGATGATGCAGAATATGCTCATGCATTACTGTTATATAAAGCATTCGAATGTAAAATATTAAGAGATCATATTTATAGCTTTATCAAATTACTGAAGTTTTAATGCTAGCTGAAACTTTTTCTGGTTTCGACAGTTTTACGTTAAAATTTTATAACCTTGATCCGTTGCATTATATATCTATTTGTGAGTTGACTTTTGACGTCGGTTTGAAATATTGCAAAATAGAGTAACAATTATTAAATAAAGTATATGTATCTGGTTTGAGAATCAGATGAGGAGGGAATTTGTTTACTGGGTAAGCGGTACACCAAGGCAAATTATCCATTTCTAAGTAAAACCTATGATGAAAAGCTTTCGTCGGTGTTACATTTTCTGCGATGAGGCAAGGCTATCTTTCTCCTTTCTAGAAGTTTTGGTGTTTATTTGCATTTTCTGCAATGCAGCAAGCATTTGGTTTTTCTGTTCCACGAAAATTAGGACTTGGGTTTTACAGGAAGATCACTGTCCGGGTAGCCATGATTTCGTCTTTAAACTATGCTTTCCTCAAATGTTTATTGCACATCTTTATCTTGGTTACTGCTACTCGTAGGTACCTTATATGTTGAAAATTCCAGCCACAGCCAGCTCTAAAATAAAACACCAAGATACCGCAGTCTCCAGGGCTTTGGTGCAATGTGGAAAAGTTTTCTTCTAACAAAAATATGTTTTGAACAAAGTATATGTGAAGTCTCTTTTTTCTTGTCTTACTCCATAAAGTTTCGCACTTAAGTTTTGCTAATGCTTGTCCACATATAAAGTCTCTCACACAATTCTCACTCAAGTCTTACTGCGCAAAGTAGCTAAGTGGGTAGATGTATTCAGGACATTACAGTTGAAACTTTAAATAATACACTAATTAGAATTCACTAGCGTCAGTAAGACGCCATATGTATAAAGACATTTTTCTCCTCTATGTAGGTTCTTTGTGAAGGTATTTAGTTCATTACAAATATATATCTATATATATATACATATATATATATATATGTATATATATATATATATATATATATATATGTGTGTGTGTAATGAAATACACACCTTCCTCAGATTTAAACCAGCTTTCTATTCTAAATACAGTAATTCAATTTAATATCCGCATGACAATAATGAAGACATACAGAGATTTTTGAAATGGTATCAACTCACCACATAAAGCAGTTATTGTAATTTACAGTCATGTAGGTTGTAACATGACGCCGAGTGATGAATAGTCATGTCTCCGAGCTGCAACCTTCTATGGTGATGTTAACATGAAAATTAACAAGATTTCTGATGTCTCATTTATTTAATATTAACAAACACAAATATTCAACACTAAAACATAAATTTTAGATACATATATATATTGTCCGAGAGCCTGGGAGTCTCCTTCCCCTTCTCCGTACCAATCTTCTCTTCCTTCTCCTCCTCGCCCATGCTTCCGCTTGTCTCCCTGACTGGCGCGCCCTCACACGCCGTCGCCAAGAGTAAAACTAGCTTCTCCAGAGGCTTCTTTTACTTAAACAGTCTTATGATGGAATTATTTCCTTGCAGGATAACCCAGACAGAAAAAAAAATCATTAGTAAATTACATGTACAAGCTGAGATTCAGATACAATGCACATGAGTAGATGTTTGCCAAAAGAAAAAAAACTTACCAAATACTCAATAATTAGTGAGATCCAAAAAAAAAAAACCCGGACAACACATCCAACTTACATACATATATTACACACTTTCAAATATATAAAAATAAAAACTGGAAAACACAATAAACATTAAGAGATAACATAAAAAAACTCATTCATTTATTTATAGCCTGGATAGAGCATCTGCCCCAAGATGGAAAATACCAGGTTGATGAATTATTTTATAATTCCATCTTTGTAGTGCTAATGCCCACCTTATTAATTTGGGACTCTTAGGAGTGGTCTCAATTAAAAATTTTAAAGGATTGTGGTCGGTAATAATCTCGACCACTGTACCATGTAGCCATTTATCGAATTTTTTGAGATCAAACAAAACTGCATATGCTTCTTTTTCTATTGTCAACCAATTTTTCTGTGTATCATTAAATTTTTTACTAACAAAGGCTATAGGTTTATAATTATCCTTAGAATCCCTTTGCGTGAGACAACAACCTATTGCATAATTAGATGCATCCGAATGTATCTGAAAAGGTTTACTGCAGTCGGGAGTCGACAATGCAGTTACTTTACACAGCAGATTTTTTAAGCGCTGAAAAGATTCCTCTTCTCTTTTTCCCCAGTTAACATCATTCGACTTTTTCTTGTTAGTTAACTCCATTAAAAGCGACGCTAATTCTGCGAAATATGGTACATATAACTTCGATAAAAACCCATTA
This sequence comes from Latrodectus elegans, assembly GCA_030067965.1. NCBI lineage: Eukaryota > Metazoa > Arthropoda > Arachnida > Araneae > Theridiidae > Latrodectus > Latrodectus elegans. The sequence goes on from CM057813.1 coordinate 33,927,584, forward strand.
ATCCTAATACTGATTTAACTTCCTTTTTGGACGTTGGTCGTTTTAATTTTTTTGTAGCTAAAATTTTATCATTATCAGGCGCGTGTGTACCGCTTCCTATTTTATGACCTTAATATTTTATTTCTTTAGCTGCAAATGTACATTTTTGAAGTTTGACAGAAAATTTATAATTTTCTAATTCTGTAAGGACATTTTGAAATGTATTAAATGTTCAACCCAAGTTTTCGAATAAACGACTATATCATCAATATATGCTTGAGCATAGGGAGAGTGATCCCTCAATACCTGGTTCAGAACCTTCTGGAACGTACCAGATAACCCAAAAGGCATAACTTTCCACTGGTATACTCCATCGTGAGTGGAAAAAGCAGTCAGCTCTTTACAATTTTCATTCATTTTTATTTGATAATACCCCTTTTGTAAATCTAGACATGTTGAATATTGAGCCATACCCGCAGTAAATATCATTTCCTGCATATTTTTCATAGGGAAATTCGGAACATTTGTCACTGCATTTAGAGCTCTATAGTCCACACACATTCTGATTGATGCATCCTTCTTGGCTACACACACAATTGGATAAGTTATCTCAGCTTCGGATGGCTCGATCAGGTTTTAATCAAGAAGTTCTTGTACTTGCCGGCTTACCTCGATATGACATCGGAACACTGTAAGAATGTGGTTTGTGTCAGGTGGCATTGGATAAAAGTTCTATCCTATGTTCACCAACCTTCACTGGTTGCAAGGGCCTTGTAAACAGTTTCTCGTAATTTCTAAGAAGCTTTATCAATTGATTTTGTTGATTATCTGTCAAATAAGACATCTATAAATCATGTAGTTTTTCATGGAATAACCTTTCAGTACGACTAGTTGGCATGGTTTGAACACCCCCAAATTCTTCTTCTCCTTCGAAGATAACATTGACGGTGTTTGATTCAATGATGAATTCTCTAATCTTGTTTTGATGCACATGTTTAAAATTGTTATCCGGCATCTTAACAAGAAATGAGTGCTCATTTTTCTTTTTCGTAATAGTCCCTGGACCTTGTCAGCGAGCTAACAACTTATTTTTAGAGTCTGGAAGAAGGACAATAACTTTGTCACCTGGTTTAAATGTCTTTGAACAAGATCTCAAGTTGTAATAATGCGCCATCTTATCTTGTTCGATTTCAGAGGTTATTTTGGCTCTCAAAGCAGCATCTTCCAATTTCCTTTTGAGATTTTCCATATATACTAAAATTGGAGTTGTGTCATATTGAAGACCTTCTAACTCTCCAGTCCATGTATTCTTTAAAATTGAGAGTGGACCTTCAGGTTTGCGTTCATATACCAGCTGGAATGGGGCAACATCAGTGGTACTATTTGGCACTTCTCGGTAAGCCCAAAGAATGAAAGGAATTTTGGTATGCCATGTTCGAGGTTCATCGAGAATGACATGATGCAGCATTCGTTTTAAAGTTTGGTTAAAACGCTCCACTAGTCCATTGGATTGAGGATATAAGGGTGTAGAAAATCTTGGACTTGATCCCATTCTCATTTCAAACTCTTTAGTCAGCTCAGAGTTGAAATTAGTCCCATTGTCTGATGCAATGATATTAGGCATTCCAGTCCTCATGAATATTGACAACAGAGCTTCACATGTTGCTTTGGCTGTAAGACTTGTCAATGGAACAACTTCAGCTCATCTTGTGTGCTGATCTACCAGGCACAACACATATTTATGACCTTTTGAGACAGGTGGTTCAATTGGTCCTATCATATCAACGTTTACCACTTGAAATGGCAATTCGGTACTCGCCACAGGTGTTATAGAAACTCGATCTTTAACTTTAATTTTCCTTGTCAATTGGCAGTCTTTGCAATCTTCACAAACGTTCTTAACGTCCTTTGAAAGACCAGTCCAATAAAAAGAATATCTTATTCTTATAGCAGTCTTCTTTGCTCCCATGTGACCACCAAATACAGAGCAATGAGCCAGTTATAAAGCTTCGTTTCTTCGGCATTTTGGTAAAACTAATTGGTTTGTTGTTTCTCCCAGAATTTTTTTCTTTATGGAACAAAAATTTGTCTTTGAAATAAAATCCTCCTTTTTCCTCCTTTGCATTTTTCCTAGCTTCCTCTAGATCTTTACAAGTTTCCTGTTCTTGGAGAAATTCCTCATTTTTCGTACGTTTCACCGGATATTTTTCCACTTCTGCAACACAAGCTTCATTCATTATAAATTCTTCAGTAAGGATAACTTCCTTTTTTGTTTTTTGCGTATATCATCAAATTCTTCACATTCAACTTTGGAATGGTCTATTACAGATATTTTTGATTCAGAAACAAAAGTTCCCGTTAGCACATTTTTATTTCTGGCGGCAAGAGAACATCTTCTACGAGGGAAGGGGCAACTGCACAGAGGACATCTTGATGCACGTCGTCACCCGTACCTCCCATATATAAACTCATTGGTATGTTTACTAAAGGACATTTCTCTGCAGGTACAAAAATTCCTTAAATATAAATTGATGGTTTGTTCCCTATAGGGAAATCTACCATATTACTTCTAACCACGGTGATTTCAGTTCCTGAATCTACCAGGGCGGTTGCTCGTTTTCCATTAACATTTATCTGGATTCTTTCTAAATAACACAAGTTTTCACCAACATGTTTCGTTTGTGAGACATTATTTTGACCACTACAGCCGTTTCTGATGGCTTTGTTTCCTCCTTTTCTTCACAAATCTCCACTGCATCTTTATTTACGTTGAACTTCTTTACACCTTGTTCAGCTTTGTTTTTTGAAAGTTTTGGGCAAAACTTCTTCACGTGTCCGTCCATACCACAAAAATAGCACACATACTTAGGAGGAGATTTAGAAATTTCTTCTTGAGATTTTGAACACGCATAATGGTTTTCGGTACGAGGCGTTCCATAATTCTCATATCTTCTGCTATCCCGTTGTAATGGATACTTGTTATAAGTTTCGGTTGGAAATTTAGGTAGTGCACATGTTTGCTTCTTAAATGCTTGCGTACACATTCATATTCATCAAGCTTGTCAGCCAAAAGTGATGGTTTGACTATGTTTCCCCATTCATCGACGAAATGGTCTCTTATTTCAATAGGAACTCTTTTCTTAACTTGGTCGGTGATTATAAGGCTCTTAAGTCCTTCAAAATCAGTTATTTCAAGTACGTCGATCCAACCTTGAAAATAGTTTGTCACTTCGTAAACAAAATCTCGCCATGTCTTATCGGGACTTTGTTGGTGCTGAACGAATTTTTGCCGAAATCCTTCTGCATTCATTTTGAATTTCTCTAATAACACCTCCTTCACGTATTCATAATTTCCAGATTCTTCTCCTGGAATTCTGGCAATCAATTCCACTATGTCTGGCGGCATAAGAGGTAACAGATATGAAACCATATCGTTTTCTTGGCTCCGCTGCCACCATTGTAACATGACGCCGAGTGATGAATAGTCAAGTCTCCGAGCTGCAACCTTCTATGGTGATGTTAACATGAAAATTAACAAGATTTCTGATGTCTCATTTATTTATAATATTAACAAACACAAACATTCAACACTAAAACATAAATTTTAGATACATATATATATATTGTCCGAGAGTCTAGGAGTCTCCTTCCCCTTCTCCGTACCAATCCTCTCTTCCTTCTCCTCGCCCACGCTGCCGCTTGTCTCCCTGACTGGCGCGCCCTCACATAGGTTTTGTCTCAAAATTTATATTTTTCGTAACAAAATAAATGATTTCACTAGCAGTAGATTGTTATTAATTACTATATTCACATTCAACAGTTTTTCGATTGATAAGGAATTTCTTAAAAGAATTTTGAATTTCATGGTCACGCTTCACATGATCTGTCACAAGGGACAATATGAAAAGCAAGTTTCCTACTTGTTTTTCATATTATCTATATACTACTAAAATGTATTTTTTATAAAAAAAAATAATTATCATCACATTAATTATAGAAAGTGATTCGAAATAAAATGAGCCAATTTGGTTTCGATAGAGTGGGAATTTTTTTAAGATATTGAGGAATTTTAAAATTTATGTTCATGGGATTCAGAAGTCACTTGTGTCTCTTGAGCACACAATATATAAAAACACATTTTTCTCATAAAATATATTTTTTGTTATAAAATAAACACCTACCTCAGCTATAAACTTGAATTTTATACTAAATACAGCGAACCATTTTAAAATAGACTATATCATGTCCAAAAATGAATTTTTTCACATATTGTTGCAGGAAAGAATAAAATTTTAATAAATTGCAACCAAAAATACATTTTTTTAATAAAGTGTAACTGCGTCGGAATCAAACTATTTTGACAGATTGTCACTCTGAGTTTTTCTAAAAAATAAGTGTATATTTTGTATTAACTAATATTTAAATTTTCACTTGTATAGTGATCACAGGGCTTGGCTGTGGATTGGGAGGTGCTATATTCAAATCCCTGTTCTTGCATGGAAGTAATTTCTCCCTCTATCTGTCTTGTCTTTGCCCTTTCCTTATATATAAGTAGGTTGTGAATAGTTTCCGACCCTATATAAATGGGATCCTATGGCTCGTGTGTACTGCGGAAGTCGGACTCCACACCAAAATATGGTACAGTTGAAAAAGTGGAGCAGCGCATCCCATAATGCCTGTCAAGCTGGCACACGACATCTAAATTTTCTGAAATGTAATTAAGTATTCTTTTTCGTGACTTATATAGAAATAATTATTATTATATTTTATTTTGATTAAATAAAAAACCTATGTTTCTAATAGTTTTAACACATTTGCTAAATTAATCGTTTCTTTAAAGTTTAAATAATTTATGATAATTTTATAAATTAGTTTTATCTTTTCATTTTTTTATTTTACTGCAATAAATAATGAATGAACTTTTTTTCGTTATTATTTTCAAATTAGTTTTATTAACCTTAAACAAAAATAGATTTAAATAGTCATGGTCATAGAAGAAAATAATGTTCTATAGTTAATTAAAATTTCTTCCATAAAATTTAGTATTATTTGATGTAATAATTTAAAAATATTCCATTTTATTTAATATAATTAGCCCTTTAAAATAGAATTTATATTTAAAAGAGCTTTTGTATTTTGAAGATTCAATGAAAGTCTGGAATAAAAAGGCTAAAATTTGTAAACTAATAGAAATATAAATGGTTTTATCTACTACTGTTTTTATTCAAAATTATACTTTTAAAACATTTCTTTTAAAAGTATAATTTTAATACATAATTTATTTTAAAATAAGTACACAAACATAATGATCTTCGATGCCTGATATGAAATGTATTGGAGAAACATTGAGAGAAGAAAGCATTTGAATTCATTTTGGGTAATAACCAAGTTTTTATATATTTCGCAATATTAAATTACCTACCTTATATTAAAAACAATATTTCAAATAATTATAAGAAATAATAATTCTATTAATAGAAAAACTTTAAAAAATTAAATATTTCAAACTGAGGAAGTTTAAATAAGATAAAAATGCTTATAATATTAGTATTTACGAATTGATTACGGTTTCCTAAACTTTAAGTCCTTACATCGTTTTCCTATCAAATTATGGAAAAATAGCTTTCAAGTGAAATAAGTGATATTTAACCAATAAATCAAGTCTTAAAATATAAATAAATTAAAAACTAGCAAATTAAGTTCAAGCTACAAGAGATTTTATTTTTCCATAAAAATTTTCAATTGTTTGCCAAAAGATTTTATTTAGCATGCATGAAATTGCTTCTAAAAGTTATCATGTGCTAACATGATAACTTTTAGAAGCAATTTCTTTAGAGGAAAAGTATTTTTTCATGATAACAAAATAAATTTTTTAAACTTAAATGTAAATTTTAACTGCGAGTTCATTAATGTCATTAATTTTTTTTATAAATCAATTAGATAAATAAAATATGCATTTAAAGATATTACATAATTACTTTACCAATAAAGAGGCCGCCCACACAGACTAGTGGTCAGAATGCCTGACTGGGAGGTCCTAGGTTAAAATCCCAATTTGGGCATGGATGTACTTTGTCTATACTCTCGATTCTCATTTCTATGTATGAAGGGTATGTGAATGATTGCCTAACTTATAAACAGGTACCTATCGCATGAGTGTACTTAGGAAGTCGGAATCCATACCAAAATATGGTTCTATTTGAAAAGTTGAGCAGCGCACCCCATAACGTCTACCAAGCTGAAACAAGGCAACAAGTAAAATTCTGATTAACAGTAATAGAAATTCCATTTTTAAAACAGTATAAAAATTTTATTACATTCTTAGGATGTGTTATTTTACACTTTTAGATTTAGGATAAATTCAATGCTTTTCCATCATTATAATATATTTTATTAACCTGAAAATGCTATTAAAATTAATTCATATTCTGAACTTAATTAGAAGTCCCGAAATATAGTTTGCTATTTCGTGTAATTGAATTTAGACAATTTAAATGTCTTAAAAAATTTTCAGTATTATTTAATATTTAATGTTTAGATGATATTTCAATCTAGTAAATATCATGAAGATATTAGTCAGATAAGCACTTAATATTTTCGTGTTAAAAGAAACATTTAATTTATGACAGTAAAATAAAACTATTTATTTGAATATATAGTAAATAGTCCTTTTTACGAAAGTTAACTCTTGTCCTCATTACATCTCATATTAGTTTATCAATCAATACAATAAGCAAATTTTTTCTACGATTCCTCATGACAGAATGTATATTTTTTAATAATTCAACAAGAAAATATAGCAAATAAAATATGAGAAAATGAATACAATTTTTAAAGTAAGTCTTTAACAGTGCGTCACTGAATAGAAAGTAAATCATTTTTGTTACAACTTTGTATCAATTCAATGCATATTCATCATTAATAATTATCATTAACAAGGATGATGATTTTATTGTGCACCTGCATGACTTAGTGAATCAAAAATATATAATTTGTAAAAATAAAGTTGTTTTACCAAATATATTTTTCTTATCAAATGAAAAATATTAAGATACATATGTAAAAAATATAATTCACATATTTATGCTTCAATATCATTAAACAGTAACAGTTTAGAATTGAAGTGTATTTTTCCAAATAATTTTGTTCATAATAATTACGAACTCAAAATGTACATAGTATAAGAACTAATAAAATATATAAGTGCATTATAAAATATTATAGAATTTTAACTAAGTAACGACTAAGTGTTATAGAATTTTTTATAAGAGAAAATAGATAATTTGTTTGTTTATCGCTCAACTGTCATTTTTTGCACACGAGGGCTAATTATACCTTGACCTACGGCTTAAAGTGGATTCCTAACCACTACAAAATCCATGCCCAAGGTGGGATTCGAACCCACGAACTGTTGAACCGAAGGCAAGAGCGCTAACCATTCGGCTGCCAGCTCGGTGAGAAAATAGATAAAAAAATGCAATAGAATATTTTGGTGCTCAATGGCATACATTCTCAATTTCATATTAACATTTTAGGAATAAATTGCTCAAAAAACACAAAAAATAGTTTTTTTTTTATTATCTATGATGCATGATTCTTTTAAAATTATTAACGACCATGCAAATATATTACAGACCAATTAGTCTTACTGCACCATTTAATTTTACCTCTAATAAATAGACATTTAGAAGTTTTCATAAAAATGTATAAAATTATAAAAATTTATGGAATTCTCTTATAAAAATTTATAAAATACAGTATTTTTATCCGAAAAGAGCAGTTGCAAATTTCTAATTAATCAGTTAAGAATTCAACACATTCTAATTTACATTATCACTGCTCCTTTTAAGTATTAAATAGTATGATACTCGGAAACATTTCAAAAAAGCTATTTAAAACGTATCAAATACATAAAAAAGTAAGTATTCTCTCATTAGAAAATTTTGTCTGAAAAAGAATTTATTCGCTTTTTATTTCATATAGGATAGTCAAATTTAATATATACAAATGAAATTTCTATCCGTACCTACTATACCAGAAGTTTCTTTGGAAAATTCAACATGAATAAAACCTATTTCACTGGAGCATACAAAAGCAGACTTCAGGAATGATGACCATATTATGATATACCACTTTAAAAGCAATCAAAAATTTTTATACCAGATTTCGTTCAAGTCCACTTTTCACAGGAGAAATTCCTATCTAGAGATTGAAATGAATAGAGATACTGATTCCAGAAGTCAAGATTCAGGGAAGTATTTTTTGGTATGTTTTCTATTATAAAATTCTGCAAGTTTTTTAAAATTGTTTCTAAGATAGTGATATTTTATCAAAGAGGAAATTGTGGGCTCTATTTTATGAGAAAGTTTTTAATAATGTAGCTTTTATAAAAAATATAGGTTCTTAACTACTTTTTACAAACGCAAACTATGTTTCATTACTTAGCCAGAGATGAATTCAAATAAAAATAATGACATATTACGAAGAACACTATACAAAATATTATAAATATGATTGTTTAAATAACATTTTTAAATTTAATACGTAGTGTTTTAAATTAGAGCAATAGGAAAAAGGTTCTTAATAAATATTTGATTAATTAAATTAAGTTTGATCTGCGAGAAAGAGCCAAAGTGAGTGAGTGATTGTCTTTTTTCTGGCGCAAAATCCAAAAAGGACATACTGCACCGAACGAAAGTTTAAAATTCTATCAGATCAGAATAAAATATCCATTATAAAATTGGTGAAGCAAGTTTCTTGCATTAAAAAATTGTAAATTTGAATCTTACTTAGAATTTAATTTGGACTAAAGAGAATGCGTTATAAGCAGTGCAAAATTCTGATAGTCCTTAAGAAAGCAAAGAGATTTGAATGAGGTATTTCCCCAATCAAGTCCAATAAATTTAAGACAGTGTTTTGGAAAAACGCAAGACGAAGATGGTTAAAATTAGGACATTCAATTAAGATATGATATACAGTTAAAACTATTTTACAGCTCGAACATAGAGGTGCAGGTTCCTTAAATAAAATATAACTATGTGCGAAACGAGTATGACCGATTCGAAGTCTGGATAAAATAACGTCAGCACGTCTGTATGAGATATTACTCCAGTTCCGAATGAGAGGTTTAACACAGAAAAGTTTGTTTGTTACTTGCGTATTCCAAGAATTCTGCCAAATAGAATGCGTATATACAAAGATTGAATGTTTGATATCGCGTAAGGGATTGCTTGGTCTTAAAGGGTCTTTACCTTCTTTAACAGGTAAGTCTGCTAATTCATCGCCAGTAATACCGACATGACAAGGTATCCAGCAAAACAATATTTCGAAACCATTATGAGACATTTAATTTAACAAAGCTAAGATTTTATAAATCAGGGGATGAAAGTGTTGAAGAAAATTGAGCTGTTTCATAATGCTCATACTGTCAGTATAAATGCAGAATTTGAGGTTGCGAGAGCACTTGATTATGTTAAGAGCTTTCAAAATGGCAACAATTTCAGCAGTATAAATAGAATAGATTGACGGAAGACAATAACTATAGATATTAGTGCCATAAACTATGCCACAGCTGACGTGTCTTTCTGTTTTTGATCCATCAGTAAAGATTGGGAAGTAATCCTGTAATTGATTCCGATGAATAGCATAAATTTGTTTGAAAATTATGGGATCAGTATGTTCTTTGTTAAACAGAGCAAAGTTGCTTAAACAGCGTATTTGTGGAAAAGCCCATGGGGGAATACTATTGTAGTCAGCAATCTCAACTGGAGTTAAAAAATTAGCTTCCTCTATAAGAGGTTGAATCCTAGCATAAAAGGGAGGAGTGCAAGAAGGGATAGCGTTAAAAAGTCTCTTTAACGTAGAGTCAACTCCAGCAGACCTTAGTGGATGGTTTAGAGTAGAAAAACTCTTGAAATAATAATTAAGGGAAAGCTTGATGCGTCGAAATTTTAAAGGAGGTATGTTGCAGTTAACATAGAGACTGTCAACAGGTGAGGTGCGAAACGCTCCACTACAGATACGAAGTGCAGCGTGATGAATCGGGTCACCATTTTAGGGCAGACTTTGAAGCTGAGCCATAAGCCACACTCCCATAATCGATACGGGATAATATAACAGACTGGTATATTGTGCACAATGAGGTTCGATCTGCACCCCAAGAAGTATTGGAAAGAACTTTTAGTATGTTAAGAGACCTTTCGCACTTCTTGCGCAAATGTAATATATGGGGCAAGAAGGTAAGTCTGTTATCAAAAATTACCCCAAGGTATCGTAGCTCTTTAACAACAGGAATGGATACCTCCTGAAGTTGGATATTGGGATCAGGGTGAAGGCCACGTTTCCTACAAAAATGGATGCATCTGCTCTTACTTGGTGAAATGGTATAGCCCTTTTTGTCACACCAGTCAGTAATTTGATTTATAGCCATCTGTAGCTGTCGTTCAATTGAATGCATATCTGAACATTGACAGGAAATCTGCAAGTCATCCACGTAAAGTGCACTTTTAATACAAGAAGGTAATACAGATAAAATCTTGGAAATATAAACAATAAATAATGTTACACTAAGTACACTACCCTGAGGAACGCCCTCAGTTTGAACAAATGATCTAGATAAAACAGACCCAATGCGCACTTTAAAACTTCTTTTTTGTAAGAAGTTTTGAATAAAAAGTGGTAGGTTACCACGGAGATTGAAGCTATGTTAGGTCTGAATAATTCCATAGGGCCAGGTTCTATCGTAGGCCTTCTCAATATCTAAGAATATTGATACAAGATGGTTCCTACAAACGAAAGCGGTTCTAACGTCATTTTCCAAATTAATAATATTGTCTAACGTAGATCTACCCTGACGGAAACCACTTTGCTGCTGAGGTATGCACCTATTGTTTTCTAAATAAAAAAATAAGTCGGTTATTTACCATGCTTTCCATTGTCTTACAAAAGCAGCTTGTTAAGGCTATAGGACGATAACTTAAAGGGTCTTTAGGATCTCTTCCTGGTTTTAGGATGGGGATAACTATTGCTTCTTGCCACATAGAAGGGAAAATATTTTCCTGCCAGATTCTGTTGAAGAGGAACAGGATATTGGTAAGAGAGACTGGGCTTATATGGCGGAGCATTTGATAATTCCATCTGGACCTGGGCTGCTATTATGGGTCTTGGATAGAGCCTTTTGTAGCTCATACATGTGAAATTTGTAGTTGTAGGGCAACTGTTCAGAATTATTAAAATTTATGTTGATCTGCTCAGTACGACTCTTATACTCTTGGAAAAAAGGTGTGTAAGAGTCAGATTTGGACACACCAGAGAATGTTTCGCCAATTTTATTAACTACTTCTTCGGGAGAAGAATAAACTGCAGTGTTAGTATTCAATATCGGGAAAGAGAATTCTTGGTACAAGCCATTAGCTGCTTTCACTTTTTTCCTAACAAGCTTGCTAGGAGTGCTAGATGTAATATTTGATGTATAACGCATCCAACAGTCCCTTTGACTTTGACGACGAATCTTGCGGGCTACAGTCTTTGCTTTCTTAAAGATAATTAGATTTTTGGTAGTAGGATGTCTTCGAAAAATGTTCCAAAACTTTTTTTGTTCACGGCAGGCTTTTGCACAGGTTTCATTCCACCAGGGTTTCCGCAATTTTCGAGGATGAGAGGAATATTTTAGAATGGATATTTCAGCAGCTTTCATAATAGTATTTGTGGCTTTAATAACAGCATCATTTATATCAGTGTTTGTAATCATTTCTTCTGTAATAATTGCCAGTTCTGCAAAAGAATGCCAGTCTGCCTTATGATACTTAAAGGTGGCAGGTTGTAAGCCATTAGAAGGTGGATCAGCAAAAGTAAGGATTATAGGAAAATGGCCACTGTTATACAAGTCATTCTCAGTGGTTAGGTCCAGATGAGGAAATAAAATAGGAGAGCAAATAGCCAAATCTATGGAATGAAATGTTTTCGTAGGAGCATGAAAGTGAGTTTTTTCATCGTTATTTAGCAGACACAGGCAGTGATCAGTTATCAGTTGCTTGATCTGTCGTCCTTGAGAATTTGTATTAGTACTTCCCCATAGAGCACTATGTCCATTAAAATCACCTATTAATACATAAGGAACGGGAAGTTGTTGCAATAGTTTATTTAAGTTGCTTTGGGAAATGACATTACGTGGTGGTAGGTCAGGTTACAGACAGTGATTCGAAAATTAATGTGTATCTCAACTGCCACAGCTTGCAGCGAATTTATTTTCGTGCAGTTATGGGAATATTGTGTGGGGGTAGTTATTCGAAGCAAGAATGCACACCCCACCTGATCTAGAATCATCAGGTATGTCCATTCAATAAGGCGTGTAGCCTTTTATTTTCCAAGTAGTATGAGATTTCAAGTTGGTTTCCTGGAGTGTTAGACAAGCAGGAGAGTATTTATTTATTATGCCTTTAATGTCAGATATATGCCTGCGGAGTCCATGGCAATTCCAAGAAATAAGAACCACCATTATGAAGGGTTCTTTTTAAGGTGACGTGATCTGTTCTTCGTAATCAGCTCAAAGTTATCAATATCAGTATCCATATCGCTATGGCTGTCTGTAGGAAGGCTCGCTTTGAAAGCAGTTACATTTGATTGATCTTTAATCTTAAGTTTTTTTCTGTTATCAGAGTCACTCGTTTTTTGTGGCTTTATAAATGTGGACTTCTCTGTAATAGGTTTGCTTTGCGTTTCAGGTTTAAAGAAGATAATTGATTAAGTGTCTGTTTGTTCAGCAGTTGATACTGTTTTTTTTCAGTACATGGGCATATGGTTTCTTGAAATTAGTTGCTGTATTTTGCAGTTGTTTTTTAGCTTCTTGATATGATATCTTTTGCGTCGTTTTAATCCGTTGAACTTCTTTTTCATGTTGCCAGTGTGAGCAGGTCTTAGAAGATGCGCTATGGTTTTCTTTACAGTTTATACAAAATGGTTCAGATTTACAGTCAGATTCCTGGTGTTCCAGACTTGAGCATCGAGTACAAGTAGCTTTTGATCTGCAAAACATTTTAGAGTGTCCAAATCTGTTACAATTAAAGCATCGTATGGGGTTTGGGATATAAGGTCTTACGGGACAGTTCAGGTAACCTGCTTTTATTGATTTGGGAAGATTGGGACAGTCAAAAGTTAGTATCAAATTTTTTGTGGGGAAAATTTCTTATAAAGATAATGTAAACAGAATAAAGATCGCTAGGGTACGTTAGGATAGCGACACCCATATTTACCTGAAGAAGGTAAACCCCTGAGGGATGGAAAGGAGAAGAAAAGAAAGAAGAGGACAGATCGCTAGGGTACCTTGGGATTGCGACACCCATATTTACCTGAAGGTAAACCCCTGAGGGTGAGAAAGAGCCAAAATTAATGTAAATCGCAAGGAAAGATTAAATAAAAAGGTATTAGCTAAAAATATTGATAAACTCTTAAAATGTCTAAAACTTCATGTTGTTATTTTTAAAATTAAACTTTTTAAAATTTTCTTTTGGAAAACATTTATTTTAACTTTATTATATATATATATATATATATATATATATATATATATATATATATATATATATATATATATATATATATATATAAGATAAAGTATCTACAAAAATTTTTATCAGTTATCTAAAGCATGACGAATGAGATATTTATACTCTCATGGAAAACCTGCAATTACATCCAATTGCAAGTGAAAATTAAAATTCTTATAAAATATTATTGTGTATTTGCTTACTTTTGTAAAGGGTGCCCGAAAATAATCTGTACAAACTTGACGTGCTTTCAAAAGAAGTCTTCAGAAACCATACAGACATAGCACACAATTGGAAATGGTTGAATAACAACATACATTTTTATTGAATTGCTCATAATAAAGTATAGAAGTATTATTAAATATATTTTTGTTACAGTATTTTGTATAATATTTAAGTTATTGCAAGGACTTTTCAGCATTTTTTAAGATTATTAGTAATAATTTATTATAAGTTTTTTACTAGAATTATACATTCATAATAAGAAAATTTTGATATTGTTATAAATGTTTATTGATGAGTTAATTTAAACGATAGATCTTAAATTGTTTATTAAGAGTCTTCAAGTATGTTTTGGTTTCTTCATTGATTCATTAAATTTTTTAGAAAATTGCTTTGTGCACAGTTAAATAAAACTAACTACTGAAAAATCATTTTGAAGAAGTGATCTTTTGTAATCTAAAAGTTTAAAAATTTGATGATAAAATTGCACATATGGTTGAGTTAATGTTGCTTAACTGATAATTCGTGTAATTCTTTAAGTTGTGATTTCAAAAATAAAATTTAAAAATTAAACATTAATAGTAATATTTGTTCTTAAAACTACAATTTTTTTTTAATTCTTGCTTGCAATCACATTTGGAAATGAATTCATTTGTATATTTATTTATTAATAATACTTGAATAATTAAACATATAATATGTTTATTTTTGATAAAGTGGATATTTTCTTACGTTACATGAATAATGAGACATGTGTCTTATTTTCATATCAGTTTATCCATAAATGTATTTCTGAATTATATTTATCAACATTTAGCAACTACACCTATTGATAATGTACAATGATTGAAATAAACTGAGAATTTGATTATCATCTTCCCAAACGCTACAGCCGATTTCCTGCTAAGGCTGTCTCAGTCAGCTTATGCCATTTTGATCTATCACTGGCAATGGCTTTTCAATTATTGACTCTTACGTCCCTTAGTCATTCTTCCACTCTATCTATCCATCTAGTTCTTGGTCTTCCTCTTACACTCTGGAGTCTTAAAAGTTATTTGCCTGACAGGGTATTCATTGTCACATCGGAATACGTGTCCCAACCACCTTATCTGTGAAATCTTGATTATTTTAACTATGCTGGGTTCTCTGTATTTCAATTGGAGCTCATGGTTGTACCGTAATCTCTATATACCATTCTCTTTTACTGCTCCAAAGATTGTTCTCAAGATTTTTCTCGCAAAAGTCATAAATCTCATCTCGTCTTCTTTGTTAATTGTCCAGCATTCATACCATATACAACGATTGGTCTTATCAGGGTCTTATATAGCTGTATTTTAGTTTTATTACTTACGAATTTAGATTTAAACTGATTTCGTAATCCGAAATAGCATCTGATTTGATATTCATTGTAATGTCAAAATTAGGAATCTTTAAAATTTTAAAATATTAAACTTTGCATCTTAATTTTTGTAAAAATATGTCTAATCCTTTTATATATACTGATACAGTTATCAATACCATGCTCAGTATTAATATTTTTAATATACAAGTATTTATTTGAAGAAACCAGTAATTCATTTATTATTTTTTTTAAAAAAATGATTTTTCATCCACATTTTAAATTCATTACTGATTTAAATTTTTATTTTCTTTACTGAAACAAATTTTTAATTTATTTTGAAATTCATCGATCAGAAGAAATTAAATATTTGCATAATATAAGTAAGGTATTTTATTCCAAAATTCTCTCTTATATATATATATATATATATATATTACTCTAAATATTTGATGAACATGAAGCACATTTAAACATTTAAATGAAATTTCTTCACTAGTATAACTAATATATTTAGTATATATATATATATATATATATATATATATATATATATATTTAGTATATATATATATATATATATATATATATATATATATTAGTTTCATGTTGATATACAAATTTCTAAATAATTTTCAGTTATTTTAATCTTATTCAAAGCAAACATTTGTTCTTATATAACTTAATAACTTAAATTTATGGGATTATAATATTTAAATATTCAAAATATTTTTCCTTTTAAAAATATTTATTTTAGATTGTATAGTTTTATTACTCATTAACTTTCTCACATTATTTTAACTATATTCACGTAAGAAAACATTGAAAGACTTCTTTGAAAGTTTATGGGTAATATCCTAAATATATATTTAAAACACTGATATAAAAGCTATTTAAGAAAACGTAAATATTTACGAAAGATGAGAATTTTAAATTTATAATATAATTTAAAATAAAATCATCAGATTAAAACATTTTTTAAACTGATTAAAAAATGTAAAGTCATTTATGAATCTTAGCCATAAGTAAAACATCTTAATTATATATGCATTCACTCATTTAAGAATTTGGGTATTTTACATCCTACTTAAAGGCATATACTTTGGTGTAAAAATTCTATATTTAATATCAGATATTAATTTTTGTGATCGTTACTACTGATTTTATATATATATATATATACACTCCTGGCTATCATAAATGCTACACTTTGAATCCAGCATGCAAATAACACGAAATTTATAACTTGCATTAAGTGAGATGTGCAAACGATTAGAATTTCAGCGAAGATGCACATCATGAGCACCGAGGGCGTCACTTCAAATTCTATTTAAGTCTTGAAGAATTCGACGATTTCATATTCGGTAGGGGTGCGTGTGTGTCTGAGTGTTTTCCCTTAAAAAATTTTAAAAAAAAGCGATCAATTATGCCTCATAGAAAAAAGCGATAATTTTTTTATGAAGTACCCTAGTTCGACGGAGGAAGAATAGTGACCAACAGAGATTAGGGATTATCTTTCACTGAAACCAGTAGCCACGTGTTGGAAGAAACCAAATAACTGTAATGCGGATGTGTGATCGTTGGATGTAGGAGGGTACAACGGACTGACAAGTTTGCTTGCATCTGCTTCAGTGCAACACTTCACGTGATGACCGGTGTATTGTGCGTATGGCAGTGACGGATTGCTCAGCTACATCACGTTCTGTCGGGATGCATCATCCAGTTTCTGCGCGTACCATTCGATGCCGTTTATAACAGAGTGGTCTGTCCGTAAGACGTCCATTGCTGCGTCTACCCTTGACGCAGAACCACAGACGTCACCACAGTCAATAGTGCGATAAAAGAAGGATGTAGATGGCAGAATGGAATGAAATTGTCTTTACTGATAAGTCACTGGTTGCATTCCAGTCTTGAAACACTGTAGAGATAGGATGCTAAGCAACTGCATTATGTACCACCACACTGGTCTTGCATCTGGTATTATGATATGGGGTGGTATTGCATATCTCTCGAACTCCACTCCACTGACCAGATTGCGTCCCCAGCTACTACACCATATCAAACCTCGCAGCACGTGGAAACTGCTTTTTCTGTTGTACCCCACCCCCCCACACACAAGAACACATCCAATGTCTGTTAGAGTCAATGCCGAGGCTTGTGGCAGAGGTGATCTCCAACGATGGTTGTTAATCTGGCAACTGATTTTTGCAGAATCACACTTCACAGAAGTCTATAAATTTAATCATTTGATATTTGGTCAACAAGTCATCTACAAAATAAAATGTATTGTTATATCTCTTGCCATTCTTGGATTTGCAAAATTTGGGTGGGCAGCAATATATATATATATATGTGTGTGTGTGTATAATGCACGCATCTAGGCTTCTTTATTTAATTACATTTTCTACAATCAATTTGTGGCGACATTTCTCAAGTTGATTTAATCATTTAATATTCAAAATTACTTTCATTTCATTCGATCACACTTATTTGGCTCTTTTAACACAGTAACTATAATTTTATTTACAGGTTATGCAGAAATTAGGTAAAATATCGAGAATATCTAAAATGTCTTTTAATTACTAAAGTACATCTAGAAATGCCTTTTTATTTTTCTTAATCAGCTCATGTTTGTAAATGCTTTCTCTTCATATGGCTTAAAATTTCACATATATCTTAAAATGACATTCACATATATCTTAAAATAACATAAAAATGTAAGAGATTTGATTCAAAATTTCTTTATTATTAATATATTTAATTGCATTTAAAGCACTATTTTCTAAATAGTTAGCTATCATAAAATAAATATACCTAACTCTTTTGTGAATTTACTGTGTTCTTAGAAATTGTGTCAAGCATTAATACACTTAAGATATGTAAATTAAAATGTTGACATATGTTACTATTTTAAACATGTGTATTTAAAATTTTAACATTAATATTGCTTATACGGAAAGATTTATACGGCTTGTGTAATTTTAAGTGGCTTGAAGAAATAAGGGAATATTTATTGATGAAATTCTTGATTTCTTATTTTCCTTCAATTTAATTACTATATTGAGTAATAGTGAATTTTCTCGTAGAAAAAAGCATAAACTTTATTTCACAGATTTCAATCCCAGTATGTGCCGGCAAACTTGTCTAGTAGTTAGCGTGCCTGACTACGGATAAGGAGGTCCTGGGTTCGAATCCCGATTCAGGCATGGATGTACTTTATCTATCCTATCTTTGTCCTTTCCTTGTGTGAATGAGCTGTGAATGGTTGCCTAACCTATATATGGGTCCCTATAACATATGTGTGTACTGAAGAAGTCGGAATCCTTGAGGAAGTCGGACTTCCTGATGAAGAATTTGTACTTACAATAATAAATAAATTGAAAGTCTATAAGTCTTATAGTTAAGTCTTATTGTGAGTAGAAAGACATTTATTCTATCATGCATTTGTAAAATGTTCTTCAAATATTCCCAAACTCATAAATGCCAATACCTCACTACAATCCTACATTGTCGTAAGTAATAATCATTATCATTCAATGCATCTCTCATTTTTGATGTTTCAATTTGAAGAGAAAGTCGTAAATATGTCATTTCATATTAGAATAGAAATTTTAATATTATCCACAGGGATCACCCTATGATAACATCGCACTGAGTAAATTTGATTTTAAAGCTATAACTAATATTAATTTTCTTACATCATTCTAATGTACTCAGATTTTCATAATATTATGCTGAATCAAGATTCTGTACCCAATTTTATTTTGTATTACACTTTGAATACCGTGCCAAAATTATATCATTTTTAAAAGATAATGATGTATACACATTCTGGGAGCATGTGTGAACAAGGAATCTCTTTTGAAAATATCGCTTTTAGAGCATTCAATGAAACAGAATCAAGTCAGATATTTTTTGTAAATGTGTCTTATTTTCATCCTTTTAAAAAATTATTATACTTATTCATCAATTGAAATGGTCGAAGGCAAAATCAGTAAAGTGGAAGCTTATAGCAAAAGATAACCTGTTATGGGACAAAAAATCTTAACTATCTATGATATCAAACCAAGTATTATATTAACCTGTATCTATTTCTAACTTCCAATAAAGTAACACCAAGTTCTATTGATGGCAAACAACGCTATGTTGTACAGAATGATATTGACCCGATTTCCGTTGCTAAGTGTTTTCACATAATATTTTGTTAAGTATCAGAAAATGCATTATAGCCACGAGCACTTCGCAGATTGAAGTAGCGAGTTACAAAAAGGTATAACTTTATTTAAATTACGCTTTGTTTCTTCATTTAGGATATCAAATCCCTTTTTAATACTTCTAAATGAAATTCATATGTCACTGATAAACACATGCCTTTGCAGCAATTTTATATGTTAGCTCAGAAGATACTAGTTCAACTTATAATTTACATGCGAAACACAGATTATCTATAATTTTATAATTTGCTTAAATGAATAGCTTTTTCAAATCCCAAATGGATATTAGAATTTATAAATGCTATAGTTGATAAAATTTATTTTTATATTTATGATAATTTTAATTTATTTTATGATTGTTATTTTTTAAATTTATGCTTATTTAATAAAATTTGTATTTAAATTTCAAATCTGAAAACATAAAACTGTTTTATACAATGACATATTATCTATATATATATATATATATATATATATATATATATATATATATATATATATATATATATATATATATATATATATATATGAACGAAAAAATATATAATTATTTATCTTAAATATAAAAGAATATATTATTCTTTTTCAAAATATACTGCGCATATTTTTATAAAAAGCTTATTTAAAATTTTCTTTAAGATTTAAATCCGTAAATCCGTTGTGTATAAAATGTGTAATACTAAACTAAATACTTTAACTGGTATGTCACACAGAAGCAATTTACGTAAAAGCTTTTTCAATGTCTTTTTATTAAAACACATTGTTACTTGTCCAATAAAGAAAAATTCAATGAAAAATATTTTCTTTCAAGTGTTTTTCGTAGAGTATATAAAATATTTTATTTAAAGAAGTCGTTCAGGATTATATTATATGATTATGTTCATAAAAAGAGGATAAGTGTGACAAATTAATCTTTTAATTCCCTATTGAACAAAAAGATTTATAGCTGTTTATTTTTTAACATTTTATGTCTGCCTCATGTCTAGACTTATAGATTATGCTAGATGCCCTATTGTATATTATAACTATTGTATAAAACAAAATATTATGTGTTTCTTTAGGATTACTTCAATGTCCTAGAGTGTTAAAATATTCTAATTGTGTTATATTCTCGGAATATTTTTAAGAATATTTAGATTTAGACTGATGTCAAAAATTAGGATTACAAACAGAAAGAATGAGATATTTTGTACATGAAAATGTGATATACTAATTCCTTATGTTTAGAAAAACGAAATGGTGGTAACAAACCATTTGCTGTTTATGGTTGACTTAATTGCAAACGAGAACATTGGTTGGAAAATAATATGCAATACTATGCATTTTCATTGTTGACTCATGTATCCGAGTAATCAAGTACAATCTTCCATATAAATAAATTAACTCACAAATTGTTCCAAAAATATTTTGAGTAGGTTTTGGGTATATAATCAATGCATAATTCTGTCGCCACTTTACGAGCAGAAAAATATGGAACAGTGTATGGCCAATTTAAATCTAAGGATGCTATTAATTTCAAAACAATGATTATCTCTCTTAGGTATTCTCGAGACGAAAATTGCTTGAAAAACGCTTTGAATTCTGAATTTCAACTTGTCACTAAAGAGCATGCAATATGCGACAATCATCAGCAATCAAACAGGTGCTTATCTTAACTTGTGACAATCCTTTTAAATCTTCAAGCATCTGAGGAAACGCTATGTCTCTATGCCACCAACATTTAGAGCTACATAGATATCATCTTGAGGTGAGATTGTGGGTAGTTTTATCTAATACTTTTAATGATCGTACATATTTTCGTACACTATTGACGAAAATTTAAGACCATATAAGTGAATCTTGTCATCAATAAAAAAATGATTTTCGCTGTCCAACTTCAAAAATCTACTAAAATCCTTCCCACAACTATTCACCACTTAAGATTGCTTTAACTAAAATTTATGCGACTGAAATTGTTTTCTTTAAAAGAAAATATGAATTTCCAGATAAATATTTTGCATTTAGAATATTTTTCCAGTTTTCATTAATTATTTCTATGTTCCGTACAAAAAACTATGATTCTTAATCAGACATTTCCTAAATTATACTATAATAACACATTTCCTAAATTATACTATATACTCATCTTTAATAATACCAGATTTTAAAATATAATATATATTTTTAGTTGTAAAAAAAATTATGTCCTCACCATTAACTTTAGAAACCAGTGTATTTAAGCAGTTAAAAATGAAGATATCTCACTGAGGATATTTAAAGTATTCTTAATAAGAAAAATTTGGAACTTATCAACTTTATCATAATCAAATGCTTAGTTAATTTACAAACCTTGGTGAATTAATTACTCATCTCTATAAAAGTTAGAAAAATATTAATATTCTTAATTCAAAAATGTAATTAAATTATTTTAATATGATGTTATGAATAAGTCCAAAAAGATTTTGGGTAATTACTTTATAGAATGCAGTTTGTAATCATATTAATAAAATATTCTTATAAGTTCTTATCAATCCATTAGCAACATAAAAACATAGAATGTTGTAATACGATTTTATTTATTTCTTTGAATTCCATTAGCTTAACGATCATTAGCGAAACTTTAAAAATAAACAGTGATGAAATGTTTTTATTTTTCAGAATATTCAAAATTATACTATTTTTTTATTAGTTTACCATTACACTTAATATTTGGTATACACTTTTTAAAACACGTGCTTTTTGACTTAAAAATTCTAAAAGAAAAATTTAAAGAATAGCTTTAACGGCTAAATGAAGGTGAATATGTCAAATTTTCTCTAAAAAGAACACGAATTCATGCTTTAAAAATATTCGATTTCAATTTGTTGTTAATAATCGAAATTTTTAATCTTGAAAAGTATACTTTCATATTTAAAAATTTAAAAAAGGAAATATGTAACATTATAATTTTTCCCCCATGTATTTAAATTTTAAAATTGGTAGATAGTAAATAAATCGATGTATAAAGAAATAATGTGAATTTAACTTCAATAACAATTTTCACTTACAAGCTTTATAATAAAGCTATCAATAATAAATTTCCATTTTAAGTATCATGTATTTTTGAAATGCTAGTGTCTTAATATTTGCTTTATATTTTTCTTATGACATCAAATTATCAAATATCATTCTAAAATTCTTAAAGTTAAAAAAAAAAAAAAAAAAAAAAAACATGACTTAGTAAGTTATTAATTAATATCTTATGTAAGCTTAATATTTAAAAAAATTCTAGTGACATTATATTTCTTGAACTAATGCCATTTTAAATTAAAATCTAATCCCTTTTTTTTTTAAAAAAAAAGAAACAGCTTAAAAATTACACTAAAATATATATTTGATACTTTTATTATCTTATCATAAATAGTTTTAGACAGAGTATTAAAATAATAAACTTTAAAAAAACTATTTAATAAAATACACTGAACTTCTTAAACTACAGTGTGATAGATATTGATGTAATTCATAAGCAAGTCTTATAAAAAATTTAATTTTCTCAATTAAAAATCCTAAAAATATATTCTCATATCTCCAAAGCTTAACTCCAAAAGCTCAAATAAAAATCTCTCTTAAATATATGATGACAAAATATCCTAAAAGAAATTTTAATATTGTTTATGTAAATAAAATCTCTTAAAATATATGCAAGTAAATTAAAATTTTTATTATAGATTAAAGTAACTCTGATTTTACCTCAATATTTTTATGTAATACTTAAGCTTCTACTACATATTTAATATGCAATGTTATTATAGGTAGCATTTTTATAATTTGAAGAATATGCATGCTTTTTTTTTTCAAATTTTTTACTTATCAAAAGAGAACTATTTTTCTACTCTAAAACATATGCATACTACATTTTCAGATATTCCTAAATGTATTATAATAAATATAAACAGCAAGAAATTCTAAAATTAATAATTAGAAAAATTTTATTTTCAGTTCCCGTGTTAATTTAAATTGTCTTTTAAATTACAATTTTAAAATTCAAAGGTTAGATGAATTTTTAATTGCGTGGTTTGAGATAATACAATGTATCCGCGGACAGTACATTTCTTTATTTTTGTTCATTATCAAACTGTCAATCAATATAAGAAATATTGAATATAAGAAATGAGAATATTGCTTATAAAATATTCAAAACTAATAATAATCCAAAGTTATTTGATAAAAAAAGCCAACTATAATTTTATTTATAGTTTAAGGATATGAAATATATTCTCCTTGTCTTGAAACAATAATTCTCAAAATTTCTCAATGCCACGCCAAAGTAAACAGCCAATGATTTCGAGTGTTCTTGAAGGAAACTTTTCCCATTATTCAAGATTAATGACATGTACCAATAGATGATGTGTGACAATCTAATGTTCTCGTAAAATAGCCGATTGTATCTACTCATTCTCCGCTATTTATAGCTCAAGACATCCATTATCCAGCAATAATATATTTGACATTAATTTTTACGTAGCAGCGCAGCTCTTAAAAGTCGATAAAAGGAAAGAAACTAACGCAATAATTGCTTTAATATTAAAGTTTAATAGAAGTTCAAAAAATTCCTCAAGGATCAAATTGTACTTATTTCTTGTCTTCAAATTACATTTAATTTGACTGGTAGGAATTCAATGGTCATTCATACGTAATATTTTTAATAAAACTACGTATGTACTAATCTAACTGTATTTTTTGCATTTGTGTTTAGATCTATCGATAATTGTAAAGTCAGAGTTCATGGCAGCGCCCTTCAAACGAGAGAACTGGAGAGTCAAGAAGTTTATTACTTCAATGAATTAAGACTTTCAGTAGATAAAAGACTATTGAAAAGTCAAGCAAATCGGAGTAGTTTATCTCTTTTTTTAAAGACTAAGGTCTCATTGTGGACCACTCGAGAACTTACCCTTTAATGGAAAACATCCTGTCCTGTTGCCAAAGGTTCTCAATTTAAGAGATGATGTTTAGAGATTTACTAGGTATTATCATTTTAAAAATTTACATTTTGATCCCCAAAAATGTTACACAAATATAATTATACTGTACGCCAAGGATGTCAGGTCATAAGCGGCAGGAAGACATCAATACATCTCGAAATAAAAAAGGACTGAACAGCTGAAGCATTTATTGCTTGTTTGAAAAAATTTGTAAGTCGAAAAGTCTTACCTTCGTACTTGCTTTCATATAATGTAAAGAACATTTAGAAGGCTGCATCTGCATCATAAAGAGTCCTTGACTTACTTAAATGAAAACAAGTGATTATTTGTGTTCTCATGGAATTTCATGTGGTTTTAATTCACTTCAATCTCATAAAGAATTTTTTCCAGTTCTTTTTTTTTAGAACTTTTTTGACACATTGCTTATAGTAAATATTTCGATCTTTATTCCTGACGAAATTTCACCTCTAAACATGTTCAGTAATTATTTCAACCGGAATTTTATTTTGTGTATAAGATTCCTGAACATTTTATAAACTTATTTCGAAGGAGAAATTCAGAAAGAAATTCAGTACTTTTTTTCTCTTGACTTACAGTAATCATTGTAGGAAGTTATCTTATTTAATGAGATTTACTTTTGCCTGATAGACTTGGAAAAAGATCTTGCTCTTTTGATTCTTAAAAACTTTAAGAAAATACATGTTTCTAGCTGCTGAAACTTTTGAAATAAAAAAAAAATACTAGAAAAATCTTTAAATATTTAATAAATTATTGGTTCATAAATCTCAATTATCAAAATCTAAAAAATATTAATTAATATTTAATAATTTAATAAATGCTTTGTACATGGAATATAATCTGATTTATGAAATATTAATATAAGCATAAATAAGTAACCATTTCTATTTATTTCATCTATTTATACTCTGCTATAAGTTGTTATATTTAATTAAAATTATATTTTAGTGCAGTTTATTTAAATACAAGATCAGCAATTTATTAAAAATAGAAAAATATAAAGATTTACTTTACAGTTTTGGTTTATTAAATTTTCAAGATGACTCCACAATAGATGGGTTCACGATTTTTTTAAATAGTTCATTAGTTCATGTAAATGATTCTCCCTGTAAGCCTAGTGTTTGTAATGTGGTTCAAAGTTCACTTTAGTCCATAAATCTCTATTCAATTTATGTTCTTTTGCAAAACGCAACAGCATAGTGACAAAACATTCAAGCTCGAGATTTATATATCTTGAATATTTTATTACGTATTCTATTTTAAATATTTAAAGAATCTGCTGATATCTCTTTAAATATAAATATAAATATAAATTTTATAAAATAATTTTAACATTCTGTAGGTTTACTTCTTTAATAAATTTTTTCTTTCTAATAAACCTTTTTCATTTATAGTTGCAAAATATTTAATTTTATCATTTAATAGTTTATTCTATACATCATTGTTATAAAAGGATTTATATTTATTGAACTTTATGTTAAAACAATTTGTTTATTTTTTAATAAAATAATTAAATTGTACTTGGAAAAAAAATTGCTTCTCTATTTTAGATATTACAAAATATATTTAAAAATGTCCACAATATTTTTACGTAAATGTGTTATTCATTATATTCATATTTATTTAAAAAATGTGTTTATATTTTAAAATAAATATGAATTAGTGAATTGAAATTATTGAAATGAAAAATTCAAGTGAGTTATTTAATCTTTTCGCAAAATTTTGAGTTTTGTTAAATGGTTTAGTTACAAAATTATGTACTCACAATATTTTATTTCATACAAATGTTTTTATTTATTTCTAATAATTTACTGTAGCTAAATGAAAATAAATATTTAGGATATTGTTCAAAATATTATTTATATTACCCAATCCGAAGACGATCAATAGAGTTTCATATTTTCAAGCAATATTTGATGAATAAAACTATTCATTTAAATGATAAGTACTTACCTATTAGCGTTACCACTTTTTAAGCCGAACAAAAATAAAAAAAAATTTCCTGTAGTTAGAAATTTTTTTTCAGAATTATAAGTCAATTTTTCAAAAGTAGAAAAAGTGTTCAAATTGTAGGTTGAGTGCTAATTATACTTAAATTTTGGAACAAAATTAGCTGTGGTGACACTAATACTTAAGTACCAAAAAATATGCTATTTTTTTCAAAATGTATGAATTTTATGTTTTCTTCACTTTTATAATTAAATAATGAGTAAACCTACAGTTAAAAGAAAATCAAAAATATTTACCATCAATTAATTTACTTATGATTTCATAAGCCATACTATGAAGAGCAGGTAACAAGAAGGATCATTAGAAAAGTACATATTTCATATATATTGAGTTTGCTTTTCATGTCACGTATAAATTTTGCATTTTTTATAAGAATGTTTATAAGCAATTTATTTAAATGCATAAATGTATATATGTAAACAAAAATAAGAATTTGAAATTCATGTAATGAATTAAGCAACTTTTATGATAAAATACCAAAATATGCAACATTATAAAGTGCATCATCCTAAGTGTATACATTATGTTAAATACTACATTCTTAATCTTACATTTAGTGAATCGTAAAATAAAATATTTTACATTTTGAGCGTAAAGAGCTACTTATTGTATAAAATGGAGATATCTATACTATAATATAAAATGAATAATACATTAATATTTAGGCGAAATTAATGTTATATTATAATGATATGGAAAGTGATAAAAAAATCTATTAATAAGTAAGATTAAGGTATATCTATTGTAAAACTACATATTTTAATGAATTCTATAATAATTTACTCACTTATGTAAACAGATCTAGTACATTTTTATATATTATTTGAATAATGATAATAAGGAAAAGCATTTAAATGAGTAAAAAGTTTTAAATACTTACGATAGAAACAGATGTTTTTATTTTGAGGGATTTTGCTATAAGGAAGAAATTATGCAATTCAAATTTTTCTATCTTAATTGAATACTCCAAGATATTTTAAAGCAATTATTGTACCACTTCTTAAATTTTGATGTTATAATTCCTTCCTCATATCTATTCATCTCACTTAAAAATTAAAATTATTAGCACTAAAATCCTAGAATTTTATTTCTTTATTAAAGTGGAAATATCAAAGTTCATAATCATCATTTATTACTGTTATATTTTGAATCTTGTCTAGACACATAGATCATGGTCTGATTTGATATTGTTTGAGAAACATATTAATCTTACCACAATGTTTCTAGTACATTACTTTAATCTGAGAGGAAACTAAAGTAATCAATTTTTATCAGTGATAACATGGAAGTGAATCTGATAAGCTTTCTGAAATTAATTTATCAATTTGTTGGGATTATATATAAATATATCCTATGTAGTCAGTCTAATCTGCATATAATGATAATTTGCTTTCACAGAGCTAATAATATTTCTTAATAAATCCTGTTAAAGAATATAAGAAAAAAGATATGTTTAACATAACATGTCGTAATTTGTCTATATCTTCTTTGATTGCAGAATAAAGAAGAAATGATTTCATCGTTATTATTTATGTAGTATGTCAATAAGTAATTATTTGAATTAATAAGTGGTAAATGTCATTTTTGGTTAAGAAAATTCTAATAATATTTCATTCTTACATTACATATTACATTATTTTATAGAAGGAAGGCTGAATTGAGGTACACTGTTACACATAAAAAGACATCATTATTTAAATAGTATCAGTGCTAATAACTCAAAAGATTTATTTGAATCATCTATTACTTCCATTGTTTAAAAATAATGAATTGTTACTGTATTATAAATACTATATGCCCTATTATAAATAGTAGGAGAATGTAAGAAAACATGCAGAGATAAATGAAAGCATAATCTTTCAATAATACACTATGTATGAAATAAATTAAAGTCAATATTTTCATTAAATCATTATTCGAGATATTAATAATAATTTGAGAAGAAATTGATATAAATTAATTTAATTGTGTTAGAAAAACAAGTTTGCTATGAACCTCTGTTGAACTCGAGATTTTTCTTGCAGATTAATGAGTTTCGCAAAGAGTTTTATTGACAAAAATAGGCACATTTAATACCAGTAATTTATTTTTTTTTTGCAAATGGATCTCTATATAAAAAAGCTATAAATAGTGCCTTAAATTAAATTTATTGTTTAAAATAGTTAAATTATGAACAATTACCATATTTTTCTTTGAATTCATTTAATGCAAGTGTTACATGTTTTCAAGAAACAACACCTTACCACCTACATTGTTTTAATTCTAATTTTACGACATAATTATTTTTTAATTAAGTAATGGATTTTTATTCTTTAAATACTGGATTTGTTTTTTATTTTTTCTAACCTTTAATGTGATATAATTATATTTCCTCTAGAAAATACAATTATTTATACAATTTTTGAAATATGGATTTCCTGTTGATGAATTTTTAATTTTAGTGCTTTAATTTTCAACACTTATGTTAAAAAATATAAATTTCTAGTTAAAAACGTTAATTTATTTACTTAAATAGTAAATAAAACAGATTCTGCAATATTTAAAACATTATGACGAACATAGTACACTTTCTAGAAATTGAGATTTTAAAAAAGAAATTTTTTATATTCTATTGCTGTAGTTTTTCTTTTGGTATATTAAGAAAATTGCTGTACCTCTTTAAGTAAACAGATTCTAAAAAACTATGATTTATTCAACATTACGATTCTTGAAAATATCAGGAAAGAAATGATGAGACATGATTCCTCTACATGTATTATTTAACTCTTCTAATAATCAGTTGCTATAAGTAATTTATGCTATACTTTTTGAAAAATAATTTTAAAACTCTCGCGTTATACAAAGGTTTAATATATTTGCCTTGATAATTATTATAAAACTTAATATTATATCTAATTTAATTAAATAGACCAATATTTTCAGATTTTTTTCATCAATATTTACATTTCTCAAAAGTAACTATCATTCAAACTTATGACATTAATGTATTATTTTTTAACCAGACTTGCGAGGCAGCTTTATAATAAAAAATATATACATAAAATACTCTATGATTTTGGTGGAGAATGCAGCCTACTAAATTACAAAAATTTGAAGATTACGTTGTAGATTTTGTAGATTACTCCATTAAAACAGCAACTGACCAGTAAGATTGTTTGAATTAAGGACCAAAAATATACTTTCAGCAATGTCCCAAAAATTCTCCACTAAAAAAAACTACTGTTAGTTTCATTGATCATAATAGAACTGATCATTGATTTGAGGAATAATATGTCTTTTTGTAAAAATCATTGCGTAAATAGTCAAAATGTATCCATTTGTATCTTTTTGATAAATAGAAACAACCAGCTGAGTATTTAGCGGAATACTTAAAATTAACAGACCATTTTTGTGGTTTCTTCTTTGACTGTCGAATTTCGTTGTACAAGATATTTTCCCTTATCAACAAATTAATTTACTTGTTTCCATCAAATGAAATATAAACTGAAGTCCATTATACTATCGCAAACTTTTTCAAGTTGTATTTTTTAATTTAATGCAATTTTAGAATATATTTTAAAATTTTTTCTTTGTAGTTTTGCAAAGAGTATGGTTTTACTTAAGTAAAAAAAATAAATATGATTCAAATCAAATCTAAATCATAATAGCAAAAATATGATTTAGTTAGCCTTAGGATGTAATGGTTTTCTACAATTGTTGCAACAATATGATGGGAAAGTATACAAAAACTATTTACAACCTTAAAGCAGTTACGTATCACGCATAAATTATACATACTTAAAATGGTCAAAAAATGATAACATTTTAAATACATTTTCATTATCCATCGTAAAATAATTAAATAAAAATAAGATTTAATCATAACGAATTATAAAACATGTATAGTTAATTGTATTCTGAGTAAATTACTTTAGATAGTTTTTAATTAAGGGACTGAAGATAATAAATCAAGAAAGAATAAATTCAAGAACAAAATGATTTTCCCCTTAAACTTTTTAATATTAAAAATATAAATTTTTGAAAGCACATATTTGTTTAGTTAAGAAGTTTATAAAATCTACAGTTATTTTTTGAAAATAATTTAAATAGTCTTTGCTATATCCCCTAGAGCTTAAAGAGAAACATATTGTATAAACTTTAACTTTCTTAAAATAAAAAACGTTTTTTTTCTAAAATTTTACACACTATCAGTCAAGCGTCCCAATTAAAGTTTCTTTTTTCTAGTGATTATATCCCCAAGAAATTTTTATCCTTTTCTGATGATATTAAATTACTGAAAGCTAAGGAAAGTTTCAAAAGTGAACATTTCTGATATTCGATACCACGTTTTACTATAAGCTTTATTTTAAAAGTTTTAATCTGTCTTTGTACAATTTTTTGTTGGCTTTAAAATTTTTAGCAATGTTTATTCAAGAAGCCTAATGAAACTTCAAATTTTAAGCTTGGATAACTTCAAGTGTATCACAGAAATATGATATTTAAAATATTTCTTATATTTTACAATTATGCGTGTGCTTTTTGTATCAAAATAAACAATCTTTATTTCAGACTGTCCTTATTATATTATGCAATGAATAATAAATCTTTCTTTAATAATTTTTCCATCGAAATTTAACTTCAAATTTTGTTTCAATCATTTCATATTGATTCGAACAAAATGTTACTTCAGGTTGCAACAATAAAGTAAATATAATAGAAAATATATAACTAAATTTCATTAAACATAAATGCAATACATTAAATATTTTATTGTTAAAATGTTGCAATAAAAGTGTAATGTTTTATTTGAATGTTGGAAAATAATGTATGTACCAAGTTGAAAAATAAATAATTTATCTTGTAATGTAACATAGACAATCATTTTAGTTAAACATCATCCTGGCTAATGAGAAATATGTACGTATTTCAAAATTAAATATCGTTAAATTTATATATAATTGATTTGACATTTTTGAATTCATGTATAAAAAAGTGGATATTAAAGTATTTGTAATGTTTTATTCTATTTGGTTAATATGCACTTTAAGAATTTTTCTGTGGAGAAAACTAAGAACTATGCTTCGCATTATAGGTATTTTACAGTAAAATTATGTCATTTCTTTCTCTCTCTTTTTTTTAGCATTATTACTTCATTTTTAATTGGTTAATTCATTTTTAATTGGTAATTTAAGAATAGTTTTTTGGAAACATCCAATTTCTGTACTTTAGATAAAAAAAATGGTTCATGTTTCTGAGAAATTTATATTAGTTTAAATTTTACTTTTTGAATTTAATAAAGAAAATTTCTGTATGTTGTTGAAAAATAATAATTAATAAAATAAATTGATTTATTATTTATAAAATTCTTATTTGATTTCAAATGTAACTTAGATATGTACTCCTTATTTTGAATAACAGATGTCAATAAGAAAAATGCCTTTGAATTCTAGATGCTTAAATTAATAACAAGATATAAGCAATTTTTAATCAGCAAAATTAATGTCAGCCAATTTTAAAGCTATAAATTACATTTATTTATTCTATTGTGCATCAAAATTGTTTGAAATATATATTTTAATTATAAATTCACCACTGTTCTTCAACAGCTTATAATCAAATGAAAATATGTTAAAAGTTTAATTAAAAATCCTTGAGATTTCATAGACAACAAATATTTCATCTTTTCACTAAAACTAAAATATATTTTAAATCGTTTTTTTACAGTCTCTTGAAATATTTGGTGCATGATGAAAAGCATCCTAATTTTGCCATAAGAAAAATGGTTACTGTCCATTATGGATTAATGATCATTTCACTAAGCAAGATATTTATCATGCCAAAGCACAATTTTTATCTGTTATTAAGGAATTATTCAATAAGATATACTGATTTATAAAAGACAATTACTGAAATGACAATAAGAAAAATGGTTTTAAAATTACAATTGTAGAAAGTTTAGGAAAAGGGAATTAACACTGCATTATGCTTTAAATAGATAAAAACAAGGTTTTTATAAAAAAAAATTCTATAAATTTATTTTATTATATATAACATTTAATAATTGTTTTATATTTATAAAAATACAAATAGAGTAGTGTCTTTTCAACTTATTTTAACACCAAACTAAGATCCTAAAGGTATTTCTGAACAATAGCTCGATGAGGTCGTACGTTATGATCCATTACAATGAAATCACTGCTAATTTCAATGGCACATGTGTGGACATATAGATCAAGGATATAATCTCAATATGTCACATAAGTTGCAATTCCTTCTTGTGTGGACACATTGATCAAGGATCTCATCTCAATATGCCATATAAGTTTCAATTCCTTTGTGTGTGGACATATGGATCGAAGATCTCGTCTCCATATGTTATATAGGTTGCAATTCCTTCATGTGTTGTATGGAACAAGGATCTCATCGCAACCAAAGATCATATGGATCAAGGATCTCATCGCAACCAAAGATCATATGGATCAAGGATCTCATCGCAACCAAAGATCATATGGGTCAAGGATCTCATCGCAACCAAAGATCATATGGATCAAGGATCTCATCGCAACCAAAGATCATATGGATCAAGGATCTCATCGCAATATGTTACATAAGTTGCAATTTCTTCGCATGTTGATATATGAATCAAGGATCTCATATCCTTATTTCAAATAACTCGCACTTCCTTTCAAGAACTTATGAATGTCAGTGAGTTCCTCAAGTGAGATCACGATTCAAACCTTTATTCCACCACTGTTTTAATTTTCCTTTTTAGGGTTGGATTCATGGTATCTAGAGATTCTTTCTCTACACATCAGCGTACGTCCTGAACCACGCTCCCATTTGAATTTTGACTTGTCTTTAAAAAGAACATAGCTGTCAGGTATAAGAAATGTGTTTTTTATCCTAAATTTGCTTACCCTCCTCTGTAATCCAGTGAGTAGGACTGTCTAAATTAGTTATTGTCCAAAAATACCAGAAATGGGAACACGTCTTCACACCGTACAAAAGGATAGTTTTCTTCTTGATGCTACAAGACGGATTGCGAATCAGAACTGCTTCTCCTCCGAGCTTGAAATGTAAAACGATGTTCTGCAGCTGTTACAGCTCAATCTAGGCCTAGAACATATATTCTGAACCCAAAAGCTGTGGTTTGATTCTAAAGATGTGGATTACACTGCTTGACTTATTATATACTAAGATTTGTTTCCTACCATTAATTAATTTGAGGTGTAATGGAATATCTCATTCTTTATGTATAGTATTTTATCTGAATGCTCGATTTTAATAACACTACTATCTTCTTCTTCCTACATATAAGAGTAGATACAAATTTATGTTAATTTTTATCACTAAACAATTTAAATATATTTCAATTATATATGCAAAATTACAGGTGAAATAACTATATTTACCTTACTAATTTTTTAGCACAATGATTAAAAGTCAAGCAGTGACTAAACTTTTATTTTTTCTTTTCATTGTTTACCATTAGAATCATTCATATCTTTTATAACCATGGAAGACATACACTCAAATAAATAGTTTATGGTATTTAGGGATTTCGTTTTTTTAAGGCAATTTAGTTTATGAATGATTTGAGGAATATTCACAGTTTACCTTCAAAAATAGAGATTCATCCTGCAGACGTTTATTCAGTGTTTTATGAAAACTTCCAAGTTCATCACCTATGAACGTAAAAAAATGTATACCTCATAATTAAACAAAATAAAATTCCATACCATTTCATAATAAAAGAAATACTTTAATATATAATCATATAATAATATTAAAAAATTATACATGTGTCTATACATGTGATCGTTAAGCATACATTGCAATTTGCTTGTTTTATGTTTTCTTGGAAGTAATATTAAGGATAAAATTTTAATTACTATTTCAAAAAAATAGTTAATAAATTAACGCAAAAAGAAAATTTCATTTATTTCTTACCTAACAGATAAATCTCAATAAATAATTAAAAAAATGATATCTTCACTTGGTATTTTTTAAATGATCTAATTATAATTTTTTTAATGATAATTTTACAAGAAACACTTATAGTATCAAAATAAAAATAGAATCTTAAAATGTAACTATCTAGAAATTGAAGTTTAAATATGAAAGCGCAAAGGGTTATTTGAATATCCATATCGCTTTCATACATACTTTGACAATGGACATGTGACAGTTAACTAAAGATTGTCTGCCAAAATGCCATGTGCAAATGCTTTAGCGTGCTATCTTTCAGATGGGAAGTATATTTATGATAGGTACAAAATTCAATTTTTATCTCTGAGACAAATTTTTTATCATACATTTAAATATCTTATATTGAGTAATATTTTTAATGTCATATAAATGTTTTGATACTTAAAAATTAATTCCTTATAATTAGAAATTATAATTTAAAAATCATTGCATTAAACAATGAATTTGGATTAATATGCACATGAAGTTTAAATTAGTTGAGGAAATTTAATCAAAGTATTTCTCCAAATAATCCTCAACAATAAATTAATAGTTTCTATATCAAAAGAGACACATATCAAGCTCAAGAAAACAATAAAAGTAATAAATTTATAACAAGTTATATACAGCCATGTAAATTGTGTTTTTGTAATTTAAGAATGCCTTACATATTTATAAATTTAACATTAGCCATTAACTGCCAAACTTATATCAATTGTTAATTTAGTAAAATACTAAAAACTATATTTCGTTGATTATTATCATTTCAGTATACAGTTAATGCATGTTTCTATAATTACGAAACTGTACGATAACAATTTAACTTAATTTTTAAGGTTTTAATAACAACATTTTTAACAATAGCATAATTTTTAAGATAGTAATTTAAGACTGTCTTACCTAACAATATATTGATTTTAAAGCTCACTCGAAAGTGCATATTGATGTTCACAATCAACAATAACTCACACACACACACACACACACACATTTCATTAAATCGCATTCGAAAATATATACAGTATTCTTAGAAGTATTTAAATTGATATTTTTAATTATGAGATATATTTTAGATTTTAATGAGTTTTTAATAATTTTTAATTTTATATTTGTGATTACAACAAGACAATTTATTGAACCAGACTATAATAATAAAATAATTCTACACATTAATAAATTTAAGAAATTACATGAAAACGAAATTCTTTTAATTGAGTTGAACAAAAAAATCTTCAATAATCTTCATTTTCTATTTCAAAAAAATTAAACATGAAAAAATGAACTGGTTTTAAAATTAATTCATCTGTAAGATGTAATGCTCGTAATATTGTCTCATTATTATACGACTAAAATTTTTGTTCAACATTTGCATTTGAAATATGTCAGAAACAAAATACTTTTCATTGTAAGAAATAAAACGTGATTAATTTTACGTCTGAGTTGCTTACAAAATCATTAAAATGTGTTTTCTTTAACTGCAAATGGAATTCTTCTTAGAATAAAGAATTTCCTGTGCATGGAATACTTCTTAATATAAAAGAATAGAATAATAATACTGTTCTTAATTGAATTTTAAGAAAGTTTTCAGAAATATTGGTTATTATTTTAAATTTCACTTTTCAGAATTTAATTTCGGGATATGCATATTGAATAGATTATTAAATTTAGAAAACTTTTAAGTTATTAAGTAATATTTATTACTTTTAAGTTATTAAGTTATAATTATAAATTTATTTTTATCTGTCGTTTAGTCTTTCACATTACTATAATTTTAAAAAATATTTTCCATCACTTCTAAAAAAATTATGAAATGTTCTAAAGCTTATTTGATATTGATGTTTTAATTGGTACTCTAGAACACACAGGAATTTAGAAATATATACAATATATTACATAGTTCCTTCCTTACTTTAATGAAAGTGTCAATAAGAGGCCTTATAAAAGAGGTAGAATGTCAAGAATTAATTTTACTGTTACAGGAACAATTTTATGGTGTTTCAAGGAATGAAGAATAATCTTGACACCTGTACCAAGTCTTATTCGGTAAGAGAGCTTAACTAAAAGGAAAAAATAAAATCTCACCAGAAGGGTATAGCATACTGGTCACTCATTCGTTGAGAATAGCGGCGTGCGAGATTGCCTCTTCGGTCAGTTCGAATTTACTAACCATATTTGGAAATGTTCCACTCCAAAATGCTAATTACATTTTGGAGTCCCCTAACGGGGCTGGTATAACCCATATATTTGTTAAAAGGAGTTAAGTACACAATCAAAAGTGCAGAATACGCTGTCAAACGTACAGAATCGAATAAAATATAGAGATGAATTTGTAGATATCTTGGTAGTGCACAGGAACTAAAACACAGCATATATCACAAACTTTTAGAGCTTCAATAGCAGCTGTAATCTGTTTATGCAATATGTTTAATAGCATTTCAAGACAAAAAGGAGAATTAATTATGTGTTTTTTTAATATTTCGCTAATTATAATGGTAAATAGCTATGTGATAGGAATTCCTTATCAAATGCTCTTAATTTATTTTCTATGCAATGCTTTACCAAAGTTTCAGTGAATTTCTTTTATTACAAATTATTTTAGGAGTATAAATACAATATACGATTATGCATTATCTTGTAGAAATATTTCATTGGAGAAGCTCTGAAGACAGTTTCCAGTTTCAAGCCTTCACAATTCAAAAATGCGGAATAATGGGGACAATTGCTTATCATATTCTTTAAAGATCGCATATTTAATATATTATAAACATTAGTGTTGTCTAACTGATTTAGGATCTTCGAAAAAGTCGTATTAGGTATTTAAATAAGAGAAACATTTATTTTGACAGAAGTGGACATCCGGAAAGAGAAATTAACGTTTTAAGATTGTTAAGTTTAAGATAGTGAAATATAAATTGGAATATATATATATATATATATATATATAATTATAAAGCAAAAAATATAAATATATATAAGAATATAAATATATATAAAATTACAATACAGAATATACAATACAATAGGAAATCTAGCCAGCGCAAAAGCAGCTAAAGAAAGATTTGCCAATATAAAATTAAACGACTGATAGATCACTTAAAAAATAATAATATTCCAATTAATTTTATTTTAAAATATGTAGGAAGTAGGGAATCGCTTGTAAGATTAAAGTAATGCGTAGTTTTTATAACTACATAAGGGCCACCCAAGCATTGAAGTTATTACAAGAATCCTTAAAACATCTACATTTATATTTTAAATTTAATCTAATTACAACTGGCAACACTTCTTTACTATAATTTTAAAATTACTTTTGGCAACTTTCATACAATTTTCATGTATAAATCCCATCTGATTTGCTGACTTTGGCTTTATGTATTTAAATTTTTTACTGTATGTATGTTTCATTTATATGATTATTTCTAATTGCATTTGTGTTTAATTTATAGGTATTTCTAATTTTCTGCATTTATATTTATTCAAATGTTTTAACCTAGGTTCTTTGAATACGAACACTCTTTGGGGGAATTGCTCGAAGATCTTTAGACATTTGTCTTTCGAGCATGTCAGAAAAGAGTGTTCTTTCTTTTAGCATAGCTGGCCATCTCCCTCCTGATGAAGACGTGGCCCCTATGCTTTCTTCTTTTCATCTGTTTCATATATTTCAGTGCTTTTCCATATTTTTCATGTTTTATCTTATTTATATTTCACTGTTTTTCCAATTTCATAATTTTCATATTTTATCTTATTTTTATTGGCAAATCTTTCTTTAGCTGCTTTTGCGCTGGCTAGATTTCCTATTGTATTGTATATATGTATATATATATTATATATATATATATATATATATATATATATATATATTTAAAGTCAATAAGACAACAAAATAGCACTTGCACTGTTACTCCTGTTGCTGACAACATAAGATGTTAGTGACACCGGTCAACATTCTTTTTGTACAAACTTTCTCTCACATATACATATGCACATTATACGTACTAATTAAAGCTTATTTCTATCTTATATCAAACTTAAAATTATTTTTCTAAATAGGAACGAGATTAAAATGCAATTTTGGAATGAGAAACCTATTGAATGTTTCTTCTCTTTTATACATAATTGGCATTACAGAAGTTTTTGTTGTGATGTTGAGCTGAAATGTTAATATTTTGTAATGGTTTTATTTTATCTTACAGCAAGCATAAAATTGCTTCGTTACAAAGACACAAGATTAAAATGATATTTCGGAATGAGAAATCCACTTTGTCTTTTCTTTTCTTTTATTGAAAATATGGTTAGTGCTACAAAAGTCTTTGTTGTGATGTTCAGTAAGACCTAAGAACTTCTGAAATTCAGTATATAGTACTTTTCATAATAATTTTATGTTTAATGGATTCGCTTTCCATTTATATTCTTAATTTTTAGTTGAATAAAATATTTTCTAAGCACATACATAATTATAAAAAATTCCCTACGTGGAAACGAAGAAAATAAAACATTTGACCATTATGGAAGTAGGAATTATATTATAGAAAACGTAGCATTTTGTATAATAGTTCAAAGAAATAAAATAGAAACGAAAATTTACTGAAACTAAAATTTCCTAAAATAAGATACTGCAAATTGTTTTCTTGAATATTTTGTTGTAAATATTCTTCTTTCAATTTTATTGAAAAACTTATATACTTAAAATATTATATTATAAGTTTATTCTCTAAGCGAAATTCATGTACTCTATTATAAATATAGTTTGAAACATAAAGAAACAGTTTGATACCAAATTTTTTGTTTATATTTCAATAAAACAGCATATAAATAGACTTAACACTTAAGAAACTAAAAAAAGTGCAAATACACGTATAATACAATTCCATTCTTGCATGATAAGAAAATTGAAAACACTTTGGACAATACTTTACTTACACAGTATTGTGTGACATGCTTTATAGTTTTGTATGCTAACAAAAATTAACTTAGAATATCTAAGATAAGACATAGTACGATATAGGAAAATTATAAGAAGATATAAAAATATATAATATACATAATGATAATATTACATAAATATATAATAATACATAATAAGTCTGTTTCTCTATTACAGACATCACATTTTAAGATCTTATACATTTTTTTTTTGTATAATTTTATATATTTTAAAGAACTATTTCTGTTATATACTACTTCATATTTGTATATAATATAAACTATTCGAACTTTAAAGTATGTTGTTCCTCTTTCTAAAATTGCATCGTTGATCCAACTCTATTGGCTCAAATTATTATTCATACTTTTCAAATTGATTACAGAAGAATTATTATAAATTAAAAAAAAATATTCAGAACCAATTAATGCAACATTTAATTATGAGATGTAAAGAAATCGTATATCTTACAATACAAAAATTGAGAAGTAAACATTAAATATGAGTCGGATAAAAATATTGCATTATTTAGATGAATACATAACATTAGATTATTTAGAAGTCTTTAGAAGGTTAGATTCTTAGAAAATAAAACTGATAGAATATTAGAACCTTAAAAATCTTTCAAACCGGAAGACTTTGGGTCAAATAGATACACTGAATACCTTCAAGTCATTTAAATCTAAGAAAATGTAAAATCAGTTTTATGAAAAGATTATCTAAAAATATTAAAAAAATACTGATTCTGATTAAAACTTCAATGAAAAACTAAAATTTTTATACAATGATTTGAAACAGCTGGATAAAACACTTGAAAAAATTTCTTTAAACTTCAATAGTTTATTTTGATGATTTTTTTTCAAAAGACAGAAAAAAGTACTTTCAAATCGTAAACAGGATTGTTACTTACCAAACAATGCTTCTTGTAACATATTGTGATTGCATTATTTATTATATAATTTTGGAAAAATTATATTGTATTCCTTCACCAGCTGTAGCAGCCATCGGATATGATGTCAGATAACCGTTGAATATCAGATTTACCATTAGATTAAAAACATTGAATACCAGTTTTATCATTAGACTAATTTTCATTGGATATCAGATTTAGCACCATCTTGGCTTGGTCTTAATAAAAATGTCTCTCAAAATTTATTATCATGATACCGAACAATATATCATAAGCAACTGATTAACTTAACTTCAGACAAACAACAACAATTTCCTATATGGTCAGAAAAGTTTTTTCAATGTAATTATGCAAATATAAGTTTGTATTGGTAATAAAGAATTACAATTTAGGAAATTTTTTACTGCTCATTGTATTTCAAAATGTGTATTGTACTAAGCTTGAATAAAAAAGTAATTAATTGGTTTGTCTTAAATTATACATTTCATTAGCAAGTATAATTTACGTATCTACATAATTAACATATTATTAACACTTTTAAATAATGTTTGTTAATTATACTACAGAAAAATGGCATGTGTTGAGAATATTTCGATAAAAAATATCTATTATCATGTAATGCTCAGTTGCAGAATTACGTAATTTTGATTTTCAAAATTATAAAAACCACCATTTGTTTTGAGAAAATTGAATGCTAATTACTTTACAAATGGTTATAGATTTTAAGACCAAGAACTTTAAAACAACTTACATTTTCATTCAATATATGAAAAAATTAATAAAATGTTATATATTATTTGTATTTTAGTTATTAATAATTATTATAATTTAAAAACAAATCTGTGCAAACTAATCTTTAAGATATTGATCGGAACCAAATGACTTCAATATAAGATAATAGAATGGGGACAGAACTTTTAATCATAAATAAATGACATTCAAAGAACTTTTCAATAACAATTATGCAGAAAAATTCTTTGATCATATTAATTTCTTATCACTCTTGTATAACATGCTAAGGAAATTTCTGATTATGGTATTCAATATTTAGCTTTTATATGATTGTACATGATTGACAGATAATTTAAATCTCATGCACTCTCTTTTATTTCAGCAATTACAATTTCACTATTTATCTGTGATTTTAATTATTTAATCTTGTTACTTTCCTATGAATGTTGTTTGATATATTTATTGATATAATTTTTAAAGGTAAATATTAAAATATTGATATTACTGATGGGAATTAAATACTGCTTGTAATATTGACTGCTAATAAATACTGCTTGTAATATGATTAACAATTCGAAATGTCTGAGTGATGTTTAAGAGATTTTACAACATATCATCTCATTAATCTAATCTTCAATTTTACAGGAAAATAATCTCACGTTATAGATATTTATATTGAA
The DNA here is from genome assembly GCA_030067965.1 of Latrodectus elegans. Taxonomy (NCBI): domain Eukaryota; kingdom Metazoa; phylum Arthropoda; class Arachnida; order Araneae; family Theridiidae; genus Latrodectus; species Latrodectus elegans. The sequence continues at coordinate 33,969,040 of CM057813.1, forward strand.
ATAAAATAATCTCAAATTATACACAAAAGTTTAACCTTTCAAGTAAAATATTTGTTTTTTCTTTTGTAGAGAGAAGAAATCCATCAGACGTGTACATTTAAAATTATAGTGATTTTAAAATTTATTTTTTAACAGACTTTAATATTAAATTTTACTATTCAAAATTCCTCGTAAATCAAAGCGTAATAAATAATGATAATTACTTTTTCTTCCATTATGTTAATATGAGTTTAAATATCAATTATTTTTATGAAAATACGTAATTAGGGTAACAAGTTAGGGAAGTTTTATATATATTTTTTAAAATAGGTGAAATAAAAGAAAAAAATTTAAATGACTATTTTTACAAGTTTTCTTAAAACCCTTTCTGCCACAAGCGACAAGATTATCAAATTATCACACTTCCGAATGAGTGTATGAATAATTTAATACGATGTTCTTAAAATAATTGCATCTAAAATTCTATTTCTAAGGTAATTTGAGTTCATATTTCATTTACTAAATCACTTCGTAGTCAATTATATGAAATGAGAAAGAGAAAGGTTTTTAATATTAATGCGCTTTCATGAGCGATTTCCGAGCACGGAGGAAATTTCCTGACTCAGAATAATTTGTCTTTCTTCATAAATCGTGTTTATGATACTGACATCTAGTTCAAGCTATTATGCGTGTCCTTGCTAAAAATATTCATTTATGATGAATCGCAAAGTATGAATAAAAATGATTTAGATATTTAATCCAAAATTTCTTGTAAGTATAATAATGTTGTAATAATGGAATAAAAATAGTATGCTTTATAGAAGAAAATTATAAATGCATATAAAACTCTATTTAAAGTTTTTATTAGAAGCAATGCTGCATTTCAGTATAATATTCTTTATTTATACAAAAATATATAAGTTAACATTTTGAAATAAGTGTAATAAAATGCATTTATGTAAGCTGAAAGAGTCTAAATATTTAAATAATTTAAGCTTTTTAAACAAATGAAGCAAATAAATGAGTTAGTACTGTTAGATTTTGAAACGGAAAGTGCAATTCAATGTCCTTTTTTGATCCTCTACGAAAATTGAGACTTCGTTTCGTTTTATCAGTTATTTTATAGAATTCATTTATGTTCTTACACTGATAAAGGTACGTAAAATCCCGGTTTTTATGTTAAGCAATTCACTGTGGAAATTATTCAGAAAATTCTTAATGTTGCGCTTCATAGTTTTACTGATAATAGCAAAAATGATTGCTCTATTTCAGGTAGATGGGTGTCAATGAAACAAAATAACGATCCATTGATGAAATATTGATAAAGCTCAATTGTTGTGTGAAACTCATAATTTTGATGCAGATATGTGTCCACAAATTTGTTATTACTCTCATCTGGCAACTGAGTGATAATTCCAGTCTTATTCAACACCTAAATAAATGTTAGAAATATGGAGACGCAACTTTGGTCATTATTCTTCACTAAATGCCTTGAGTACTTTAATGCGATATTTTTTCGATTTCTTCAGTCAGGTGGTTGTTTATAATAATTAGATTGTAGAGAAACAAACCACGGAGAAGAGTCTTAAGGAAAATTACTGCTGTGAAATTAGAAGTCAACTCTTCTTTAAGAATAATCAAGGGATAATATACATAAAAAATATTATTATAAGCATCCTGGAGCTGCTCTCATTAGTGCAGGAAATGCGTGCAAAGTTTAGAATCTTATTCAGTTTGTAGTAACATCAAAATATTCTGGAGCACGAGTTGGTTTTAAACATTATCTATTTGGCTCAAATAAGGCTTAAAGAGTTATGATATCTTATTATTTATCATTGTAGAATTTAAATGTGAATTGTGTTATCATTTGTATCCATTAATTTTAAATAAATATTTTTATATTATTAGAAAATCACTCTTTATTAAATGCATTGAAATTTTAATACTTTCTGAATATAATAATTGTATTAATATTTTATGTGATATCTTTTTTATCAGAACAGTTACAACAATTCTCGCCACACAAAAAGACATAAATTGTAAGGAATATAAACACTGGCTTAATGATGGAAGGGAAGAAATTCTTTGACAATCAAATAAAAAGTAAAAAGTGAAATAAAGAAGAAAATATTTTTTATGGATTTAACAAAAAATCTGCTATATATTTCCAAATATCTGACTAAGAAGAATCTCCTTGCTATGAAATAGTTTTTGAATTTCTTCTTTTTAACTAAATATTGATAAATATTCCCTCTGTTCAGATAATAAAGACAAAATTATTAACACAAAGTATATTTGAGACTTTACAAGAAAACTCAATGATATTGCCTATTGAACATAAAAAATATTTTTTCAAAACTCATCTGAGGAATAAAATAACTTTTAACTAGCTGAGAATTTTATTCAACAAAGCAATTAATGTTAAAAATTTTCATATTAAAAATAGGTTGCTCTAAACATACCCACAATTAATTTTCAAAACTTACTAACGAATTTTAAAACAGAATAAAATTAAATTTTATAATTCATTTAAAGAGTAGGAACAGAATTTAAAACTTATTTAAATGAATAATTGATTTTCAAAAATAATTAAGAAAACACATAGTTGTTTTAATAAGTTATTATATGTATGAAAATGAATATATTTTAATTTTAAAAATTGTTAAACGATTTTATTTGATTTGAAATAAATCCAATAAATATCATTAATTCCTGCATTTTATAACAAGTTAGGAAATAGAGTTTCATTTTTCTTCGTCTGATTCATGTAATGAAAATTCCTGTTTTCAACTTTTCTTTTTTCAAAAAATCAATATTTCAAAATTATTGACATCATGAGGAGAGAAATATACCAAAATAAATATCCAAACCAAAGCCACAGAAATTCTAAGAGAAAACAAAAATCAAATGAAACTTGGAGCTCTGTTCCTTTTGTATTCCCAATTGTTCAATTTATTTTTATTAAAATTCTTCCTTTTGAAATATTTTTATTGACAGAATTTAAGATTTTCTGCATTTGTTTAGAAAACTGTCACATTTAAAATAAAAACAAAATCCATATTTTGATATATTTGAGCTCTTATTAACAAATTAAATAGATACAGCAATATTTGTTACTTAAACTTGCACGGAAAACAAATTTTTTTACATAGTATGGATATTTAATTGTTAAATCTTTAAGCATAAAAGTAAATATTTTTAAACAAAATAAATTTTAATATTCAATGGACAAGAATTTGTTTCTCCTTAATGCCTCTTATTTATATATTTTAACTAATTTTGGAGATATATTCAATTTTATGTAGTTGTTTTCTCCATAATCTGAATGCAAAAACCACAGCCCCACAATCATGAAAAGTAAATTTACTGATTACTTTCAATTTCTATAATTTTTAATGGCACCGAAAAAATATTTCTACTTTTATAAAAAAAACTATAAATACATTATCATAAAAATAAAAAAAATTTTAATGTAATGTTTACAAGTGCAATGCAATTCGTGGAAAATTCATGCCTTTTCATATAATGTATTACTTTAGAGGAAGTAAATATTCAACGCCATTTTTGTTCAGTTACAGAACATATTTTCACAGAAAATTTGAATTAATTAATTAGCTGTTTAAATCATTGCTATCCATATTCTGTAGGTAAAAATCATGGAATTGTAGTTAATTTATGAGTATATGTAACATGATAACTTATAAACAATACAATACTACTTGGCGTGTAAAACTGAAATATTTAATCTATAATAATTTAGTTTCATTTGTGAATTATATAAGATATTAATTATGTTATCACTCTGGTTATAATAGTTTAGATAACACGTTTGTAAATGGTAAAGTTGTTGCTCAAAATGATTAAGTTATTCATTTAGAATAATTTCTATTAAAAAATTAGAGAATATTTAATTTGTTTTTGAGTTCACTTGTCTACTTAATGCATGATTATATAGATGCAAAATAAAGTCTATCACTTAAAATTACTATTAGTTAGAGCAATTAAAATTCTACATTGTAACAGAGGAATTGAAATATTGCACTACATTTAGTAATAATTTCAGAAAAAATAATAATGAGTTTTTGATTATTATTTTATGCATTTTTTTATTCTTTATCCTACAGCATATTTCTGTATACTTAGCTAAATATTAAGCAAGCGGGTTTCTTTAATTGCACTAATTTATATTTCATAAATAAGAAATGCATCGTATTGAATATCTACTTAGATAGTTAGTCGATATTTGCTTTATAATGAATACTTTTGTAGTATTCTTATTAAAGTTTATATCTGTTCTAATGTATTCATCCCACATAAGGTACTTAATACCATTAAGTTAATGTTGATGAGGAAACATTTACTGAGATTTATGTACTAAAAATCATCTTATACTGGTGAAAAAAAGAAATTTTATCTTGAATTGTTTGCTCATAACATAAACTATGTGCAAAAATTGTAATTCATTTGAATAGTATGTTAATAACAACTAAGTAAAGCGAGGTAAATTAAATAATTATCTTGCTATTCTTAAAAATATTGTTACAGAAACAAATATTATTAAAATCGAATAAAATTACTCAATAAATCCAATTGGTATCAGACAGATTATAAATTCAAAAAATGGAGAGGATAAAAAAATTTGATTTTATAGAAAGAACAAAACAAAATATAGAGTTTTGAAATTGGTACAGTTTGGTGATATTTACAGATATTTACAGACTGTAAATTGGTGATATTTACAGACATATGAAACTTTGCTCCAAAATCTAAAAATAATGAACAGAATAATGTAATGAGTTGAGCCTATCATTTACATACAACCATTTTAGTAGAGGTTTTGTGCAATCATTTTAATAAATTATGTAAAACCATTTTTTTTAATATTAAAGTTTTAATAACTACATAAATAAATAAAACTGTTTCTTTATCACAATTCTTTTAATTTTTTAAAACATTTTATTCATATTAATATTATTGAGATAATGTTCTATTTTTACATTTAAAAGTGATTAAAACAAAAGCTTAATGCAACATCCATCCGAAATGAACTGATTTATTTTTTTCTCTGAATACAAAATATTCACTGAAAAGATAGTTTTATTCGAATTAAAGGTAATGTACTTTTAGATACTTACTTTTCCCTATCATTAATAATTATAAGTAAATTTACATTTTTAAAGGTATATTTTAAATTAAAAGAATAATTTCATTGTTAAGAGCAAACCATTCAAGCATGTATTAATCCAGAATTTGCAGAAGTTAAATTTATTTCAGTAAATAAATATATTAAAAAATATTTCTATCCAGAAAACACAGTTTAAATATCATAAAATTTTTAAATTTTCTATTTTGTAAGAAAATCATAATTAATATTTTTGGCATTCTTATTATCTCTTCATGTGGATATTAGAACTTTCAAATATTATAAAATTACTCTTCTATCAGCATTTTTTTCAAAGTTAGAATTCTATTTCAAAATCCAGAGAATTTAATTTATGAATTTTGGTTAGTATAACGCACACATTTTGCCAAGATAAATTGAAAGCGTGAAACATTATAATTGATATTTTTAATGGTATATAATACATTTTATAAATTAAGCTACTTTAAAAATCTAATTATTTTTCAGAAATTTAATACATTTTATTGAATGAATTATATTATAAGAACCAAATTTATTTTACTTTAAATATTTTCTATTTATTTATATGCGAGAAACGTTTTGCATTATTTTCTGAACATAACCATGGGAATTTAATTTGAATGTTATAGTTATTTTTTATTTCCTATAGAAGTGATATACTTTGATTTATCGCTATTTCATATTTTAAAATTTTTGAAACAATTAGAGATATATTTAATAATTTTTATTCATCTAACAATTTAAGACGAGTAAGGATTTAATACTTACATTTAGATTAAAATAATTATTAAATAAAACATAAATATGTAATAAGATATTTAATAGTATTAAAAGAAAAATAATTTTAAAAGGAATATAATTTTTAAAGAAAAATATATCTTTATATTAATATCGTATAGTTGTTTCCATTGTGATTAAACTAATATCGTCTTGAAAATAATAAAAATAGGCTCACTTTTTCTGCATATTATCTTATTAAACTTATTTTTAGGATACCTAAAATTTTATTGAAGAGAATTTATGAAATTGGAAAAATAATTTATCGTTGACTAATTATTTAATTTTTCTTAACTCAGTTGAATGTTCAAATTCCAAGGAAAATCTCAACATAGACTTTCCAAACTAAGAATATTATAAAAGTTTTGTTATCGTTCCTCTTTTAACTTGAATTTCGATGATAATAAGGGAATTAAACTTCCTTATTTTTATAGACTATTGTGTTTATCGTATAATTTGATATTTTAAGTAGTTCTCTCAAGAGTATAATACAACACATCTCTTGTGTTGGAAGTTTCTGCTGTACTCTTATTAATACCATGACCTCAGGACAAATACAAATGCATTAAAGCAGATAAATCATTTTAATCTCTTTGGAAAACAGTACGCACAAAATAGAGTTTGGCTCAATGTTAGCAAAGGAAGAAAACTATGCCCCAATTTTCCTCAAACTATTTCCCTAGAATATTTTATGTCAGCTATTCTTAAAGTGATGTAGCTAAACAAGCCCTTTAGGAATATTTCTTATAATGAGAACATGCTAAAGTTTTGTTTTGTAATGTATATGAAATTTGTATAACTGCGATTTATATAAAAATAGAATTATCAATATTTTTAATTAGGGTTCATGAAGTTTGTGCATTATAAAAATCGATGATGCTAAATAATTACTCTCATTTCTTTTCATAATACATGTAAAGTTGTCTTTTCTTCAATTTGTATAAGCATATAAATAAGAAAATTAAAAAAAATTAGTCTTCTAATAGTTTGACCATACAATTAATACCTTAATTGGCATGCAAAATGTTTTAGTGTCATAAAAGAAAAAAAGACATTGATAGATTTAATTTAGAAAGCTTTTATATTTGAATAGAACAAATAATAATAGATATAAGACACAACATACATAGAAATAAAGACAAAAATAGAAATTAAGGGAAAATATTTATATAGATCATAGTAACAATGTCTTCCAAGAGAAATGATATCCCGAGAAGTGGCTGATCAAGTATGAGGGAATCTTCAGCTGAATCACGGCTTTTAAATGAAAGGTCATCCGGTTGTTTCCCCTTACTTATAGAACCTAAATCTGGACAAGATTCTGATAAGCATGCTAATGAATGAATTTAATTTAGATTAATAATTGTATAATTTTAAATTGTACATTGATATACACGTGGCAACACTATCTGCTTGTATATTTCTTCCAGATCTTATTATACATTCCTTCAGTTCATTGTCAATGACAGGTTTAAGCGAATTATGATAATGATTTACATTCGTCACAGTATCACAGTATTTTTACGCGTTTTATGTAATGTAACATATTACAATGTGCATTTCGGTAATTTTTGTACCTCTGTAAAAGAATAAAAACTAATCGATATATATATATATATATATATATATATATATATATATATATATATATATATATATATATATATATATATATATATATATATATATATATATACATATATATATATCCGAGTTACGCTCATATATAGAAAACATACAAGGAATCAAAGTGAATATAGTAAAACTAATGACTCATAGAATCAAATTAGAAAACATTTCACAGTAATGGGACCAGTAATCAATTAATCAAAAAAGTCTCATATGTGTATTTACGATTTCATGTAAAATCGCGACAAAAAAATGCCAAAAACACCATCTTTAAGACAACAATAGATAAAAAAAATATTAACTTTGTTTCATTTTCTATTTTTTCATTTAAAATACATATATTGTTTGTATATTGTTTCACTTGAAATAGATTAAAATACCTATAAATACAATGTATAAAAAACTTAGAAACTGGTTTTTTTTTTTTTTTTTTTTTTTTTTGTCTTAAATTCAACAGAAGTTTTCTCTGAAAGGAAATTTAAAAACGAGGAATAACAATTTGTTTTTAAAAATTAACGAAAACATGGTAGTAGAATGGATACAATATGTACTGTATAGAATATGAAGAATTTTAATGAAATCACAGTAGCTTTTAACATGATTGTCTGTCCAGGACTGAAAATAACCTGGTATTTTATATGCGTGATATGCCCTTTCCTAACAGAAATTACTGTACCACGTTACATCTCAAAACTTCGGAATAGATACTCTAAGAAAATTACAAGCTCTTCAGGTGAGGGTGCCCCTTACTCATGCAGCATTTATTTCAGTTGTTGATACGATCTATTGAAGCTATAATCATATTTCATGGCCTTTCCCAAAGCAACCCACATATGTTCTATGGAGTTTAAACCAGGTGAATACACTGACCTATCAATTTGACTGATATATTCTCTTTTTTGTGGCTGCTGAACAAACGGAGATAGATGTGGCGATGAACTGACATGCCTGAAAACAAAATTTGCTTCTCTAACATCTTGGAACAGATACATATGGAAAAGGATCACCTACTTACAATAACGATCTGTAGTTACAGAATCTGTCGATGACTTGAAGCTCAGTCCTCCTGTTCAGCATAATGCTTCTAAGTCTAGTATTTCAGGATCAAGGTAATGTTTTTTGTGTGATCTTATTGAGATGAATGTGTGTCATGAGCTACCTTCAAATCAACTGCAGTTGCAAATCCCTTGAGGCAGTGAAATAACTTTCATCCGTAAAGAGGATATAACTACAATGATGAGATGTTCAGTTTTTGTGATCCTTGCTGTACTCTTAACTGTGAGGCTGATGGCCAATATTCAAAAGAATTCTGAATTCTTGAAGGAGTGTAAATAGACAAAACTTTTGTAAACACATCTGGTAATGCAAAATAATGACACTTCTTGACCGTTACTGAAACAATTACTGAGTAATGACAACAGAACACTGCTGCTTTTGGGATATATATATATATATATATATATATATATATATATATATATATATATATATATTGATTCATGTATAAAAAGCCTATGCATTATCATTTTCAATATCATAATAAAAAAGCATTATTAGTAATTAATTTTGAAAATTTAATATTGTGTAATAGAAAAGCAAAAAATATTCATGTAACTGAAATCATACGTGGTTCAGAAAAAACATTTAAAGGTGTTTCTTTTCAAAATATTTCCATCGTAATGCGTTATTTTAAAAAACATCCATTGAATAATTTTATACTTATATAAACTATAACAACAGATAACAAGAAATTAAACATTGTGCATATCTTTAGGAGTTAATTAGAACTTCAATTGTTTTAAAAAAATGCATTATATAATTTATACTATTTAAAATAAGACTTAAATATCGACATTTTTGTCGTATATGAACACTAACAATTTTAAAGTGAACTATTCTGTGAAATTTTTAAGTAATTTGAAGGAAATGAATATTTGTTTTTCAATATTTATGAATAATGAATTAATAAAAATTTAAAGGGAATAATATTCAACGACTAAAAATTGAATATGGAATGTTCAATTTAGTACTAGAATATATTAAAATAAAATGATTTGTAATTAAATATTTTCAGATATTTTAATTTCATGCCAAAATTTATTGTTTTTTAGATTTGCAAATCTGCACATTGAATTCCTTTAGATCATTTGTTTTTCATTTATTCCTTGCAGTTGTCTAATGAAAAACAAATATGTGTCAAATGTTCTTATAAATGATGTCAAATTAGAGCTCTTTTAGTGTTGAAAAAAATTCCTATTTTTCAAATAATTTCCGTTTCCAAAAGTATTATTTTAAATGTGCATAAATTAGATTGCAATTTTCTATCGCTTATTTATTGCAATAAATTGATTCATATTTAATATGCAATCAAAGTAGGTAAGTGTATTGATATATTAGCTTAATAAGTATATTATAATAATTCCAAAGGGACTGCATAATTTATGTTTTACTTTCTTTAAATATGTAAAACAATTTTAAGATTATAATTTCTAAATGACAATTCTATATTTGGAATGCAATAGCATTTATTTTCAATCACATTTATCGTATAAATAGCTATATTCTGACTAAAACAATATTCCCGATAAAATTCTTATCAATCATATAAATTCAACTTGATAATTTTGGATGATTTATAAAGAGTAAATATAAACAGAGGACTATTATTTGGGTTAAACAATGGATAAATTTTTATGGAAAATATCAGTTTTTAATACATTTAAAGTAATGTCTAGTAAATAATAATATTTGCAAATATAAATAAAATATATTAACATATAGCTAATATTTTGCATTGAAAAATCAATTATCTTAATCATAAAAACTCATTCTATAACAAGTTTATTTCAATAAATAAAATATTTACCAGATTCTTTTAAGTTTGTATTATAAAATGAACCATGAAAGAATTATTTTGATCAAAGCACATGGTATTCTATGATACAGAAATCATGGTTTATAATGAAGTATCATGTTCCCTTTTCAGAGTAACTTTTCGAAAACTCACTTGCCTTTAACCATTTTTAAAACAAAGGCTTTCTTCCTGTTAATGGAGGGATTTTCTGAGGGATATCATCGCTTATCCTCGGAAAACGGAAATATTATGTGAAGAATGCATTGTATGATATATCATGTGATATTCCACTGAAAAGATTCCAAAAATTCTTCTCAATATTATAAAAATTATATTCTTTATCCATAAGGATATTTTTAATATATGTTTGAAATAAATAGTATTTTGTCAAGAAAAGTTGAAAGATAAGTGACATTTAATCATGCATTGTAGAAGATTATTTTGAGTTGCATATTAAAAATGTTAAAATAGTTCATTTTAATGTGAGAGAATAGGAAACAATTTGTATGTAACGCAAAAAAGTGAAATCTAATATACATTCATTATATTTTTCTGAATTTACATTATTTAAATGGAAAGTTTCATTAAATAAGAATTGTATATAATTTAGCTTATGAGAGAGAGAGAGAGAGAAAGAGAGAATGTTTTAAATTTATCCATAACATTACTAGCTAATGCTTGATTTTTTTCAGTTCGGCATAAATGCGAATTTTGCGTTTCAGTATAAATGTGAAATAACATTCTAATTATAATCGTGAGAATATTTATTATAATTAGTTGCGTATAATTATTTTTTATAATATGTTATGCATAAAGATCTTGTAACAAATATTTGTTGTTTATTAAAAACTTCTCTAATATGAGTTTATTTAAACTGACATAAATAAAACTTGATTTCATGAAGATAATTAAGGATAATAATAAAATGATAATTTGATTTCATAGGAAATTTTGAGTAAAGTTCAATGATCCTATGGTCTTAAATGACATGATAGGGAAACGTCAATTTAATGAAGATACTTAGTTTTAAAATTTTCATTTTTACATATTGAATTGACTAATTGAAAACACAGATTATAATATTTCATGACAGATCTTTGAATGTCTTCTAGATTTATTGTCTCACTTAACATGTATATTTAACATTATTTTTGCTTAAAACTGTTATACAGTCATAACTAACACGGATTTGATTATTTTGGAAAAAATTTATAACATTCTTCTCAGAGAAATTTCTTTTTAAATTTATTTTTATGGAATGCTTATGAAGTTTAATATATGTTTCCGAAATTCATGTTTATTTTTTATAATTCATACAAAATGTGTTACACATAAAATGATTGGACATAAAATCCTCAAAATAATAAAATAAGAGTCATTTTAAAATAAGAGAAATAGAATAATATTAATATTTATTAATTTTAAACTTGATCAACGTCACAAAAACTATGGAACAAAATTTGAACAATGCTAAGAAAAATTCAATGGCCTATCTGAATATTAAATTTCGCTTTTTTCGCAATTGCTGTTGGATATGTTTCATATTCTATACAGTTTAATATTGAAGACAATTTCAGTAACAACGGAATTAAAAACATTTTTAATCACAACATATAAATGACTAAAAATATCACACTGAGTCTTATAAACATTATATATATATCTGAGTCTTATAAACATTATATACAACACTATTATATATTTATATAATTGATTCCATGTACAATTTTGAATGTAAAAATAATTAATATGGATGGATCATTTTCTTAAACATTAAGCAAGTTTTTTAGATATTTTGATGTATCTTTTTACATCAGTAAACCCGCTACTTGAACATAATGCTTTAAAGAAAGATGATTCTTAATAAGTTTATATTTTCTCTTTATATTTGAATTAGGATTTAATATATTCCCTTTTTATCATATTATTTTTCATTTTGCATGCTTCTATAAGGACATTTTCTAATAAAAACACTTTTATACATAGTAGATTAAGTATGTATTTTATTAATTAAATATAATAATGCATTAGCATTTTTCTACAATCAGTTTCCCACATAGTTTTAAACATATTTATGTTTAAGAATTATTTATTCTACTTGTATTACTTCTACGTAAAAAGAGAAAACTCAGCTTTTAGAATTTAAATATTTGTTAAGTTATAGCAAAGTAAAGTATGTGTGCTCATGGATAGCTTAAATTAAATTATGAAAACAAAGTGAATGAATTTAAAATTTAAATTTATAAGGATTAATGAACTTTGCCTTGAAATATTTCGGAGGAGCTTAAAACCATGTCAAATATTTTTTACATATTTATAAACATTATATATAAAATATAATCAAAATATTACAAATATACTATGAAATATTTTATTTTATATATTTATTTTTAAAAATGAATATCTCCTTATAATTTATATTATTACACATTTTTACTGCTGAATAAGCATTTAGTTTCCCTCACTGCATTTTACACATTCCATTAAGAAGGTAATTTTTATATAATTGGGTTGCAAATTCAACAGTCTATTTTTATCATATTGATGGTACTGTGTGTTGAAACATAACCATTTGTTTTACCAAATAATGACTCTTAGACCCGTGAGATATAGTAATTATTTGTTAAATAATTTATTTGATTTTACATCTAATCAAAAGAAATTCATTTTACTTTGCATGGAGAAAATATAAGATTCTTATTCAACACACATTGATATAGATTATAAATATGTGAAATTATTATTTGGACTTTATCACAGCATTTTATCTTAGTAAGCATCAAAAAATATAAAAGCCTATTTCGAATAATTTTGGCATTATAATAAAATGCTTAAAAATATTAAGAGTAATGAATATTTTCTTTTTTTGTTTTAAAGTATTTTAATATGTGTAAGACATACTAATGACATATTAAAGGGAGTTATGAAATTTTAAATTTTTTATTAATATGAAATTTTAATGCATGGTAATGCTGCTAAATTTGAAATAAAAAGGAACAAGACTTACATACCAAAGCCATAAAATAACCCATTCGACGAAAAAGTCATTAGTGATTTTTGTTTTTTTTTTAGTGTTACTTTATCACTCGATTGAAAAGAAGTAATATAATTGAAGATAAATTTTAAGAATATTATCCATGTTCCTGCTTTTATTATAATCCATTTAATAGACCTTTCATATCTTAAAAATATGTTACAAAATTTTCTTATAAAATATTTATAAAAACTTTGGAGGAAAAGTAAAATCAGTTTTATCACCGATTCGAATGTGATTAAACTAATTTATAGAATGATAGCAGTGCAAGTAAAAAGTTATCTTATAAGTTTTATTTTTCTTTTAATGAAAAAGGAAAGTTAAAAATTTCAGAATTTAATGGTTATATTTAAGCTAAATTCAAAATGTAAAAGATAGAAATGTATCAAAATAAAAGAAAGTTCCTAAACATCATAATAAAACTCTCATTCATTTATTGCTGAAGACAAAGATGCCTTACCAGTATCTACTTTTTAATTTATGAATATTAAATTTATCAAAGAAATATTCATACAATTTTAAAATTTTCAAGGAAAAATTCATTGATTAAGGTACGCATCTTGATATTTTAAACTATGCAATAAATTATACAATTTTTCATAACTATAAATCTTATTTTTGACAAAATAAAAATTGACAATGATTTTTTTACATTGAAATAATCGCTCTTGAATAATTTAATGTTTTTTAACATGGGATGTATTCAAAACAATACTTTTTGCTTATTTACGAAAATATAAAAAAGTATTTTGTAGACTAGAAACTATTTGATTTATACTAATTAAATATAAATATATAATTATAAATAATGATAAAATTTTGAAATAATACATGAAAATCTCACATTACAAAGAATAAAGGCTAATGCTTTTAGTTCAACTTTTACAAAACTAAACACAAATTTTGAAAATTCTATCATAAAAAACTAATAATTTATATCTTTCTCTCAGATTAAATAATAATTAAGCAGAATAGATAACTCTTCACAGATTAAATGGAGCGACATATAACACATGCTTCTTCAACCAATATCAATGACTTTACGTAATCTGGAGAAGAAACAATATCGAGAAGCAAAGAATATTAAACATAGTACTTAGAGAATCAATACTGTATAAAATAAAATGTTAGGAAACCTTATCTAGATATAGCCACAAAGATACTTACTAATAAGTTAGCATTCACAGATATAATTTAACTTACATTACCATTTTCGTTTTATTAATTTGTCATGATAAAACATTCTAAGTTTATAAATACTATCTCAGAATATTTAATTATGATCAGTTAGTATAAATGGAATTTCCAAATAAATCAGATGATAAATTAGTATAAAAAATACAAATAAAAAAAATTTGAATAAAAAATTTAAAAATTTTAAAAGTAAAGAATTTTTTTTAAGTTGATAATAAATCAATGTAATGAATAATTTAGGAATTTTTCCCCTTTTAGAAGTGTATAAATCGTCTGTATACACTATTTAAAAGGGAAATATAGATCAGAAAAAGTTAGTAAAACTAAAATAACGTGAGTAATGTAAAGAGCAACAGCAATAATTTTATGTTCTCATAAAATAATTCATTCATTTTTATCATCTTTTATCAATCAAAGCTTAATATGACAAAGAAATTCATAAATTGATAGATATCTGCTTCTTAAACCAGATTTCGTGATTAAAAATTTAGTGTCACAGTTTTCCGAAAATTTTATCTTTTAGCATTAACTAAAGATTTATTGTATATTTTTTTAATTACAATTATATATAATACAGAAAAACTGCTGTGGACTAAAACTAAATAAATTAACATAACATAGCTTCATTTTATAACAAAATTAATCCATTCAGATTTTCAAATAAAGGTGTTCATGTAATTCACGCCAAAAGTATTAAGTTATATAACTTTGTTGTTTTTTTCCTGTTTTTCTCAGGACATGTAGCATAAAAATGCGTGAGACAAATTTCGAAAACTATCATAACACTAAAATTTACAACTTTTATTCATTTAATATATTGTTTAATGATACAAATGTCTAATTAAAATTACTTACGATATGTATATAATTTAGATCATTTGTTATCTTGTTGTGCATACATAATATGATTCCATGTTGTTTAGAGAAGCTGATATTTTTAGCATGTTTTCATTAATCTTTATAGTTGCTACACAAAATTTATTTTATCCACTAATTAAAATTTCATTTAACAAGATCTGAAACTTTTCTCAGACCAACAGCAAAATAATATTCATATACATAGTGGACAATTCTATATCTACATGTAAATAATGTATACTTAATTATCGTTTTTTGGATTATATATTGATAGTATAATATCCAATTTAATTGTACATCAATAATAAGAAAACATTCTTCTTTATGTTGTCCCTGGAATTCTTTACCCATGGCTTAATAAAGACATTTTCTATGTTAATTACTGATAAATCCAAGATGTTGTAAGAAGAAACCCAAGTTGGAGTCAAGAAATTTAAATACAATTTGTATTTTACATTTCTGTATTCTTGTAATGTTTCTTTGCTACCTTACAATAGTTAGACACCAGAAAGTAGACACCCTAATGGCAAAATTGTTATAAGTATTGGTAACTTTACTAAGCATACCTTGCATATTTACATTGTGGGTAGATGTTTCATATATAATTGGTTATATTCATGTGCAAAAACAAAGAAACTTTCGAAAATAAAGTCAATGTTGATCAAAGAGAATAAAACCATCTTAAATTAATCCATGTCTTTTAAGAAATATTTCCTATTTATTTTGATTTTCTTATTTCACGTTCAAAAATTAAATTTTTTTATTGATTTTAGTGAATATATACTACATTAATGCTGTTTTTGTGTAATATAGAATAAATTATTCAGTATTTACCATTTCTTTTAACTCATGATTTCAAAAATAGAGATAACAGAATAAATGTCTTCAAGACATTAGTAATTGACCTGTCATCTGCCTCAAAGGTATTTCACGCATCGTTTCATGATTTTTTATTTTAAATGAGAAAGAAAGCATATTTCAATCATGAAGAAGATTTATATTCTTTATAATGTTTCTATTTTAGCGGATCTCGGAAAGCAATTTAAATCAAGACTTGCGTAAGAATTGAGAAAAATTTATTTACGTCAGAAAAAAAGAGATTCATTGTATAGTTAGTATTTATCAACGTTTTCCAAATTAGGTTTCCAGGGAATAAGGCTGTCAATTATGTATCTTCAGACATTTTAGATAATAAGATTGGAAATAAGAAAATATTTTTTTTAATCTACTTAAGAAACACCATTTTATAAAACAGTTTTATATTGTTTTTGTTTTCATTACTTTATTTATTTACTTTCTACTAATTCATCACGAAAGTCAATTCATGTTTCTTATTATATAAAAGGGTTCTTACACTTTACATTCAGCAAATAACAATTAATTTAATCAAGTTTTATATTGACAAATTATAAATGCATCTAAATTTCTAAAAAATAAGAAACTAAGAACAATTTTAAATATTTTTTTATTGTTAAATTCAATTGTTTTTCTTAAAACTGACTTTAAGAAAAATTTGAGTACTTAAATTTTATATTTGAACTTATATAGTACGTTTAATTTTTTTGTGAATTTATAATACTAAATTAAATGTTTGTCATATCAATATATATATATGTGTGTGTGTTAATATGACATACATTGAATTTTTGTACCATAAATTTACAGAAAATTTAAGTTCTATTTACATTGGCCGTATGGAGACATAAAAAGAAAAAAAAAATTATAAGTACTATAAGTTCAAATTTAAAAGTATAATTTAGTTTTTAGAAACAATTGGACTTAACAGTAAAAAAAATATTGTTTTTAATTTCCACTTTTTTAAAATTTAGTTGCATTTATGAATTTTTGATACCAGACCTGACTGAATCACAAGTAACACAAACAAAGAAACACACACACACTCACACACACACACATATATATATATATTTATTTATATATATATATATATATATATATATATATATAAGAAATAGAAACTTACATATATATGTATATTTGTATGTTCATGTTTCTTTTTATATATGTTCTTATAATTTTTTTTCAAGTGACGATAAATTTTAGCAATTATTGTTCCTTCAATAGGATTATGAATTTTCATGAGAATTGATTTAAATAATCTTTGAATTTAATATAACTCATAATATGTATTTTATAAAATAATAAAAAGTAAATTTATAAATCCTATTTTCTTAACATTACATTTTTAACTCAACAATAATAAGTAAGAAATATTTTAATTTAAACTTTTGCAATCTTATTTAAGAACCACTTTTAAATTCATAATTCTATCTAAAAATAATTTGTCATACATTTAATTCGTTTTATGCAATATCTACATTATAGTAGCATTACAACTAATTTTGTTAAATTAATAGAAGTTTTACAACAATCTAAATAAATTAGTTTTCAAATCTTTATATTATACAATTTTTAGTGAACATTAAATTTTATATTTTCATATCCAAATGCTTGAAAATTATTTCTATAAATCTTTTAAAAAAGTTTTATTTTAAATGCATAATGAACATTTTGTTTCAGTTTCATAAAGGAATCATTCTATAGACAATGGAATATTGAATATTATACATGAATATTCTTAAAACCAAAAACGTTTGTCAGACATGATAATTTAAATTATAATTTTATCAGTAAATTGTCACATGCTGAATTAATACTGTTGAAAAGTAACAATTTTTTCTTAATTGAAACAAGGTTTGAGATTTTCTAATATCATATACTTTCTTTTTCTACTGATGCTTCTTACTTTCACTTACAATGGACTTTTATCGATGACAGTTTTTTTGTAAAGATAAAGTGAAACTTTTTTATTCACTGTCTTTTAAAACTAAACTCTTTTAGGGATTATTTTATTCTAGTTTTCTAAAAAAGACTCTTGATTTTTCTTACTGGACTTGTAACTTGTTAAACTCAAGTCTAATCTTTAGTTTGAAGCACTTAGCTTCCTTTTACTTAAAAAAATTAAATGGTCTTTATATTGAGTTTGAAATTAATTTCGCAAATAATTTTATTATAAATGTTTCGTTTTTATGAGTGTGTGTCTCTTAGATCCATTATTACATATTTAATATGCTATAATATTTCATTAAGTCATTAACCTAAGGTGATAAATTAAAAATATTCCAATGTTGCATGTGAAACAAATACTGAAATTATATGCAATCATTAAATGAATTTTTTTAATACATAAAATTTTATATGAATATAAAAATACTCTATTTATTATTCAATAAAATTTCAATTCTAAATTTTATTTCATGCAAAAACTTAATGCATATTATTCTCTTAATTTAGTAATCTATGTTATAAATACTATAAGAATCTTAAACCTAATACTTCCATTAATGATTAACTAATATTAAACATCAGATTTTGGTGCAGAGTTATTTGGGTGAATTTCATTATATTTATGTTTTTCTAGTTGAAATGCTTAACTTCCATGTATATTTAGGTAGCTAATTCTATATATGCCATTCGAAATGCCAAATTTAATCACTATAATAATAATAAACTAATATATGTGTTTTGTAAATAAAAATATTTATATTCTGTTTAGAAATATATATTCATATTCCAAAATATAAAAAATGAAAATGTGTGACAACTGTTGCTTTAAGTAACGTTTGTCAGTGGAATATTATTTCTTTATAATAACAATACCTAATTAGGTTTATTCTATCGCAATCACTAAACGATAAAATTGGTATTTGCTTCATTATAATTTTATTCATAATCACATAAATTTAAGCACATTATAAAATATACATTTAAGGAAGACAATAAAACATTTATTCAATTATTTCTCTCTAAAAGTGTTTTATTACATTCTTCACACCTGTGACTTTATTTTTTCCTATACTACTAATCTACTTACAATTTAATTCACAAATAAGTTATATATATATATATATATATATATATATATATATATATATATATATATATATATATATATATATATATATATATATATATATATATATATATATATATATATATATATATATATATGTATATATATATATATGCTTCATAAGTATTCGATGACACAAATTCAGGTGAGTATGGAGGATGACACAAAGTTTCCAAATTAAATAGTTGTATGTTATTCCTAATCACCATCGTGACATGCCGTCCCGTGTTTATCACCAAGACAGTAAAGTGTTGAGATGAACATGTTCTGATTCCTTCTATTATAAAGCTTCTTGAACACGGTCTAACTGTTTCGTATACCATTTGGCATATTGGTAGCAGTTCATATGAACCCCTCGACGAATAGTTCTCAAAACGGAAAACATAAGCTTAATTGGGTGCATAAGTGATTTTGTAATGAGTGAGACAGTATTACGGTGTGACAATCAATGTTTTGAACACTTGGGAGTATAATATAAGAGCTAATTTTCGTAACTGGTTGGTTGAATATGGTTAGTCTACGGGTGCTGAGAAAGCAACAATAAATAAGTTGTCACTCGTTATTACTTATAGACTTCCAACAGGTTTTGAGGAAAGTATTTGCTCAGCCTATATGTTTTATATAAGCAGTGCCATTTCACTGGAAAATAGTGTTTTTAAATGAAATATTGTCTGGCAAGTTCACCACTCGTTTTACTATTGCTCTTTTCAATGACAGCCTGCAGGATTTTATCATTCAAGATCTGTGGTCGTCGAACTTCATCACACATACACACATGTATATATATATATATATATATATATATATATATATATATATATATGTGTGTGTGTGTGTGTGTGTGTGTGTGTATATAGATAGATAGATAAATTAATTCTTTTTAACAAGAAAGTTATAAGTATTCCAAAAAGAAATTCCTTCATTTATTCATTAGAAACAAGTTTTCTTTTTTATATACTGTTACTAATTAAGTAAAATATAAAATTAAATAAATAATACCAAAATAAATGTTAATTCTTTTGAACTTAAATTGTCGTAGTGTACATTTGTTAAGGTAAAATATATATTGTTTAAAAGTTTTTTAAGACATTTAAATAGTTTTAAAACATTTTTCGTTGTATAATATAAATTTTAAGTATTAATTTCTTAGTGATAGAATGTTATTTTAAAAAGTGATTTGCAATATTATGAAATTGAAAATTAATGTAAGTTAAATACTTCACAGACTTTACAAATGCGATAAAATATTTCGTAAAATGGTTTGTTTACATATTTTTAAATACTGTTTTTTAATATTTATTTTATAATAAATATTTCTCTGTCAAATTTAAACGCATCTTGTTAATTCAAAAAATTTTAATTCTCTATACTGTATTATTATATTTCTTTTGAGGGGTGAATATAAGAAGTGGGAAACTTATCTAAAATCAGGTGAAGAAATTTATTTAAAAACTCGCAAAGGAAAATAGGAAAACAATGAGAAAAAATTATGCAACTTAATTTCACTTTATGAAAAATATAAATATATGAAGAACATCAAAATATTTTGAATTTCACATTATACACTTCTATAAACTAACTTTCATAACATACACAGTTTGTAATTAAGTATAAAACCTTTTTCCTAATATATAAAAATGTAATCTAACATAAAATTTGTTTACAATATCAAGCATATATTTTCAAGGAAATAATTAAATCTTCTTTGATTATACAGATCTTTCCTTTTTGTGTTGATAGATTACTTTTCAAAAACCATGTTCAATTCCTTGTCTAACTATGTTCTCCACCCCTCCAGTTGTGATAACTTTATATACTGATAACGTAACCAAAGCGATTATAAAGAAAATGATAAATTTATCAGTTAAATTAAAGTTTTAATAAAATAATTCATTATTATTGGAATAATGGTATAACAATAATTGATAAAGGGAATTGCATCACTTTAGTTTGTGTTATTATAACATTACATCGAAATTTTTTAAAACTATAGGAAGATTTTTAATATATAATGTCGATATAATTTATAACGTAAGTGCAAAAATTATCATTGATCGTTTCTAACCATATATATTTGAAATAAATAACAATGAAATCTGTTTATTTATTTCAAATAAATATGCTACTTAAAACATATTTCTTATTTTTATTAATAAACAAGATTAATCATTAAACAATACAGAAGAATATTCCTTCCTAAAACAAACTGGTATAACTGGAGTATAGTGTTTTCGTTTTAAATTTATTCTTTTAATATTATAGATGCGAGTTCTTTTGAACCACAAAGAAGTAGTTAAAATGAATAATCTGTATACGCAATAAACACCATTAAAAAGCAGTTTTTTCAATTTACGTAAGAAATAAAGTTAGAAAGGAAATGCTTTTTATGTATATTGCTTTGCTATTCCTCTTTTTGAAATGCATCCATTTGAAAATTATTAATGGAAATAATTTGGATCTGGATTATATTTTATATTTGCAAACACCAATTAATTAAAGCAAGAGTTTTTATTAATGTTGAATTAAATAATTTTATTAATTTGAAAGATTTTATTCATCTATTAAACATAAGTTCTTCGATAGTTATTACCTATCCAGAAAAGTTTCAGCTCCTGATTACTATTTGATAACAGTGTTAATAAATTTACTTACATAATAAGAATTTTCTGCTTTCTAATTAAAACCTACCCATAAAATTGCGTACAAACTATCGTAAATGCATTTTAAAGCATACTAATTAAACCAGTGTCTATAAAATGTTAGTAGCAATGAAGTTAGTATAAAATGCAAACGAAAGTAATAAAAAAAATGTTATAAGTAATTGCTTTAACTATATTTAAATATTGATTAGTTTAGGTGAGCATAAATTTAATTCAATTATTCTTTTCAACAGAGATATAAATAAAATGAAATTGTTTGTTACTTCAGTAATGCATTGTATTTTCATCATGTTACATTAGACAATCTATAATGAAATGAATTGTTTAAGGAAAAGAATATGTTGATCCCTGATAAATTTTCTATGATTTGTAAGTAATAAATACATTGTTGCTGGAGTCATTTAAATAAAGGTACTGCCAAGCATGATAGCAAATTTGAAATACATCAGTTAATATATTCTGCACCATATGCTGTTCCATTCAGTGATACCAAACTTAAAAAATAAACAAATATAGATAGTTATTATTAATTCTTATGAAAATATTAGTAATTATAATATCAAATTTTAATAAATAAACTGAACTATTTTTTGCTAACTATTTGACAAAATCTAACATAATACATAGTTTAAAGAACTGAATAAATTTTGATAAAATATTTAAAGCCGAATATTAAAGTTGCCAATTCTATATAATAAATTAATTAATAGAATAATTTCTATAGTAATATAGTTTTATTTTTGTAAAAAAGTTTGTTTCATTAAAGAAAATACAGTGAGAAATTTTCATTTTAAAATCTATCCTTGTTTAAAATACTGATAAACCTTAAAAACATCATATATCTATCAAAATACTTTTACAAACAGTACATTGAAGGAATTACTTTCAATGCCATGGGAGCTGATGTGTTCAATTTTAATCCGCAACTAGTAACTTAAATAACGAGTATCTAATGGGTACATTTGAGTATAAGAAAAAGGTAACAGGTATTATATGCCTGTTACAATAAGTATTGTATATTTTGAATTTATTAATATTGATTATTATATATATTATTTGTATTGATTATTTGAATCTATTACTGAATTATATATTATCAGTTATATATCCACTAATTTAGTGTTTTTACATTAAATCAAAATAAAATGGGGGCAATAATGTGTTTGAAAAAGCTATTTTGATTTGATTACATTGGTCAACATAATTTTTCACATGAAAACTAAGTATTCCAATGTATTTTTATATACTGAATATAAATATATAAATATGTTATTAAATTTCATTACTCATGCATATTTTTGTGAATATCATGTGTAATATTCTTTGATTCTTCCAAATGGAGGATAAAATGAAATAGAAGTGAGCTTGACATCACTGTGGTTGCTGATTTTATTTCTGCTGCAATATTATAATATTTTTATTTACGTTTCGTTAACTTTTCGTTATGCTAAACAATTGCTTAAACTGACGAAACAACTTCTGATTTATCTAAAAAGAAGTGACATTAAAATCTTGAAGACGAAATTTTCCACTACTCATGGAAAATTGATATGAACTGTACTTTGGTTATTATGTTTGTAAGTTTCATAAAATGATCATTTGATATGTGATAAATATCATGCGTTAGGCGATTTGCGTTAAGATTTTATAAGCGAATTAAATTTGCCTTTACGGTCAGTATAACTTTTAATATCCACACTCATAGGCTAAAATAAACTTAAAGATCAGCAGATTTGCCATTATAGTAATCCATATATAATGACATTAAAAACTATTTGTCTAAATCTAGTTTATTATAATAATTTTTGTTTGATAATTGAATTGTTAATTAATAACACAATTATTAAATCAAAATTAAATTTACAAAAAAAATTAAATATGTGTTTGCTGTTTAAAAGTATTTTCATTTTTACATACAAGTCTCAGCCACACAAGAAATTTTATTTATAATAATAAGAAATATTCAAATGCATTATTTAACATTGCAGGAATCAAATCATTATTGTTATTTTTAAATTTATGAAAGACATTTCAGGCAAAAAAGATGTGATAAATTTTAAATAAAGTTCAAGCAAGAGGTTATATACCTTTTCGTAAAAAATTTCAGGTCAATATAAAAAAATTTCATTGCTTCATTCAGAAAAATTTGAGCAGAATAAAATATATAATGTCAATATATAATTTGAAATCATTTCTTTCTATTCAGTTTTAGAGTTTTATTAAAATTATCTATAAAAGTTTTCCTATGATTGATTTTTTCCTAAATTGATTTTTATTAAAAGATTAAATAAAACTTAAATAACAGAAATAAATATATAATTATTTTTACCAGTGATTGGATGTCCAGTTAAAATAACTAACCCCAAACATTTTTGGATTCAAGAAAATATTTTTATTTTTAAGTATTAAATATAAAATATATCCTTACACAATAAAAAATAGCATTATTGCTAAGATGCCTTACTTGATGTCTCAAATAATAAAGTTTACTTAAAACTAGATTAAAAATATTTAAAGTAAATAACAACGAATATATGTACTTATATATAAATGTCTGATATATAAAGAAAGTTTACATTAAAATTATGTAAAATAGAATTGCTGCATGTTTGTAAGCATTTCCAGTATCTCATAAGCAGTTTTTAGTAAAATAGCATGTATATGTATTTATAGCTATAAGCACACCTTAAAGCTGAAATGCAGGTATAAAATGATAAAAATAAAATTATTAATGTACATTTTTTTCTCTTTTTTATTGATAGAAATTGGATTATAGTCAGAATGATTTTGGAACAAAATAAAACTTATAGAAAGGATAATTAACACATAATTAACTAGCCGGCCAACTTGTCTAGTGATCAGCGTGCCTTATTACGGAGTGGGAGGTCCAAGGTTCGAATCCCGGTTCAGGCATGGATATACTTTCTCTCTATATATATCCTGTCTTTGTCCTTTCCTTGTGTGTGAAAAAAGTGTGAATGGTTGCCTACCCTATAAATGAGTCCCATGGCATGTGTGTGTACTGAAGCAGTCGGACTCCACACCAAATATGCTTCAGCTGGAAAAGTGGAGCTGCTCACCCCAATTTGTCAGCCTAACTGGCACACGAGAACAACAACATACTTAACTATTTAAATTTTTGTATAAAAAATTATATATTTATTAAATAAAATAATAAATAAATTTTAAATAAAATTTTTATAATAATTACTACAATATCTTAAAGTAAAAGAATTGATGAGGAAAAACTCAATAATTACAGTTTTTTCAGTTTTTTATATTCAGTTTCAAACATTCTGATGGGTTCTAAATGTGGCTGAACCAGGACTACATTAAAGACCCTTTATAAGATCTACCATCTTAATGTACTCTTTTGCATCTCTAATTACCTTTTTAAAGCTAGAACTCAAGAAACTGGAAGCCTTTCAGAATCAGTCATTGCACCTGATCACAGGTATCGTAAAAACAACTAATAATGATGTATGTAGCTATGTTCAGGGAACACACATATTCATACGATCATACAGAAAAGTGCGGTACTACTTTAGGAGAAAATTCTTAGAACCAAGTGAAGCCTGTCTCTATGGGTGGAGATTTCCTTTGAATCTGATAGAATCTTGAAAACACAAAATTTTTTTGTACAGGAGGTTTGGAAGGTAATCTCGAGTTCAGGTCTCAGTTTTGAAGTGAACAGTTTTTGCCTCCATATAATCGTATAACATATAAGAAGTTCTCAATACACCTTGGACCTAAGCAAGAATTTCTTAAAAGAACACAAGCGAAATTGTGCTAAAGGCTTACGCTTACGAAACCATAAATTCCTGCTACCCAAAAGAAGCGTACCTACAAGTATATACTGACAGATCCAGGATAGGTGACTCGACCAATACAGGCGCGCGTGTCTAATGTGAGCTGTTTTCTTTATACACACCCATCGAACCTTTTGCAATCGCCTTTGATTAACATAATAGTGATTAACATAATAGCTGCAAATAAACAATCACTTCTACAGCTACAGCCTGGTCTAGTGCCCTTTTCAAATATAGTTTTCTTAACAGGCTCTAAAGCTACTCTTCAAGCCATTGACTCACAAACGGATTCCCGTTCCTCATCTGTCAATGACTGTTTGGATCTTAAGTAGTTCATTAGAACAGGAAAAAAAGGTTATTTTTCAATGGATCCCTGCCCATTTCGGTGTTCAGGGATAGGAAATCACGGAATTTCTTGCCAAGAATGGAACTGCCATCCTTCAAGCATCCTAAACTGACCTTCCATACAATTTAATCAGCTCAATTTCTCAAGAGAGCATTCAGAGCCTAATTTTTTCAGGAATTCACTTCTATTAATAGAAATAAATCATGGGTTAGTCAAAGTCATGCAATAATTAAATGGCCAAAAAAGAAATCTGTTGCAATGTTCCACTTCATTTCTGGTCATTTATGTCTTCAAAACCACTTGTACCACATCAATGCAATATGAGACTCAATATGTCAATTGTGTAGCCTAAGGAAGGATATGGATTTCTTGCACCTGCGAAAGTGCCCTGTCCTTCCTCGCATTTCCATCTGGGAACGTTATTGTGTGGCGACTCGGTCCTAAGTATATAGATTAACTGAAATATCTTTTTTTTATCCTATTTTTGATGTTTCAGTTTTCTTGTAAATCTACCATTGGAAATAAAAGAAATATTTAATTTCCAATTCATGGACACTAATCACATAAATAAAAATTTTGGGAAAACTTATAAAATAAATATTATATTTATTTGGACCATTTGTTCAAAACAGCTTAATGTAACAAGTTGCCTAATCAAATTTCTGAATTTATATTTAAGTTTAATGAATTCACTTTCCTATTTAAATATATTTGATATATGAAAATAGCATTATAATATTAATTTAAGCGCATCACAAAAACTATC
Source organism: Latrodectus elegans (assembly GCA_030067965.1). NCBI lineage: Eukaryota > Metazoa > Arthropoda > Arachnida > Araneae > Theridiidae > Latrodectus > Latrodectus elegans. Next base: position 33,996,023 of record CM057813.1, read on the forward strand.
TATTGTTTCTTTAATTTCTTATACAACAGAGTGATTCAGAATATTCAAAATTAATGCAATGGAAAAAAAATCTTTGTAAACTTTTATTTTTAAAAAATCTAAACATTAATTAGTTTATAGTTGCAAAGTTATTTATAAAATCTTTCTATGACAATTTCTGATTGAAATAAAACAATAATGAAAACAAGAAAACATAGATATATTTTTGAAAGTAAAAGATAATTGAATCCAATCATTTATTTTTTGCTTGCTCTAGAGCATCTTACGGACAACTGAATGCTTATTCCAAAATGCAACTCTTACATTGAAACTTGTTTGAATGGAATAGATTTCAATATGAATACAATCTAAAGCATTGTTACTTCCATTGTACTTTCAAATAATCATTTTCCGAAATTTAAGTTCCCAAATTTTGCTTAGAATTATATGATAAGGCTTGGCACTGTTTATTATGCTTATATCTAATGTCTTTAGATAAGATTAGAAAAAAATAATTAAGTATAATTTAAAGGACATTTTCATAAAAGATTTTTATGATTATTAGAATATTTAGAGAAATCAAATTTCTAATTTTCAAATAAATTAACTAAAATTTAAAGCTTTATTTCAGAAAAAAAGGTTTTCATACTTTTATATTTCAAAAAAATATTTCCCAGTTCAATAGAGTATTTGAATTAATAAATTATATAACTAGTATATTCGTGAAAGGTTATGATATCCTATACAAGAGAGAGAGAAATCCTATATTTAACAAAACGCGCACCATTTGTTTGATTAACATTTTTATATGGTTCCATACATTTTTTCATTAAGCTGCTTATAAATTTTATTACAACACATAAAGTAATTGCTATTTTATAACAGCTCATGTTTTAAGTCAATTAATTTCATTGAACATTTAATTTCATAAATAGTAGTAAAAATCAAAAAATTCTAACAAGAAATAATATTTAATTATTTTAGATAGAAACAGTACATTTATTAAAAATTTCAAGGATCCGACAAAAGCATCAGTTTTCAGTGCTTAAAACTTTTTTTATGAATATTTTTATAATTTAATAATGTCTAACTAATTTACATTAGTGGAAATTTTTATTGGCAACATAGTAATATATATATATATATATATACATATATATATATATATATATATATATATATATATATATATATATATATATATATATATATATATATATATATATATATATATATATATATATATATATATACATATATATATATATATATATATATATATATATATATATATATATATATATAGTGAATAATTTTTATTTGATTTAAATTTCTTAACTCGAATTTCTCTGGAATAATTTTCGATATGATAAGAATTACAAATCGGTGCGGATTTTACTAAGAAAACATTTTTATGATTTATTGTTCTGCATTTCTTACATCCTTTAAAGTATTATATTAAGAAGAAAGAAAAAGAATTCCAATGAGTAATCCCGGATTCCTTTACAAACGTCCTATGATGCACGTACTTCTCTTCTTTTTCAACTTACTCACAAATGGAACTTGCAAATTTCTCAAACTTTTATTTGAGTTAGTTGTCAACAAGGAAAAAGTAATGAAGAAAAAAGGGAAATGCGAGAAATATTCTCATGTTTTAAATAAGCAACAGCTTCCACATTTGAAAAGAAAAAAAAATCTCTAGAGAAGTGCAGGAAACAAATCAGAGAGACTGTATCTTCATTTCTTTTGTAAAATGTATGCAGGCAGACAGAATTATTTGTAAAGTAAGGAGGAGAAAATTTAAATTGAATATTATAATAAGATTCAAATGCTATTTTGAAAGTTCAAATAGTTTTTGAACAATTTTAATATTTACGTTGAAAAAAGTGGATAATAAGAGATTTCTATAATCAGAACTTTTAATAATCTTGAAAGAAATATTTCAAAAAATGGAATCATAATAAGAATAATATAAAATACAAAATAAAGTAAATCATAATGACAATCCATGCAAATTCTTAGGATTCTATTTGAAAAATTTTGATAAATATTTTCATTTCACTTAAAAATTTATAATTATTTCATTATTAAAAACACAAGCTGCAAATTTTAATTAAGAAACAATAGCGAATTATTATTAATTCGAAATTATTTTATTTCCCTAATGGAAACAATAATTCATTTTTGCATATCATCAGTAAGAATGAATCTTCTTTAATTATTGTATTAAATTAAATTCATATTTTCATAATGCCTTTTGTATCTTAAATTGAAGAATAATTTAAAATAATGATATTAATATTATATATTGCTTTCATTTTTAAATGTATTTAAAATCTTAATGATGTAAACTGTATTTGGTATTATCATTTATGTAACGATAGAGTAATATTATAAGAATAATGTTTAGTAATATTCTTTAAAAATTGAGTATTTTGCTATACACTGTAGCACATGCAACTAAAAACAAAATACATTTATGAAAAATATTATAATGAATATTTCATTTTTAAAGTCCTTACTAATTTATGCTTGTAATGAACAAGAATTGAGTAGAAGACATATTTAAATGAAGCATAACCACTTAATTTGATCCACTTACGAAAGTTAAAATTTTTGCAATGAGAATCTTTTTCATTTTGTCCGTTTTAATTGCAGTTGAACCTTTAATGCAGCAAAAACGTTATCTCAATTTTGCTGACGATAAAATTTTCTGTATAATCAAAAATATAAGTAGATTTAATAAAATATTTTACTTTGATAACTAAATATAAATTTGCTTTGCAATTGGTTAATTCAATTATATAAACATGGCAAAGGTGAAAATATTAGCGGAATTTTTCAAGGTATTGCAAAATAACAAAAATTACTTTAATTTTTCTTAAAACACAGTCAATTAAAGTTTCATTTATATGATTGATTTTCAAAATCTGTAAGAAGAATTTTGAATGTTAATAATCTTACAATGTATTCTCAATTTTCCTGACGATAGGGTTTTACGATAAAGAATAAAGTGAATGAATTTATGGATTTTTAATAAGATAGTTATAATTTAAAATCCTTTTATAAATTGCATTTTGAATTGAAAATGACTGAGCTTTTATGTATGTCATATGCATTAAGTTTCTTCTAAGCTTCTGTAATAATTTTCTTTTAAATACCGACATTTTATTTCACTCATTTCTTTAGATATAATATTAAGTAATTCAAAATTGTTTATATTAATTATATTACAATGTATATAAAAATGTATTGAATGTTAAGTAATCAATGCATTTTTATCTCGAATTTATTACATTACTGAATTAATGTCACACTATGGAAATTAGATGTTACAGTTTTACTTACTCAATAAACACACATATTCTCTAGAAAATTATGTTTATTAACAAGAAAGTGAAATGTTACTGGTAAAGATTTTGTCAATCGATTTAAAAAACATTATCGTGATTGACCCAGTTTGTTGCTACTTGATACAGTTTATATAAACTTTGTAGTGCCATTTTTGAATCTAAAATTTATAACTGACCAGAATGTTGAATAATTATTATACATGTTGAAAAATATATATTTCATTTTGTATCAATTTTCTAGTGAGAAAAGAATTAAAGGTTAAATCTTCTTTTTTCGTCACTATAATTTTTTCAATACATATTTAGAATATATTTATATCTCAATAATTAAACACTAGGACAATCAATAAAATAAATATTAATTTCTTAATAAACTTAATATTTAAATGTTAATAATATAATGAAATAATATTATGATAATAATACAAAAATTTTTAAAATATTAATAGAGTTAATAATATTAAATGACAAAAAACAAATACCCTTTTAAAATGTCTATTCATATTTTATAATCTTTTAATATAAAAAATAGGGGTATGTAAATAAACACAATATTTAAATGAAATAATTGAGCAATACATTAGTTTTTAATAATAAATAAATGTTTTCGATATTTTCTTTTTTTTTTTTTTTTTAAGGTTTAACAAAAATGCCCAAATTTTGTTTTTGCTATATTTATGTTTAATTTTTTGCAAATGCTTTTCTATAAATATAAGGCTGGATTTTTTCTGAATTCAAGAGCCGTCATATTAAGATTTTTAAAGTATGATATAACCTCAAAATTTATTAATATTTATTTCAAATATTTAACTAAATTTGTTTTATTTTTTCTATTGTTGATACAAATAATTTATAAATTTTAGCTTTTACTTTCAATATATATATATATATATATTATATATATATATATATATATATATATATATATATATATATATATATATATATATATATATATATATATTTAAACATCTTACAAGTTAAAAAATTAATATTTTTTACTAAAACACACTGTTTCAAATTTATATCTTAAAAGAATGATTTTGTAGGAATATACAGTAATTTAAATTAATTTTTATTTTAAAAATATTTTTCTATTTGCATACTGTGTATAACTTTGTTGAAGATGTAATTAAAATATCAAAATTTTACTAACAATAAAATCAGGGAATGCATAAAATTAGAAAATATAATACCTTCAAGTATTATAATATGACATTATGGCATTATAATATGGCATTTTACTTAAGAACAAACTACTGTGTTGCAGTTTTAATTATTTAGAATTTATTTAAAGTACTTTTTGATTTTACGTTAAACATTCTAAATAGTGAACTATTTTTCCTAAATAGTGAACAAAAAATTTTATTTTACAAACTGTATCTCTTTTTCTCACTTATTCATTAAAATATCTTTTTAAATAGGTAAAATGATTCAAAATAAAAAAACAATATTTCTCGACATAGAAAAAATTCTTTTTCTATTTTCTCGAAATTACTTTCATAATTTATCATCGAATATGTAACCAAATATTGCAGATTTTTTTGTAAAAGAAAATCCTCTAAAGGTAATTAGCGTAAATAAGGGGATTTATACTTAATTTAATATTTTCTAATGGTCTATCTATTTAGATACTATTCTTTTCTTGAAGATTATAAAATAAAAGTTTACAATGTAAATATAGAAATGGATGGAAAAAATAAACTTTAAATAATAGTAAATTCAATATAATTTTTCTGAAAAATGCTTGTTTTCATAGTTTTTCTATTAATAAATTTCAGTGAAACTGCGAAATCCTAAATCTTGTACTTGAAAACAAATTTATCATTTGTCTTCTCTAGCTGAAAGTAGAAGCATCTGAAATCCTACGGGGCTTAGAAATTATAAGTAATGTATATATTTACGCAGAACGCCACACTTATCATAATTCATTGATAAATAATTCATGAACCACCTGTGTAGTAACATTTACTTTGTAAGTAAGATAGAACAATAAATCAATCGTAATTCATGTCAGATTTCTTCCAACCTGAAAAAAGTTATAAACGAAATTTGACAAAAGATACAGAAACAAATCTTTACCAAATTATCTGAAATTATAGTATCAAAAATGTTTTATTGTTATAAATTCAATTAATAGAATAACTTCCTCTTTCCCCCATTTTTATTATTGTTACAAGTATGTACTTATCCTGGTTATCATGCTAAAATATTCCCATTTAAAGACAATTACTATAAAAAACAAATTAAATAGTCTTATTCAATAAAGATATCCCTTATGTTATAATGAATACATTTTGATTTATATAAATAGGAATTTTGTAATATCCCAAGCAACGACGAAAATCCACACGATATCCAAGAGATATCTCTCAGACATTTATTTTGACATTACTTTTTCTCTAAGATATCCACAAGATCGTCATTATGTCCACCAGTTATCCAAAGTGTCGCAACAAATGGATATCCTGTGGATATTTGGATATGGTGACATCTGATAGATATCTCTTAGATATATTCTGGATATCTATGGAATGTTCTGATATCCATGAGATAAATAAAATATGATATCGAAGGGATATACAGATCGAATCTTATTAGATATGCTTTAGATATCTTAATATCTTAAGTATTTTTTAAAAAAATATTTATGTTCCAGGATTATATTAAAAGCTAAAATGCATTCCTAATGAGATTTTCATAATTAATGTTTGTATTTTCCCATAATTTTTAGAAATTATCAACTGAAACAGTCTTTTGAAATATTTTATAGCAGTTGCAAACATTTTTGTGGGTTCATTTATTATTTTATTGACTAAATTTCAAAAGAAAATAAAATTAGAAACAATGTTTTGTAATTTATAGCTCCTCTAATATTAAAAGTGTAAGCATAATTTGGCTTAATTTTAAGAATTTATAAATAAATTCAATGTTACTTTTAAATTCTCAAATTATTAGAAATAAAACTTAATAAATTTTTATTAAATTTTTTACATTTTTAAAGCAATTAAAATACATTAAAATTAAATTCTGTATAAATTATAGAGGGATTTTTTTAATGATACATTCGTGAAGATAAAATAAAAGTTGAAGTAATTACTTTAAAAACATATTTTTTACAATTGCATCAGCATTTAACATAAAAATAAATTGTATGGAGTCAAGAATTCAAAATTAATTTCTTTATGAGCATTTTTAAATTTTAACAAAACTGCTGATTTTGAAAATACTTATTTTATATCTAATGTAGATAAAATAAAAATAAAAATTTTGCATTTTAATTTTCATTTAATTTTTATTGTATTTTGTATTTAATTTCTAAGTTTCAATAACTTCTATTTCTTAGAAATAAAATTGAATATTGTAAACATTAGTTTTTAAAGTAAAAATTTTACAAAGTATTAAACAGTAAAATGGTTTTGAAAATTATATATAATTAACAAATGCATGAGAACTTTAAAAGAACTAACTGTGAAATTTTTAAATTGCCAAACAGTATACTCCCTTTTCATATTTAATAATAAACACACACGCCCCTAAAAAAACATAAAGAACTTTTAAAAAAAGAATAAATTCGTATTTTGTGAAATAATTCTTTATTGGAACAAAATGCATTTACAGCACTTCCATGATTTATTTCTAAATAAAAGAGCAAATAAATTCATATATTTTTTAAATTTATAATTAAACATTTAGTCCGAGTTTTATGATAAATAATTTATAAAAACCAATTTAAAAATGCAATTAATGTATTTTAACCATATAATTGATTAATTCATTTATTTTTCCATAAATAAAGTCAATTTATCTATAAAAACCATCACAATATTTATTTTAAGGTCTAATAGTGATTGCAACTGATTTTTTTTAAAAAAAATATTCTAGTTTAAATTTATTTCTTTTAATTTGATACATTTTCCAGAAGTGAAAAAAACTACTGTAATAAAGAAATATTAAATCTTAGAATATGCGAAATTTAATGCACTTTAGTATAAATTGTTTTAAACTTTGAACATCAAAATGACAAAAATCTACATTTTAATAATAACAAGTATATTTCATCCGAGTAAATAAGGTAAACAAATATGAGAAAGCAATGTTTATTGAGAAAATTTATTTTTATTTAATTGTTATGAAAACATTAACAAAATGACTGCTAAGATGTGCTTTCCAAGCACACTAAACATTCCACTTCTCTGATGTCTCAAAGCTAACTAAATCAAGAAAGAAAATATAATGAAACATTAACATGAGTAAAGATTAATTATATTTTGCAATTCAATTTTTTTAATAAGAGCACTTAATAAATAATATACAACAAGGTCACCTTATAAAAATCTACAATAACCATTTATTTATAAGACACTTGTAAATTGAAACTTAACAAACATTCAAAATATATTTTTGACAATTGAAACTAAAATATGTTAACTTTTATAAACAGAACAAAATCTTCAAACCTTCACAAAACAACTGTTTCAAAGTTGATAATATTGCCAACCTTAACATACGTTAAATTATTTGAAATTTTTTATGTAATAAAATTTAAGCCGATAATTAATTGCATAAAAAGTCTTAAATTGTAATTAAAATTTATTTAAATCTATCTGATGTTGCATTAAAAAATTTAAGCATAATGTAACTATATAGAATTTATTGTACAATAGAATTTATTTTTACATTGATAAAGTAAAGAAAAACAGAATCCTAGTAGGAAATTAAATGTTTCCAATCAATCTGTCAACAAATACATTGATAACAAAATAAACAAGCATTTGCATTTTATTAGCATAAAAGTAAATTATATTTGTTTTAAGTGCGATAGATATTTATACTGCAAAAATAACACATCCAATGAATTGAAAACAATGCTTCATAAACACTTTAATATTCAAAATTAATACTAAAACAACATACATTACTTTTTTATTTAAATTACAAATATTTTTAAATGTAAACACACTTTTGTTTTTAAAATTATATGAATTGAAATTTTTTTCTGGTAGCAATGGTGATTTTAAAATGTTGATGTTTAGTTTTAAAAAAGTGACATGTTTTACAAAATACATTAATAAGTAATGAAAATTAAGCAATAATCACAAAAGAAATTTTTTTGTATATTTTTTTCTAGTTTTTATTACTTTTTTTTTCAGAGATCTCTGGATCCTGTTTTTTCAGCAACATATGTCATAAATTGAAATTTTGTTAATGTATGCTCACTAAAAACTTCAATTTTGTGATCCTGTTCCTTACAAGAACCTGAATAAATAAAAAAATGAAATTTATACTATACTGTCTTCATTAAGTGTAGGTGAGTTAATGTTTTTTCTTGTCACAGGATTCTGATGTAGCCACAGCGATCTATAGTTATTGGGTTCGTCAGAGTATGATCACGATTTAAGCCTGGCACCATTTTTATGCAATCTCGAATTTTTCATTTTCTTCAACTAACAGCCTTTATTCGTGCTTTTGAGGTATATGTATGATATACAAAAGATATACTGATTTATCAGCCATTTAAGAGTATGTATTTTAATTTTTCAGAAAATGAAATGCAATTACAGCTATCCAATGCTTTTCTTATATGAAATGAAATATGAATATTGTGTACGTCTGAAATTTCCAATTAAAATCGTATAAGTATTGTAATATTTAATGTAATTACATATTTTTATAATATGAAGTCCTAATTAGCATTAAAATTGCTGCGTTTATAATAAGCTCAGAATGAGAATAGTCAGTGAGATGAAAGAAGTTGTATCGATTTTGGATGATATTTCTGTTAAATTGTCAACACAGATTTCTATTTATTTAACAAAAAGCTAATGAACTGATTACTGTAGTTAAATTAAATTGAAATCTTAAATATCATTTAACAAGGCAATGACCTGACTTTTTATGGCATTCATTCTTGTTATCATAAGATAGTCGGTTCAATTCTTGACCCAATAAGAGATCAGTCATGTGCTCTAATGGCAGCTGGGGAACGTTAGATATGTAGTGGTTACCGTGTTCTCTCTATGACATGATACCTCTGGGAGAGGAAGGCTACTTCTGAGTCCATCTACTTCACTCCTGTTTCTAAATTACGAAGCCACCTTTCGAGGATACGATGCTACACTTACTGATTGCCCCCCCTAAATGAGATGTCATCGCTTTCATCCCTTATATTAATAACAGGTGGAGATAAATTTAGGTAGACATTATATAACAACGTCATAACATCAGACAAAAATAAGTAAGTTCAAACATTAAGGGGTATAGAGAATTAGAAAATTTGTGCTTGGTGTAATTGAACATTAATGGACAGCCTTACATGAAATAATTATATAAATATAAAGTCTTACATAAAATAATTTATGCAAGATTCCATATAACGTTACAAAAGCTAAGCAATCAACTTTCCCTTTTAAATTATCTTTAAAAATTAAAATTTATTGAATCGAGTTTCAATAAATTTTCCTTTGTAAGAGCTTAATAAATTTTAAATAATAAATTTTACTTTCATTTTAAATGTTATTGCAAAGCTCTACAACAAGCAAACTTTAAATTTTTTTAGATGTATAACACACACACACACACACACCACATATATATATATATATATAATCTTTATTTTTTTTAACTCTGTTTCACCATCATTATATTATCTTAATCTTTTAAATTATAAGAATCAATTTTTTAAAGTAATTACTTCTCTTTATGTGTGTTACTATTTAAATAATCATAAATTACTTAGAAAGTATATTTATTTATTTTTATGTTTGTTAATATAACAATAATATGTTTCAAGTTTATAGAATATATTATTATTAATCTGTGAATATTATCTAAATTAATTTAGTAATTATTACAAACACATTTTTGTATTTTATTTTCCTTCATATGTGATTTAAGTAGTCAGTTTCATAAATATGAGTGTACATAAATAGAATATTTATAAATTATTGTGTTAAAAAAATATTTTACTTCCATTTATATAATCGCTTATTTGCTATTTGCAAAATTAATAACAATCATTTCGTATACTGAAAACTATTAATAGAGTAGTAATGAAGCATAAATGATTTTCTCTTTATGTATATTATTTTCTCTTTAACAGTAATGGATGTGATATAACATACATCATATTTATTTATATTACGCTGTTTTTGGAATAATTTTGTTTGATGGCATTTCTAACATGATTTCTGAATAAAAGATTTTATAGCATTTCATTCCAATCTATATACTTATTCAGCAAAGCAAATGGATTTAACATTTTGCGTTTATGGAAAAAATTCAGTGCAGAGACATTAAGTAATATAGAAAGGCAACTATGGAATTTTGTTTGTTTAAAATATATATTATAAATGAAAAACGAGAAAGTTATCATAAAATATTTTAGAATAATTTCAAATTTATTTTGTTATAAATTTTTACTGTTTTCTGTTTTGTTGAATTTAATAAAACATATTTCAAATTAGTATTTTGAAGCTAATAATTTATTTAAAATATTATTTTTGCTTGGTCAAGCAAAAAAAAACTGATTTTCACTTTTTATATCATGTAATACAATTGAAATAATTACTATCATTCTGAATTGATTAATTTCTGATAAATTGAGTTTCTTGTATTTTTACGGTGATTATTATCACAACAAATGAGTATAACCGTAATTTTTAATTATTTAATACTAATTTATTTGCTTGATTTTTATTTTGACTATCTATTATGAGAATGTAAATATTAATGTTTAATAAACAACATTTGCTGCGAAATTTAAATGATATTAAAATTATTTCCCATTGCTTTTTTCCTTGTTAAAGCATTCTTCATTTGAACGATTAATAATGGATAACTCATGTCGAATACTCGCTGCTCAAATGTTCCATTTAAATGTAATATTTTTATAAAATACAGAAAGTTGGAAATGAGTTATCAACTACCAATAAATTAAAATGGACAGTAAGACATTCTGTTTGCACTGTGCTAATGAATGCCCGGCAGTGGATCCTTGTGTATTACATAATAAGTCCGTAAAAGATTTGTTCAAGTCCTCAGTATTTTTCTGGCGATCAAGCAAAAGAGCCAATCCTCAGAATTTACAGAGATAAATATTAGCTGTAAGTCGAATCTGCCGTCTGCGAATCAATATGAAAATAACCTCTCTTATCTCTCATATGAAACAAAGTAGATCAAAACTTAATAGTTTAATAAAATAGATCATATGAAGATCTGTAGTATTTTTCTGAATATGCCTACGTTTAAAATTTCAACGATGTTCAAACCTTTTTCTTGTAACTGGTATTGCTTTAAATTATGCAACTACGAATCATTTATCCCTAAACACTCAACATGTTGTTGATACCCCACTGTGGACTACTTTATGGCTTAACATATACAAATTGTTTTAACCTTACCTTCAGGGAGCATTTTTTTATAGATAATGGAGACCATACTCACCAATCAGAAAGGAGGTATCCGTGAAGTGTTCCAAGCTCTCACCTCCACAGACGATGCTCTACAGACAGTGTTCCAAGCTCTCGCCTCCACAGGATGTTGCGTTTCTACATAAGGTGTAGAAACGCAACATCCTTCTCCCAATATTGAACAAATACTGGGATGTGAGCATTTCGCTTTAAGGAATAGTGTCCTACCAATAGGTCATGTGGAGTACTCCTGACACATTTAAATTAAATATTCGCATGTGATTCACAATATCTCGATTAGCACTATTGGTATTGTACTCTAAATGAGTTAACACTTTATAATCATTTATTGTTTGATAGCACTTACATGTGAGATCATAAAAAAGCTCTATAAACAATGGTACAAGTATGAAAAACAAAAGAATCGGCAGGTTAAATTTATACATTTTGAATACAATTTAAATACTTAAACGTGCTTATTCATATTTTTCTCACACAGTCTTCCTACTCTCTATTATTCTTGCATATTCTTCTATTATGCACTCAAATTTTTTATAAAATCGATCAAATTAATTTATAAATTAAAAAACAATTTAATATATATTTATGTATTAATTCTTGATCGGAATTAGTTAAACAGTCAAAATATTTTAGCAATATTTTAAAAGTTTTCTATGTGAATTCTTGAAAGCATTATTCACACAACATTTAAACTTACTAATGCTGTGTATATTAAATAATGTGTATAATTGACTTAAATAACAATGCTAAGTGTTTTTTAGTAGGAATCAGAATACAATTTAAAAAATTTAAATAAAAACAATTATGAAATTAAACTAAATTTATGCTGTACAATGGACTGAGTTATTATCAAATGTTTTTTAAATAATATACGTTTAAAATAAATACACATCAGTTTCTGTTTTAGTCTTTATATTTATAAAATTTCTGTTTTAGTCTTTATATTTATAAAATTTTTTCACATTTTTTCCACTCAGTCATAAAAATTGATATCATTTAAGTTTAAGATTTGGTTGTGCATACAAAGGACATAAAATCATCTTTTTTTTCAACAAAGAAACAAAATCAATGACAAAAACAAAATATCATTTTATTTGTCAATTATGATAAACTTTTTAATTTATTTTTATCTTGAGCGGTATATAATGGGTTTGCAGAATAAATACATATGTACCTTTGAAAATGTGCGTGTATAGTTCTAAAATTTATATAATTTTTGGACGAAACTATTTTATAACTTTATGCTTAAAATGTATGTTTACTGAAACAATATTTAAAATTTACAAATTAAAATACTTGAATATATATATTATATATACATACATATATACATACATAAGAAAATATTTTAAAGAATTTAATTTTAAATGATATCTGTTATACATTTAAGCAATTCACAATTGTTATAAGATTTTATTTGCGTGATTAATTCTAAGTCAAACATATGTGAAATTTGACGAGTTCACATGAATCTTATTACCGATGTTTATCGTCGTATAGAATTTTCCTAGGTTGATTTCAAAATTCATAAGAAGTTCACAAAATATAGGAAATATTTCATGACATTTAAAAAACATTTCATTTTGACATCTTAAAAATGTTTATAGTTTCACTGACATCTTTCCATTTATTTCATGTTTAAAAATAGTCATTATTTTCACATATCAATGTTTATTATCTTATAAGATTTTCTTAATTAGATTAGTTAGTTATTCCTATTCTTAATATTATATCTTTACAAATAATTCAATATTATATTTTTAATTCTATCAAATTATAATTTATCTTTAATCAATAAATTATTGAGCTTATGTCGTTTTTTCTAACAGTTTATTGGTAATATTGTTTTAAATTATAAATGCTTATAAAAATAAAATTATATTATGAATACATTATTTACATTATTTATATTATTATTTCTGACTGAATAGCTTTAATATTCCTTTTCTAATTCTTATTAAATGATAATTTATTGTTTGTTTTGTCTCATACATCCCTAATCTAAACTGTTGGAACACAAGAAAATATCTCTTAAAAGAAAATGTCCAGTGCAAATCGAAATTTAAGAGTCACATTTCCTTCTTTAAAACTAATTGTGAGAGACTCATAATAGTACTTTTTCTTTTGACATAAAAAATATGTACAGTAATTTACATTGTTTAATTTTTGAAATTTAACTCTATATGTTATCTATTTTAGCAACGAGTTAATGGACATAATGTATTGGTTAATCGCTGAAATGTATCACTTACTGAATAATTTATTCTACATAATTTTCGACAAAATTGCATAGTATTTGGAAAAAAACATTTAAGATAAATAAACTTAATAGCCTATTTTGCATTGAAATAATTCATTATAGTTTAACATTTTCTCAAATAATGATTGTCATTTAAGTTAGAAGTTATTATATGTATAAATTATCATACTGATTAAATTTTTAAAATAATTTGTTTGTAACTTCGAAGTTTTTTTTTCATTTAGTGAGAAATAACAAATATCAAATCAACATAAAATATATAAAATAAAAAATTTATTTAGTTAGATATACATGATTAATTCAATCAGTTATTTATGATGCATTCAAAAGTTTAATGCAAAGTATTTTTTTCAAAAAATATTATATTTTATTCAAAGATGATTATCTTATAAAATGTAACTTAAACTAAAGTGACAGTGCATGTTAAAACTTTGCCATATGTCTTACTAAGAAATGTTATACTTGTGTTTATTTAAATCTACGAAAATGTGTTTATTTGCATCAAAATAAGATTGATGTTTAAATCACGTGAAACATTTATGTTCTCCAAAGAAAAAGTATCAAAGACATTTTATACCACTCATTTTATTTTACTATAAATTTAAGAATATTAATCTTACATTTTTAATAGATATTTTACAGGGTATTCATTCCATAACCAGGCAGAAAGTATCTATTTATATTTAATTTCTAAAACAAGAATGAACTAATCTTTAAAAATTAAAGTCAGATTTAAGTAAAAATCATCGTAACAGTGATTTTGAAAATTATATCTTATTTTAATAGCTAAATTTGAGTTTTGACATTACTTAAGTACACTGCGTGAAAAAATGGAAGGACCCTAGAATTTCTTTCATATAAGAGAAGAACTTTGATTTTTTGCAGAATAATTTTATGACATTACTTATTAAAACTTATATATCATCAAATGATTTTACCTGTAACATGAAATAATAACTTATTGCAATTAAAAATGATTAAATCCATTACATTGTGTGAAGAAAGTAAAAGAACAGTTCTAAATAATAAAAATAAAAGCCTTTTAAAAGGAATTATTTAGTCAATCTCTTCAATTACTTCAAATACACTATTTGTCATTGAATCATATTAGTCTTGAAGTCCAGTTTGAAAAAAATGTCCCAAACACAATTCAAAGCTCCTGTTCTTTTAAATATATATATATATATATATATATATATATATATATATATATATATATATATATATATATATATATATATATATATATATATATATATATATATACATATATAGGGCATATTTACTGACGATATATTTTCAGCAATATTGATTACTGGACTTTTAGCAGGCAATGGCTAATCCAGGACATTATTTGTTTCAAAGGAATTTTTAATGCCATTGGCCGGATGAATTGATGCTGTATCTTGTTGAAACATCCAACATTCTCCGTCTAGTCAGCGTCATTGGGAAGAAGCAGATCGCAATTTAAAATTTGAATGAAATCTGTGTGTATATGTCTTCATCCAGGGACACTGGATTGGTCTTTTCACCATACCCGACAGTTATCCAAACAATTAAACTGCCTCCTCCCATCTCTCTGATAGAATAAATGTCTTCTTGTGTACTTAAATAATGCCAATAATATTTATAACCATCTAGGCTGTCTAAATTGAATTATTTTTTTATTGCAAAAATAACTGAAATACACTTTAAGCTCCAGGACATGGGTTTCTATCCTAGTGTAGTCGAAGCTCAGTGTGTCTTTCTTTCCGTTTAGGATGGGGTTTTCTTTTATTTATCATGAAGGTTTTCGATCTTTTTAGGTGTTCTAAAGTATTCTTCTAGTTTCACATGTGATTCCAGATTAGTCTTGTGCTTTTCTAATGCTTAAACACATTTTTTAAGTTCTTTAAGGATTTCCTTTTGATCACATGGTGTCACTTTTTTCGGTCTAATAGTCTTTGATTTTCTTCTATATTTCGAATATTTCAAGAAATTATAAATAGCGTTTGAGCTGATGTGTAAGATGCCTTGAAATTTCTCTTACACATTTACCAGCAACATTATCTACCACAATTTGATATTTTTTAAAATCCTGTTAATATCCCTCCAAGCATTTTAATTGTACAAAAATTTAGGATATTTTTCAACTAAATAAATCTTTTGAAAGAAAAATAGTTAAAAAAATGATGTTTCATACATATTAATTTGTTACAGATTCCAAAATGGGAATATTTTGCAGGTGTCCTTCTACTTTTTTACAGACCAGATGTCCTTAATTTATAATACCTCCTTCGTGATTGGTAAAACTCCTTCATTGAAATTAAAAGAAAAAGTAGTTTAACAAAATGAAAAAGAAAATTTATATTAATTTCGCTAAAATATAAAGCACAATTTGTAAAGTATGAGGGTCCTTCTATTTTGTTCAATCAGTGTATAAGTTGTTTTGAAGGTATATACATATTATTTTATATAACAAATAAATTACTTTTATAAATGAATTTCAAAAAATGCTTCCTGAATATTTTTCACATTAAAAACATGATACTATTTATTAATACAATACATTTTGTGTAAAAATTTATTTAATTTATTCATACAGATGTAACACACCACATTATCAAAGATAAAAATTATTTGTATTCAAATTTTAACAAGTTTACATCCAAATAAAGTTTAATTCTACATTCATACAAAATTTGTAGTAAATTGCATCAAATTAAATTGCAAATAAATTGGGAAATGAATAACTTATTGCTTTCTTACATAAACTTATGGCTTCAACAACTACAATCCATTTAATTGCACAACTTTTAGAAGTTGAGAAATTTAATTTTCATTTGTGATCAAGATATATCGTTCATATTTAGTTATATTTCCTTGCATTACATATTTTATTACTAATTATATTTATTTCATTAATTTTAAAATCATATATTTGTAATAATAGAAATTTGACGTTTATCTCTCTTTGTTGTAAAATCAATAATATGAAAAATAGCGAAAAATTTATGGCAATATAAAATATTCTTTTCATGATTCTAATTTATTTTAACTTGAAACATTCTATGAAACAGAAGTAAATTTTCATTTTACAAAATAAATGTTCTTAAAATGAAGAAAACATTTAGATGTTCATTCTTTCAGCTTATATCATTTTTTTATAAAAATTTAATAATAATTTTCACCTAAACAAAATGCAATTCTACATTTTTTATCAATATAAAGAAAAATTCAGATCATAAAATAAAGGCCAAGATAATTCCTCTACACATCATTAATTTATTTTTTCTATTTATCCTGAGTTTTGGGCAGTTATTTTTATGTGTAGAGAGACAAGCATAATAGATTGAAACTCATATTTCTATCCCGGATGTAAGGATTCAGATGTTTCTGAAGTTTTCCATTCTATTCCGTGTCAAAAGAAGGAATTTCTGCCGACAAACAAATGGAATGAGCACGAAAGAACTTCTGGTTTATCACTAGATTATGCTTTCTGTGTGTTTAATGTAAGATAAATAGAATGAAGATGTTTCTTTCTTTAATAATAAACGAGATAATAATTGGGAAGATATTTTAGATGTTATAAATCTATTTAAATGTTACGTATCACTTCGTCTCTATTTTACCAATATAACTGACAGGAAATGTAAAAACACATTTTGAAAGCTAAATATTTATTTTGAGCTAAAACTAAACAAAACTACTTTAAATTGGAATTATTTTGCAAAGAATAGTTTAAAATAATATACAGATAAAGTAAAAAAGTATAAAGTATATAAAATAAATAAATATTATATATTTTAAACAAATACATAAAAATAATTTCATCAATGATTGAATTATCAAACAAATCAATTATAAATACGTTTACTTTCGTTCTACATATCAAAATCATATAGGAAAACTAAAATGTCATTTTTAGCAAAATTTTGACAATTCAATATAAGCAAATTAACAGTATAAATTTTTGTTAGGCTTGTTAACGTAAAATTTCCATCTTGCAAGACATTTCATAGACAGAAAGCTGAATTAACGAGCAGCAAAGGTAACTCAGCAGACATGGCTGCAGAAAACAAAAGAACTTCTGAACAAACTGTTATCTAATCTTCAGAAATATAAGACGGCTTTCAAAGAAGACAAAGTGGCCCTTTCTGTGCTTTGGGCTTAAAAAATTCTTTTTATGCTTCATTATCACTCTATTTGTTAACAAATCAATTAATGACGAGACCCCGAATCATGTGATTATGAGTAGCCCATAACCACGTGAGATGAAGAAAAAATATTTTCGTACATTCTTTTCCTTACATATAAATTCGATGTTAATTAAAATGATTAATACTTATTTAACTTTATAAATTTTTTCCATGAGTTATATTATAGAATGAAAGAAAGTAAACAAAATTCTCATAGATAAATCTTGAAATCAACGTTTCAATGCATGCAATCAATTTTATTTTGATGGAAAAATCAATTTAATTTATACATTTTAATTTAAAAAAAATTAAAAACTATGAGATTTTACTAGAATTGTTTTAATCTTTTATCAAAGTCAACAGCGGAATGGAGTATTTTATTTTGGCTAAAATATCTTTTTTTAAGAATCATGTTTGTTAAAAACAATTTTTACTTATATTTTTTCCTCTATTTGAAATATTTTATAATATTTATACTGAAATGATATTTTATGTCTATGTTTATTCTGATGAAGTTAAAAATAAACTTTCCAGAAATTAGAACTTTTTGATGAATTTGGAATCCTTATTCATTTCTTAAAAATAGAGATTCTTACTTTTGCTAAAAGTACAAAGGCAAAACATTTCCTATTGATTCTAAAAAAGGTGAGCAAACAATACTTTATTATCAATGCCAAAACAAAAGTATATTAAGATTAAACATATTTGTTGAAAACATGTAGAAAAAAATTATAAAAGTTTCTTTTTTTTTTAAGAATGACTTCAATTTAATCCATATATAACGTATAGTTACGGCAGACATGGCTTCAATTTTTAATTGTTTTTGTATTATTAATTACTTCATATATACTAAAAGAAGTGCGTCTTTAGTTTAAACATTAAAAAACAAATTTTAACACATCCTGTCAAAAAAGTACAAAAGTTTTATATAAACCTTGAATTAAATACATTAATATGCAATATGAGTTGTATAATATTTTAAAGCATTATAATTATTTAAGAAAAATTTGGTTGTATAGCAAGAAGCACACGAAGCTTTATTTTTTGTTCTAAGAAATTTTTCAGAAAAACTTCTCTTTCAAATTATCTTTTACCTTGATAATATATTTAAAAAAACTTGTTTTTTTCTGAAAAGTGGAGAAAGAAATGAAGGTTTGAAACATTTATAATAATTATTTTACTTATCATTTTTACTGTGCATGTTTTTCATTTTAAAATTACATGAAGACAGTTAATTTAAAGATATAATTTCTGGTGTCTTGCAACAATTTCTGGTGTGGCCAATAAATGTGTGTGGGATCAGAATCAAAAGATGCTGATTCTAATCCTGCACACATTTATTAGCTAAAGATGAAATCTAAATACGTGCTACCCCTTTTAGAAATTATTTCTATTATCAATACCACCATCAATAAATATTTCTGCCTCACTTTAGAGGTATATTTTGATTACATGTCTGCCTATATTGAAGAAAATTTAAAAACGCAAGTGTGTGAACAACTTTCCATAAATGTAGATGGAACGTCTTTGGATTAAAACACTTAATTTTATTTTTTCAATAGAATTTTCATGAAAAAACAAATAACTTTCAAAATAAAGTTATTTGGCTTCAATAGAAAAACAGTTTGTTCTCCATATTCCGTTAAATTAAAATCTACATTGTTTATGGTCGTATTTTTTAATGTATACTTCTCAACAATAACAAAACTATTATATTTATTAATTTCATTTTACAAAACTATTATACCATTATATTTTATTAATAACTGCTTAAGTATAAAATTCAATATAAAGTTATACCTACATTTCTTATAGTTCTCATATAAAAGGAGTCCCAACTAAGTCTGTCTGTGAAAGCTGCCTCCAGACTTTTACTGAATAATGATAAATGTTGAAAAATACAAGTGATATATGTTTGTTGAGCAGAAAAACAGTATTTAAATTTTGCATAAAATTGTAACGTTAAATGGGAAAATAAACAAACACCTAAAGTTTAAAACGTATTTTCAAAATTCTTTCTCAGAATAATATTTACTTTACATTCCTGAATAATTATAGTGGCAACTAATCATTTCTCCTATTAAAATAGATTCATTTTTCTAAATAATTTTAAAATCTGATTACCAATTTTTCCTAATAGAGAATAAATTTCATATCATTCGCCAATTTTGTACTTCGTAGAATTTAAAGCATTAAGGTAAAAATCGCTTCTAACGAAAGTATTATTAAATAATATTAGCATATATTAAATAATATAGAATTTAAAATTATATTTTCTATGTTTTATTAATAATATGAAAATAAAACATAGAACTGAAGTTGTTGAATTCAAAATTTTCAGTGTTTTACGAAAATTAATACCTTTATGATAAATAAAAGCTTATCATAAATATATAATTAGAATATTAATTCTTAATTACTATCAACTGTAATGTTTTTTCGGTAATAAAACAATTTGTTATAACTTTTGTAAACAAAATTTATATACAAAAACTTAAAGATTTTTCAAAACTTTAAAAAATATAATTATTTTGAAATCAATATGCGACTTCTTATGTGCCTTGTGTCAATTGAAAAAAAAATGTATTTTAAAATAAAATAATAATGTTTTATTTCTGCATTTGCTACAACAGATATTTGATTTCAAATCAATTAATAATCTTACCAACAACTTTCACTTAAGACCAAAACTTATATATATATATATGTATTTCATTTAATTCTTTCCCTCAACAAAATACTTTTAAATAAAAATGTATCCATCATAGTGCACAAGTGTTCGAATTAAAATCTCCCATTTTTATTTAATCTTTTCAAGTTTACGAATTTCCTTGAACGATAAGAGAAAAATCGCTTAAAGGACAGTATCTTTAAACTTACTTATCAGCCACTTCTATGGGTTTTGTGAGGACAAACTTACTTATTTAGTACTTCAGAAACTCTTCTTTAATGAGATATTTTTTGAACGAGGGCATAAATGTAACCTTCAATGTTGTGTCAAAGAAAATTATACTGCCTTGGGGAAGAGCTTATAAAAGTTTCTGAGGGGAAATATATCTTTAAAATGCTTTCTTTTCATCAAAATAATAGCTTTGAAATATGATTTCTTCTGTTATTTCTATTCTGCTAATAACCGTTTCCCTTATGGAAAAATATTTTAATATAACTAAAATATGTAATTAATTATTGGTTATCGTATACCTAATTTTAAATTAGTATATATATTTAAAATAAAATGACATTTTAAATGTGTTCAATTATTTGTTAAGCTGTTTTCGCCTATGAATGTGTCACAATGTCAACTAATTTGTATTAATTTTAATATATTACAAATTATTATTCAATAAATAATTCAGAAATTAAGCCAACATTATGCTTGATAATATCATTTTTATTAGGGAAAAATATCCTTAAATTTCCAAAAAAATACATTAAATTTTTTGTTGGTTTTTTAACATTTATGTTAGGTTTATTTCGTGTTTTATTACTAAAGTTGTCTCAACAGAATCATAAAAAATAAATATTGTAAAACAATGAATAGTTTAGTTTAGTTAAAACAAATCGATTTCTATAAAATTGTACTAATATAGGAATATTCTTGTTATAAATCGCGACTGTGATATCTTATTGAAAATCAATCGTAAAAATTTGTTTTTATAGAAAAATATTATTGTGCAATAAGTAACTAAGTCATAGGCCTTCATCTATAAGCAATTTAAAAATTACCTTTTCATATTAAAAAATGAGTCTTAAAAAATCAATATAAGCCTTACTATATTATTTATTGCACGTAATTAACTACGTGAACTTTTTGGTGCCAAGAATGTTTTCAAAAAGAAAAAAGCAAACTTTATCAGTAATTTGCTGTTTGGACAAATTTATATAGCAAAGATATAAGAAGGTGAATTTTGTTTTTCTATATGGCAAAGATATTTTGAAAGCATGATTTTACTTGGCATGTTTATCCTAATCCGCAAATTCCACACAAAAGCAGGAATTAGGTAATACATGAGTGCATAATGAGTGGGAAGACTGCCTATGTATAAAAAAAATTTAAGTGATCTATTTCTTCTATGTATATATAATAAGTGTAGATTTTGTTTAAATATAAGAAATATAAACTTATCAGTAAAATACAAAATTTTCTATTTTGTTTGCTATTAAAAAATTAGCTAGCCATCTTGGCCGAAATAATTCTTTGTTATGGAATTACTCTAGCCTAGCGCTTAACAGACAAGAGTAGAAACAGCTTTAGTAATCTGTATTAGCAGAATAATTAATCCTGTATTAGCAGAGTAGATAATAAATGTTTATATTTATATCTATAACTCGCAACATTCTAGTGAACACCATCAAGAACCAAATTGTATATTTTCAGACACATCTTGAATCTTGTCTTATTTTGACTTCAGTCACACAAAATAGTTTTATCCTATAATTAAACATCTATTCAGTTCAATAACTTTTAAATTTATCATAATTGTGCAATAAATTAAAAATTTCTGTTGAATTTAGAATTTCGTTTATCTAATAGGACTAATAACTGTATGATTTTAAATGTTTATTTACAGTAGTCCTAAACAAACCATTATTGCCTTTCATTTAAAAACAAAACACTCAATTGCTAAATAGCATTTACAGCTATTAACAAATGTGTTGAAATATTACTGGACAAGAATGTCTGATTGTGTCAAACAAATATAACAAAAATATTGGATTTCTTAATATAAATGACTGAAGTTATATATGAAAGATTTTTTGATAAACAAGAAGAAAGATTTTCATAAGTAAAACCAAGTTTTTAGACTAATTTACTAATAACCTTTTTTAATGTACCTCATTGTGGTTTAATATTATCTAAAATAATAAAAATCTAAAGAAATATTTCTCCCTATATAAAGGAAAATTCAACAAGCATTTAAAAGTTCACATTGCTATCCAATAACACTTTGGAGTCAGCGACAAAAAATTATAAACTAGTAAACTGATCAGATTTTTATAAACATAAATCGATAAAAACTAAAGAAAGACAAATACAAGTTTCAAAACATTAATTTACATTTGAAAGGAAAATAGAAAGTAGAATTTCCATACACATAGAATCAGAAACAATACATTCTAACATCTTCTGATCAATGAGATGAAAAATCTAATTACTAAGATTATTCTTGCTATTATATTACATAGGATTTAGATAATGTTTATTATATGGTTTAACAATATTTATTTTATTACCTTATATTATACTCTTATAGATATAATTAATGTTTGTATAGCACATATTTATTGTTCTTCAATTACACACACATTCCGGTCTCAAAGTAAAATAAAGGACAGCTCATAAAACAAAGAACAATCCAACAGAAATTTGATTATTTTATATATGTGTTTACCAGATTTCACACATAAACAACCAACACTCAGTGGTTGTTTAGATAAAACCCGCATTGATAAAATATATTGTGGTGCCAATTATTTCAAATATATTCTCAATGATTTTACTTTTATATATATATATATATATATATATATATATATATATATATATATATATATATATATATATATATATATATATATATATATAAAACAGAAATTATTTTAAATTAAATGGAGCAATGAATGCAAATTTCCTGTACTGCACTTAAATTTAAAAGCATTAATTTTACTAATTTATTCTGGATATGTAATACTTCTAAATTTGAATTTATCAAGAGATTTGGCAAATTATTTATCTGTACTTTTATGCTTCAAGACATTTCTAACGTTAAATTATTTTTTTTTAACCTACAAAAATATTAATTATTTATTAGAAATGATTTTATATTGCTTCTAAAATTTACCATTTTAATAATTAGAACAATTTTTTAGAATAATTTAATAACTTATAGTTTGCAAAACATTTATTAAAATGGCGTTCTTTTTAAATTATTTTATGCAATTTTTAGACAATATATTCATTGTTTTTTGGTGCCAGAAAGTTTCACAGATAATATTATAAAAATCTTTTATGATAATCTAGCAAACTAAACATAGTAATAGACTCTTAAAAAGTATACATTAATTTGTGGTCATAGTGATTCTTCCAGTAAATAATGGAAGAAATGATTTATTTCCCTCGTGTCGTTTATCATTTCGATTTCTCAGAAGTAGAATAAAAGATGATACAAGAATCGACGTGATAAATTACATTTCTTCTGTATATGAATATATTATAAACCAAAAAAATTCAAATCGTAAGAGAATTTCTAATGTTTCTGAAAATATTACATATAACATAAAAATTGAATTATAGTGAAACAATTGTATGAATAAAGAACAGTTTAACTTGGTTGAAATATTTGGTGTGCGTTGAAATCACTGACATAAATTCAAATCTCAATTAAAGTTGAAAATAATCTAACAAAATACACACAATTATTTACTAATAAATTTTATTTATCATCACGTGTATAACTAATTTGATGAATTTATATTTAAATTTTCTGTGGTAATAAAAAAGAATTAGAAACTATAGTGATCTATTGTAACAAAATTAAATTATTATTTTGATCATTTTATTTTTTTCATTTCCTTTTTTACGATTATATTATATAACACTCTTATTATGTTATTTATTACATCTGCTTCAAGATATCTTCTGAATGAATTACGAAAGTGTTACTTTTATTTAAATTTATAAATTGAAATATATTTTTGTAAGTTTTATTTCATATATTTAATTCTAATTCTTAAGAATGAAATGCTTATTGTTCCTTGAAAATATTTAAGTTTTTAAAAATCATTACTATGTTGGAAATATTATCGGAAATAATTATGTTCTCCATTATGAAATGGGACTTAGTTTATGATAAACTAACTGATAAATGTGATAAATAATTTACCATGTTTCTGGATGATTATGTATAATCAACGGTTATTTTCAACGACTTAATCCCTTTCACTTTAACGCATATTCTAAATAAAATATTGCTTATGAAATTTTGCAAAATTTAATATTTCTCCATTTAAATTCCTAAAATGATGTATTTTTGAAACTACTTTTATTTCTTTGAGTTAATATTTATGTATAACAGCATTCTTAAGTATATATTCAAGTTTATTACAACTGAACACAGAATTACTTAAAATAGTAACTAGTTATGGCTTTCTTAGAATAATTATTTAAGCGATTAATTATGTAAAAAATTAATAAAAAACTGTTAATTAGAAAAAATATTTGAAGCGCGTATTGTAGTAAGGAAATTAACTACATTATATACGTTTAATGAAATATTTCCAAAT
Source organism: Latrodectus elegans (assembly GCA_030067965.1). NCBI lineage: Eukaryota > Metazoa > Arthropoda > Arachnida > Araneae > Theridiidae > Latrodectus > Latrodectus elegans. The sequence continues at coordinate 34,021,509 of CM057813.1, forward strand.
TTTGTTAGTAAATTAGAATTGCTTTAAATACACTCAATATGGATCTAGTATGATTGCGCTTAGTTTCATAAATCCAATGCAATAAAAAAAATTCAGCGAGATTTTCTGAAAAACCTAATAGTCATAACTATATTTTAGATAGTCACATTATTTGAATGTACATATTTATAAACTTTTTATTATGCCTTTAAATAAAATACCATATTTATTAAACTGAGATTTATAGGAATATTTTTGATAAATATGTTTTTGTTGTATACTTCCTTTGGCCAGCAGCGCTGAACCAGATCCATAATGTTGTACACCATCAAAAATCAAGCACCATTAAAGGATAATTATATAAATCGCCTTCGAATAGCCGCAGGCACAGCACACAAGAATGTATTTTGGTATATCTTGTTCTGCGGAAAAATTGGTACAAGTCTCGGAAATATTGGGGTCCTCAAAAAATTTTAATCATTTGAGGTAACCACTTCGGAAGAGGTCGAGAGTAGTTTGTTCTTGTCTTTTTTTAAAGCCGCAAGCCGGAGACCTTCCCAGACGAAAACTCTGATATCATTGGTGCCATGGAGGGACAATCCATGTGGTCTTAATCCTGCTTTTTACCTTTAAAAAATTCCAAAACAGCTGAGAGGTTCCAACAGCTCGGGGAGCTATCAAGCTCCTGCCTAGACTAAGTTATCTGAAGTGTCATTTCCGTCTAGATTGATATGGAAAAGTAACCACTGAAGATGAATGTCATGGAATATGGATAACCATTTTGATTTATTGAGTATCGATTCGCCAGCACTGTCTCTCACACGTTGCCAATTGGTCAAGAACCAAATCGTACTTTTACTATCGGACAAAATCTCTATTTCTTTTCCATTTGGAAGACACACAAGAAATCCATGGCTATGTCAATGGCTAATAGTTTACTGAGAAATATTGATCAGTTATCAGTATTTCTTCTCTGAATCTTTACTTTGATCTTGCCATTCGACGTAAATTCCACTGACAAAATGGTTATGTTTATCCTACTACCATCCGCATAAGTTTGAACATTTGAAATTACTCCAATTCTTTGGAGAGCAAGTTGCTTTAGAAAAATAGGATGGTATTTTTGCTTATTAACATAAATTGACAATTCAGGATGGAAAAAACACTACTAAAATCATCATTTGGATCAAGACATTGTGTCAGATGGTGTGGCTCCACAGCACCAATGACCAAATTACAAGAGGCTCACTGGCTAAAAGAACTATTTCTCCTGAGTTTTTAATTATTACATAAGTCTGTGAAATAGGCAGAAGCACGATTTTGGTAACCAAGGCTGCTGATTTTGATTTTGTCGCAGCATTTTGTTAGCAATGCATATCCTCTATCTATATATGAATATTATTTACTTATTTTAAAACTTAAAAAATTTCAAACATCAAATATCTCTCTAGAGATTAAGGTTGAGGAGTGTATTATAATTACCAATGAAAATTTAAGCATGTCCTATAAAGATTGGTTTATTAATCGAGTTGCCATTCCTCTGATAGAAAGAAAATACCTAGACTTTTTTCTTAACCATAATTAAAGAAATTGAAATGTTAAAATTAGAAAAGAATATTTCTAAAATATAAAAATAACTTGAAAGTTAAAAGATCCTTCTTTCCATTAATACATTTAATGGAATACCTAGATTTAAAATAGAATTACAGTTTTTAAATTATTGATGAATCAAATTGCATTCAAATAACCTAAGGTTACTAACGTCATAAAGCATTTTAATGCTTTCCAAAGAAATTATTTTCCAAGAGGTCATTTTCGTCTTTCATCACATCATTGGCGACGGAGATGTCTGTGGTTATGTGTCAAAGGTAGACGAAGCAATATACATCTTGCGCTCAGATTGATGTAAGCGACGTCTAATGGTACACGCAGACACTGAATGATGCGTTACAGACTAAATGTTCTGTGCTATGGTTCGTGATGTGACTGAACGATCCGTGACTGTCATATGCACAATTTGGCTATCATCACGTGAAGTGGGGCACTAAAGTAGATGCGATCAAGCACGCCTACATCCAACGATCCCTCCTTCATCCAAAGATCACATATCCGCACTACAGTTGTTTCCTTCAACACTACTACCTATTTCCCTGAAAGATAATCCATAACCTTGGTAAGCTACTATCCTTCCTCTGTCAAACACGGATACTTTATCAAAAAATGATCCATGTTTTCTACAAAGCATAGTTGGCCTTTCTTTTTTTAAAAAAACCCCAAGGAAAATAAATACATTTGCCGAATTTGAAATCGTAGAAATCTCCGAGCCTTAAATAGCGCTTTAATATGGTGCTACTGGCGCGCGTGATGTGCGTCTTTGTTGAAATTCTTATCATTTGAATACCTCACTTCCGCTAATCAAAGTTTTTAATTTCATGTCATTTGCATGATCAAATCAGGGTGTTGCATTTATGGTGGTCAGCAATGTATATTCACGTAACGCAAAGAAAAGAGACTTGAGAAATTCCTAAGCAATCTCCTGACAGATTCATATAAAGATGAGAACACCGGTGCAAGGATCAATTTTGAGGTCTTACGCCCTGAGAAACATAGTCTTACCACAATGACTACATGTTATATTCTTCTTTTAAAAGTCATACTTACCAACAATAGTTATAAAGGGAAGCTTATATTTTTATTTTATAATTATGAATTCAGCCGATTGTTCAAGGTATCGAATCAAATAAATTATGTGATAAAATCTACACTTCTCGAAAACAAAACAGTGCAATGGCTATATTTTTTCTTTGAAAAGGAATTGTAAATTAGAATTCATATTTTTCTGATATTACCCATTCAAGAAAACCAGAAACAAAACTTGAAACAAAAACAAGGTCTATATGTTGTGGGAAAAATTTTTTCATTTTATAAAAATAACATCTAAAATTATAAGTAATTTATGTCAAATGGTTTTGCGAAACATAAAAGCATACTATTAAGTTTTCATGAATTGTAATGAAAATAAATTGTTGTTTGATCCAAAATAGGATAAACAGAATATTATTTCTGAATATTCCGATTAGTTTCAATAATAGAAATTATGGTTTTCGGAATTGGTTTCTACAAAATATATTTTTACTTAAGTTGAAAACATGTGTCTTATTTACAAAACATGTATCGTACTTGAACATTATTATCTTCAGGCATTTTTAACCATTCATCCAATTTAATTCTAATGGCTGGAATAGTCGAACCATTAATGTTACGCTGTAAGATTTTAAATCTATTTTGAGGGAATGAAAGTGAGCTCCAGTGGCGCAGTTGCATGACGCTTCCCATTAAGGTTAGCAAAGTGAAGCAACATTTGCCACCAGCAATGATTGAGAGAGTGACCACGTACCCTCCCTCACTGGGTTACTGTATCTCCTCCCTTTGGGGGCATGTCCACGTTAATGTGTGACGTCTCTCCACATCCAATCCACACAGTCCTTACACTGGTGTGGTTTGGATATCGAGAGGAAGATGCCTACACGGGTGTGACTTCGTCACTTGACAGGTTGTTTAAAATTATGAGCCATTTGTTGATAGGCGAATTTTCCAAACCTGTTAACTTAAAGGAACAGTCTGAGGCTCACGTGCAACGCTATGTATTTATATAAAGGGTAAGGCTAACTTATTTTTTGAAAGAGATATTCTGTCTAAACATATAGCACATCTTTAATTATTCTGTGTTATTAGATGATGCAGCATCAATTTCATTTGTAATGTTCATAAAAGTATAATGCAGCTTCTGCCATCCTTGGATTGGAGCATCATAAAGTAAAAGGTAAAAGTCTGCCTTAGCTTCACCCTTGTTAGTGTTTCCTGGGAATAATTTAGTGACCTTCCCGCCTTGGGTGACCCGACCAAGAATGCATACATGCGATGTTCATCGCTCTCTCCTCCCAGAAACACCTCGTATCCCAAAAGTGGCCACTAAAAGAACTAAAGGGGAAAATATTTACAAATTAGGAGAATTCTTTTAATTCATGTTAAATGATAAAACAAGACAGTAAACACAATTTTTCAGAAAAATATATTAAATTACACAAAAGTATGAAGTGGCTTTTCAGCAATATGAAATTTCTGTCGTATCAATCTGAAGCAAAATACATTTGCATAGTCCTTTTATATCAGAGAGTATATTTTTGAATAGAATTTAGTATAAATTTTTATAAGACAAAATTTAATTTTCTTAAGGAATACAAAAATAATTTTACTGGCAATTTTTTTAAAAATTGTTTTTGCTAACAATATAATCAATATATTTATTTATACAAATTTGGAACTGATATTTACTGTCGTATGAGTCTGAAGCAAATGTATGAATTCAATTAAAAATATAAATTAAAGCAATTCTCCAATAAAAATAAGAATCTATCTTCATAATTTTTAATCATTTATTACACGCAAATAAGGAGAAAATATTTTATGTAATAATGTTAATAAAAATGTAATAGATTTTTGTATAAATATCCGTTGAAAAACATTTAATATATCCACAAAGCAAAAATTGCAAAATCAAATTCCTAATATAATTTACGACTAAAGTTTATTATCGAGAATTGGGTTTAAAAAATACCTTAAGTAGCTTTTAGATTAAATTTATCAATTTATAGAATTTTTCCAGAAAGAAGAAAAAATTGCTCTGATAAACTATTTTCATTTATATCTATATTTTTGTAGATTTTCAACAGTGTAACTGATTATGTATTCAAATAGATGATTAATGTTCACAAGTCATTATTTATTTACTACACAGTTTATATTTACAGATTATTTATAAATATGAATATAAAATACATATTTATAAAGTTAATATACAAAATATTAACAGTTTTTACCTTATAATTGTTTGTTCTTCAAAAGCAATATTAAATTTCAAAATTTTTCAATACATTTTTTGACACTCACTTTGCAAGAATAGTTACTTTTATCTGAAAAAAATAAAAATTTTATTTTTAATTACAATTTACAAAAAGAAAATATATATATACCAATTACTTCAAAATAATCTTCACAATCATACGTTTTTCAACAGTGTATGAAATTAAATCATCTTTGAAAATAATATAATTTTCTCTCAAATCTTATTTAGACTATTTCCTTCTAGTAATTTAAGCATGCAATTTACATATAAAACTAAAACCATGTCTGATTTATTTTTCAATAATAATGTACAATTTTAAAGAAAAGTATTACATTTATCTGAAAAAATTGGCGCTATCATAATTCTTTAGAAAGGAAAGTAGCCAAATATCCACTTAGCTAAATATTTTACCACTTTGATGTACTTTTTCCAAGAAACTGGATTGTCGAATTTGATGAATAAGAAAATGTACTGTCAAAATGAACCACAAGATTTTTTTCAAATTATCATCTAAAAGATTTTTTGGAAAATTTCGAAGAACATCTGTTATGATCTTCTAACTGGGAGGTTCTTTCTAGCCTTGTATTCGAAATCTTCAAAACTTTTGCAATACGTTCATTTATCCAAAATATGATTGCCAAACAATTTTTGAAGGATACTTTAGAATGACGATAACAGTGTATATACATTTCATCAATAGTTTCCGTTTTAATTGTAATCACAATGTACAATAGTTTAAGACATACTTTCCTGATTCTAGCATGTTTCATTTTTGGTACTCAACTAAATAATGGATAATCCAAACCAAACTCATTTATTGTCGAATCAATAGTTTATGAATAATTTTACAAAAATAGTGAAACCAATGTTACGTTCTTTCACTATGATTTATCACGAACTTAGAATGCCATTGCTTAACATGTTTCTTATGGCAGAAGTGTTATTTCAAATTACCAATGGTAACAGCTTCTATATATTCTTCATCCTGAAAAAATAGTGACATCAGGAAAATTCTGTGGATCATCTTGAAACAGGAATACGAGAATTTGAGATTCATTTAAAAATGATAATTATAGACAATGAAAGCATTATTATTTAAACTTTCTTTAAAATCATAATACTGTAGTTTTTCCGAAACAAATGTGTCTTTCTTTTTATTTAAAATTTATTCTACTCAGAACAATTTGCAAATGTCCAATAAGTATCGTGTATTATGATATCCATGTATATATCTACAAATACAATAATATTAATATGTTTAAACTTACCGGTCATTTGTTTCTAACATTTCTTGGCTACGCAAACCTCCACTGCTTATTTAAACGAAATGTATAAGGACCTTCGTATTCATTATAAAGAAAAATATATTAAGAAGTGAAAAGGTATAAGTTTATTAACATAAAATCAGGTAAATTTATGAACCAAAACAGTTTACCAATAGAAAACATTTTGAAAAAACCAATAAAACAGAAGACTTTATATAATTAATGCAAACTGATGCAATTTCTATGGCTTAAAAAAATGCTTGATATAATAAACTTTTTCCTGCCAAAAAATCAAGAATATCAATTATTAATTGAAATCGTTAGACCATTGCTTAGACAGAATATAAGTATGTTAACCATTTGTTTTAATATTTGGATTCAAGTTCCTGTGTATTAATACTTAAGGTTAAAAATTCTTAATGATTCTGATTAACTATAACTGTTATTCTAAAAATAAAATTTGAATAAATTTCATTTTTTTAAATTTCGTTGAAATCAGTGATTTAAATTTTTTAAATATGGATTCTAGACGATGTTTTAGTTTTCGAAATTTCAGGAACATTTTTGTCTGCTGGTTATTGTTATTTCCTGTTGAAGAGATATTTTAAAACGTCAATATTTTTTGTTATTCTCTTATATCAATTAATGCCTAGTTATTTCTGGCCGTAAAATTTCATAATAAACACTCATCTGTTATTGCGTTTCATTCAGAATAAAATTAATAATATTCCGATTTGATTTTTTCACAATTAAAAAAAGTTTAGCCATAATGTAATTTACTTTTTTAATATTTTCCTTAAAACTGTAATGAAATATTTTGGATTAAAATTCGCAAAACATCTTTAGGGGAAAATTAATTACCAGTAAGTTTGACAATATGTTAAGGATTAAAATTTTATAAATATTTAAAATGTTTGAATCAAGAAAGAACTTTTTACAACATTATTTGATGAATTTTTTTATTAAAATACATATAAATTATTTTTCTGATCTAATAAAATAGTGTGAAATATAAGAAACTGTATTGCACATTTTCATTCTCCCATCAGCACTTCATAAAGCACAGTTGAATCATTTTTCAATATTTATTTTTATCTTTTTTATATGTAAACTCCTACACTTAAATGTCTAATCCTCTTTTGATAAGCAAACAATTATTACAGTTCAAAGACAAATTATTTAGTGTTTTCCTCAAAAATATTCAAGATTTTATTTTGAATAAAAAGGTGAAATTTTGATTGATTGATTCCATTGATTTTTAATGACTGAATTTTCATATTATATGTCTATTCGGTATATTTACATTTCTATTTGTCATCTGCTTGCAAATGTATTAATTACAGTATAGATTCATAATCACTGATGTATTGCAAATGTATAATAAAATAAATATTTGAAAAGTATTCATATATTTACCATAATAAAAACTGTAATTTTTAATCTCTTTGGTTTTAACAATTTGGGGAATGTAAATGATTTTCGGTGTTTTAAAGACATAGATAAATATATTTACATTTTGTTTCCTACTTTCATTTAATTTTACTTATAATAATACCCCAATGAAAAGGTGAAGAACAACAGTAAGAATAGGAAAAGAAACAAAATAAGTGGATGACAAAAAAATAATGCAATTTTGTTCCTGTAATGAAGTTTTAATTTCTAAAGACACAAGAATTATTTTTAACTGAATTGAATATTTGGAATTAATGTTTAATAAATAAAAATATACTATAAATTCGTATTGATTATCCAAATTAAATAATATTATACTAGTTTTACTTCAGCGAATTACAAGATTATTTTTTTATTTTCAATGGCAGATTATCGACAGTTACAGCAAAATAAATTAAAAAGATAGAACAATAATACAGAAAGATACTGCAGCAGAGTCTATTAATCTAACATGTCTCTAGCTTCCAGATAGCGCTCAGTTAGAGACGTCTTACGAACTGCAGGGCAGCGAGAAAGATGCGCTGCTACCATCAACTCACCAAACTTGCAACGAATAAACGCTTGGTAGGTCTGGAGTAGAATTTTTCCAGTGCAACCCCATTTTGCTCAAGCAAGTCGTTTGAGGATATTAAGACTCTTCAGAGCACGGTTAGAAACGTCCTTTACGTGAGATTTCCACGTTAGTTTCAAAAGTCACACCCAGATATTTAAAACTGTTGCACGTAGGGATTAAATTGCCTTTAAACATTAATTGTGGTTCCCCAGGTTAATGCAAAAGGGAGAAAGTAAGGCAGTATGATGTAGATAGATTAACCTCCATGTTATTGAAATTTGCTTGAACATTTTAGAGACAGTCCATATGACTAGATCATCAGAGAGGCATTCGACCTCAAGGACGTCTTAAATTTCAAAAATCAGATCATTGATACAAGTGTTAAAAAGGGTACAACTTATAACGGCCCCCTGAGGGAGGCCCGTCTTAAGGATTTTGAAGTTTGACAATGTATTGCAGTATCTAACCTTGCAGGAACGTTAACACAAAAGGCTCCGAACCCATTTAAAAAGGTTCAGATATATTCAAAAGATTTTCTTGCCATACTTTGTCATAAGCATACTTGAGGTCAATAAAAACTGCCATCAATACCTGTCGTTATCAAGGGTATCTTTAACTGAGTAGATGAAGAGGGTCACATGTTGGTTGGTGGATCTAGAGCCTCTAAAACCAGCCTGCTCTTCAGCCAATAATCTGTTAGATTTATTCTATGTAGTATTTAAGTCTTCTCATAACAATTCTTTTCAAAGTCTTCCCCACAACGCTGGTCAGTGAAATTGGTCTGTAACTATAAAGATTATCTGGGTCTTTGTCCCTCTTGTGAATTTGTATAACAATAAAAGTTCTCCAATCAGTTGGGATATCGCTAGAATTCCGGATTAAATTGAAAAGGTTCCAGATGGTTTCAAATGCACTAGGGCCTAGGTGGATTAGAGATTCAGGGCAGATGCCATCTGCTCCTGGTGATTTACCGACTGAGAGACTTCTCAGTGCATGGGCTAATTCATTCCTGGTTATAGGTGCGACAAAAACTGATTCATTATCAGACTTGGGCCCTGACTGCAGATACGCAGTTTTCCGCTTAACAGTAGGCGAATTTATTTTTGCATGAGTGTCTTTACGATGGGCCTCAGAAAAGTGCAGAACAAAAGCTTTTGCTATAGCTGAATCCGATGACAACTTTTTACATTCAACTGTGAAGGTCTGTTTAGGTGGGCCAGTATAATCATTTATTAGATTGCCTATGTATTTATACGTTCTTTTACTATCAGTACGATAGTCTATGCTGGAAATAAATTCCTTAAATGAAGATCATTTGCTAGAAATTACGGCTTTTTTAAAGGTTGCAGATTGCCTTCTCCAGGCCTGAACATCACAAGGGCGCAAAATTAACTCCGGCTTTCGCCTAAGTCTATCTAGTTTGGCTTTCTATAAGGTCAGTTATGTTGTCCAAAAGGATCTGAATTTCTTTTGCCTACCTCTAGTAATGGACTTTTTAGTACATGCTATATAATTATGTCTTTAATAGTTCTATAAACTTTGTTGGAATTCAAGGTAAAACCAATCTAGTTTAATTGCAAATATCAGCTGTGAACATCAACTGATCAGGGTTGATGCCTCTGCCATTGTAATGTAGATAAGTATAAGGGTCTTTTTTGTTGAAGATTAGCTCAAAAGTAGTGGAGCTTAGTAAATCCTAGACTCTCTTTCCAGCTTCATTAGTATCAGAGTAGTCCCACATAGGAGAGTGAGCATTAAATTCACCTAAGAAAATTGAATGTCTAGTGGGGTTAATATAGGAAAAATCTGGGAATTACCAGGAGGGCTATAAATAGACAAAATTTCAAAATAGGCTCCACCCTTCCAGGCATCTAGATGAACTACTTCACTTTTGTCATCGTTGGTCCTCATCGCTTTTATGATGCGGAAATCGGTCGTTAATTCTCTCCTGACAGCGACTAGTATGCCATTAGTCACTTGTCAGAACTTTGTGAGTACAAAAAGAGAGTATCCTTGAAACGGGTAAAATTTTTGCCTTTCAGCTGTTAAGTTAGCCTCCATAATAGTAAAGACATCTACTTTTTTCTCACGCAAAGTCTGCAAAAGCTCCACGATTTTGGCTTAGGATAGACTGCCATCGTCCCACTACAACAAACGAAAAGTAGAATCAGGGGTAGAAAGTGTAATTTGTTCACCTATTTGTTTACCAATTTTTCCACTTATCTGACAAATTTTAATTTAATAAAATTGTTTGAAAAAAATTAATTTTATTGAAAATATATAATAAACAACTTGACATAGAAAAGTCTTTTTCGGCTTCAAAAAATTTCATTTCAAAGCCTTAAAACCTTTATTCGAAAAAATAATTAAAATAATTTGATATTAAGGGAAATATTCTCTAAGTCATTGAATAAAATGATTTAAAAAATTATTTTGTAAGAAAACGTTTTCCATATTGTAAAAACATGTATGATTGAAATTGATAAATTTAAAATAAAAGTTTCATTTTTTTTCAAGGAATTTCAACTTTTTCCATAATTTTGTAATAAATAAAAACTTTAATTCCTTCTAATACTAAAAATCTGGTAAACTCAAACATATTATTACTTCCTAATTAAAATAACTTTTTTTTAATTTTTTGACTTCAAACTCGCATAATTAGTTTCAAAATTGATTTTTAAGGAAAATTAATTAGAACATTTTCATAACTAATCATAGTTGTTGCACTGAGAGATTGTTTTGATATAAAAAGAGAAATTAGAAAATTACATGCGTGGAAAAAGAAACAAGTACAGGTTTTTTCATTGATTATCTTCTTGATAGAGGAAAATGGTTGCATACAAAAAGTAATAAAATATAATTATTTTTTGCTTATTGTATGTATTTAATTGATACATTTAACTTCGTCAATCAAATTGTGTGTATCGAGAAATAGGGATTTCAATGTATAACCTTTTCAATTTATGAGGTACATCACAAAATAATTAAAAATTATCATATTAATTGCACTTAAAATTAACATTTTAATAATATCGTTATTTTCATTTGGAAAATAATCCTTAATTCGTTATCATATTTAAGTGAACTTAAATAATTTATTAAAATTATAATTAGTGATAAAGAAAAGTTTAAGAAAGCTAAATAGGCAATGCTGAAACTATTTGACTAAGTGAAATTAGATATGAAAACACAATATAGACATAATTCTAAAACAATATATTTGTGTTTAAAACTACAAAAAATTATTATATGCTATTGAAAAACTTTATAGTATTGATAAAGTTTACAAATAGTTTAAAACTTATAATAATTACAAATTTAAAATTTTCATTATTTATGATATAACATATTTTATTTCCGACATATACCTCAAAAACACAACATAATTTATTTTTGTAGGAAACTTTTGGAGTCAGAAATATACTATCTGATATTTTCTTGGCATTTTTTTTAGATTGGTTTCATATGAAGTTACTTTCTGTATGCAAAAATTGATGCACCTAAAATTACAACTTAAAATAAATTCTAAATCTCAATGAGCAACATTCACGTTCAAGGTGGAAATCATTAACTTCAAATAAGCTGATGGCAAAATCATTAGCCATACATTTCTTAGCTTGGTACCATTGTAGCATGAATCTAAGGTAAAGAATAAGAAGTTAAATTATTAAAATACTGTATATTTGGTTCATTAGCTCTTTTACTTTGAATTTTAATTAGAATAAATAGAATATTTATAACATTTTATTTTAATTCCTTATGGTAGAACATGTAATACACACAACATGCTGTTTTTTATATTTAAGCATAAATTTCATCACTTTTCAAATATCTGAAACGCTATAAAATTCAATAAGTGGGACATCTCCAATAACAAGAATGGCATAATTTGTGTTTTTATTTAATAAATTTTAACGTTATTTTTTCACAAAAATGTGGATAAGATTGCTCTAAATGAAGCAACATTATGTTATTATACAAGTTATCTTAAAACTTTATTCATAGACAAATTATCACATGAACATTTCTGTTAAATATCAAAGAAAAGTTATCACTAAAAGATCATGTGAAAAGTTCCGCTGTGATCTTAAAGACAAAGAAAGGTGAAATATCTCAATGGAGGGAGAATGTATAATAATTTTAAATCTTAAATTTTTATTGTAAAAGTTTTAATTCCTTCTTCTGTTTAAAATTAGAGAAATTTAAAATATTTAGAAATTGATCTCAGTATTAAAAAATTCGAATTTTCTCTATTTTCTACATATTTAATTAATGATCATAATATGATAAACATTTATTAATCACTTTGATTGCACAGTAAACACGTAAATAATATTTCAGATTATATTGGCTTTCAAAACTTACGTAACGTTTCCTAAGTCAACATTTTTGGAGATAAATTTTTATGCAATTAAATTTTACTATTGTTCTGAATTACAAACTTATCATGAATCAAATTATATATTAAATGTCTTCCAGAATTTTCTAAAATTATAACTGAGGGTGCAGATAAATATAAAACTTAGTGGTATTAGTTACCCTTAGAATTTCTACATGAGGAAAAACTATGTTTTAAAAAATTAATTTTAAAAATAATGTTCAAAAATTCCTTTTTCAGCAAAAATCTATCATTAATTTTAATACATGTTTATAATATATATGGAATAAGAATTAAGACGTATCAACATTCAGAGAAAAATTTTATTTTTCATGAAAGGGTGACAGCATGTATCGTATTTACATCACAGATTTGAGGAAGAGCAAGTAAATATTAATATTGCGATAATAATTAATCAAAGCGGATTGCATGACTTGAAAATGGGAAGTTTATTTAAAAATTTACTTATTCTCCGATAAATAATTAATTTTAAATAAAAATAAATATTGACAATATTTTGAAAATTTAGGAAAATTCATTATAAAAATAGGAAATTAATAAAATATCTTACTATACGTTGATCAAATATTTTCATCTAGAAGAAAAACTTCAAAATCAATTTTCGGAATTCGAAGAAATAAAACAAACTTATTTAGTTAATAATATCTTGAGTGTAAATGAGTTATATCATAAAACACGACTTATTTTTACACCAGGTAAGATAAATAGCATTATTATAGTAAATTTATGGAATATTTTTAGAATAGTGTATATTTGATAGTCAACGTTTGATATAATGCCTATAATTTCCATTTTATAAACAAAAAATTTAGACTCAAACCTAAGATTCACACGTGCACATTTTTAATTTAAGTTTAATAAAAATTTCCTAAGATATTATTTTTATTAGCAAAGGGGAGGAGTTATATTCATAATAAAAAATATTAATTTTTGATTTTTCTCATAAAACTCAAATTATTTTTTAGTATTCCCCAATGCCAATAAATTTTTGATTGAACATTTCCCAAATTACTTGAGTCATATGAAATGTATCGCCACTTCTTTCAACAAATTACTTTCTTCAAAATATTTATTTTGACTCTAAGCAGTAAAAAAATGAACCATTAAAACAATTTTCATTCAATAGCAGCAGAATTGAGTAATTTTTAAACTTTTATGATCATATCATAAGTAAGGAAATATTTATCCAAAATTATTAAAATAATTGCTTCCCAGAGGATGCTGAAGCTTAAAGGCAACACAATTTGCATTTTGTTTTTTAAAAAAAAGATGAAAAATGACAACTATCAAGATGTAATGACCGCTGTAAGAATTATTTTCGAAAAAAAACAATAGCAACTCTTTGCTTCATAAAACGTTTTAGCTAACAGATATGATAAGAGTTTCTTTTAACAAGTTATATCTCAGTAAACTTATGCTAATTTTTCCCAGCCACTAGTATTTTTGTAGTAATTATGTTAAGAAATATTATATCATCTAGAGAGAAAGAAATAATTTTAAAACACTAATTAACCACTGACTAAACATTTTAACATAAAACTTTAAATATTTTATTAATTCAGAAATTTTTTTCCAAAAAAAAATATATAATTTTTTTATGTCAATAGTATTTTTCCATCCACCAGTTCTGGTTCCTTATATCAAAAGACATTAATATTTCATTTATTCTTGAGTTCTTCTTAATTTAAAGTTTACTTGAATATTTTTTTATTTCTTTTAAATACTACTTTCTAATGAATTATTACATTGGGAATTTCTGTAAAGTTTCACGTGAGGTATGAAAATAAACTCACAATTTAAAGGAAAAATGGGAATAGGAAACAAAATAAAACTATATCATTATTTTGTGCTATTTTGTTAATAGCATTTTAGATATTATATTACACAGATACATTAAAATTGAGACTATTTTTATATAACAGGCATAATAGTATTTTAATTCAATAATGAAGTATAATTTTGTAACAAATTTCCAATTCCTTATTCCAATTATAACATTTTTTAATTACACAATCATTTAGGAGTACGATGTTTTTAAAGTATTTTTACTCAAATGAAAACATTAGATTTTGCTTTAATATTAATGTTAAGAATTTTCACGTTCTATAATTCATTGAATTTTAACAAGCTAAAAATATATATTATTGTAAGAATGCTTCACAAAGTGCATTGTTGCTCATTAAATATGTTACACTAGGAAACAAAGCAAATAATTTATATTTATTAAAAAACTATGGGTACTTACTTATTATCGCAACCATGATAAACTAGGCAAACTAGGTAGACCATGGCAAACTAGGTAGAGACTGGTGACCCGAAAGACACCGAATTAGCAGCAATAAGCTTCGCTTTTGTCGCCGTTTTAAACATTCGTTAACATGGCAAGTTCTAATGCTAGATAGTGAATTTGGAATGTACCGATTAGTAAAAAAAAATGCGGTGGCTCTTTTACAAAAATATAACATTTTACCAAACAATCATGAATATATATTATTTTTTAGACACATCTCAAAACTTTGCCAGACAGATGAATAGAAGAAAAGTTTCCGTATAAGCGAGTGTACAATACTGACAATATTCTGTCATCCTCTATCCTGCTGAAACATATCATTTCCTGAGCTTGAATAAATAGTAGATCTATAAGTTTTAGTACAACAAAAACGTAAGAACCACTATTTAAAGCCCAGTCAATATAAACTGAAAATAACTAAAATATACATTTAATCTAACTAAATATTTCACTTCAACACAGGCCAGTAAAACTTTGTTAAAAATATGTAGGTAATATGCTGTCTTGAAAAAGCAGAATTTTATAATAGGTATTACTGATATTTTCATCATATCCAGTTTTATAAAGACATAATTTAAATAGAAAAAAATGATTTTGTTTGAAAACAAATATGAGTTCATGTCTATACATTATTTATAAAACATATCTAGTTTGTATTTAAACATACTTAAATTTAAGAAAACTCTGTTTACCTTCTTAAAATATTTTCACGTGTCAAATGTAAATATATTTTTAATAACACTGTTTATCCATTTGTTCATGTTTTTAAATTTTTCCTCACAATTTATATTTAAGAATCTATTTTTATAGGAAAATATTAATTTATCTAAGGAATATATTATTTTATGTATTCCATAATTTTTCTTTGTTTTGGATTTTATTTTATTCAAAGAATTTCTATTTTATTAAATTGAAGGTACACTTTCTCACTCAGCATTAATTTTAAATTAAAATATTTTTAACTGCAAGCTGTATCACAGATAAACATAATTTAACAATAGTATAAAAGAAACTTAAAAATTTTATTCCCCATTTATGTATCTTCAGTAAAAATAGTTTAGTTCTTTATAATTTTCTAAAACAGTTAAGAAATTTTATTTCTCTTAAAAGTAATTTACATTTCATTGCCTAAAATTTATAACAATATTTGTGTTAATTTCAAATATTTTGAATATTTACCTATATATCAATATTCAAAATATTTTCCTTACATAAAACAGTAAATCATCAATAGTTGTGAGAGTATTTGAAATCAGAGTTAAATCTGAGCTTTGATCTTCTCTTTTGTATAAGTAATAAAATGCTTCATCACTATTGACATGAATACAGTATGGGCTCACACAATATCATTTGGCATATATTGTAAGGAAGTTTTAAGGGAAATGAATAGTTAAGAGCGAACGTCAACATGCAAGATACCCTCTTGTGTTTCGCCACTTCAAAGTATTATGCTTCTACAGAATGTGTTAGGTGCATGTATCAAACTTCCCTTAGGAATGCCTATAGTATTAGAAACTCTTCTCCATGAACAAAATCCTTATATTTAGTCAACTTAGATATTTTATTCAACTGCTTTGTATAAATGGGCATTCTACACTTAAGATTGACACAAATATTCTTTTGATGTGATGTTCAAAAATGAGCATTTGGATTTCAGTAAAACCCTTTATTAAATTAATATTGATATTGCATTCATATTAAAGGATATATTATAAATTATTCATTCGATGTGAATACTTATTCATTTATATTAATGATGCAAACACAGAAATAAAATTTCATTTCATTGAAGATAACTTTTGCGATTGTGGAATAATCCATCCATCAGTGATTTCTTTGCATGAGATAAATTTATATTTTTATTTTGTTGTATACTGTTTATGTTTAATAACAATTGAGCATATTATATTTAATATTACGTGCATATTTTAAATGGTTTATTTTGAATAATATTTATTCACGCAGTAATGTTTTTAATTAAAACTAAACAAGTCTTCGTTGAATTGTTCATGATTAAAAGTCATGTTGTTTCTCTACAGTTTTTGTAGTTAATTTTATATTAAATAGCACTTATAAAATTCAAAGACACATAATGGTGTTAGAATTTATTTGAAGAAAATTGAGTTGAATACCAATAAAGTTGGTTGATTAACATCAAACTATTCTAATCATCAAACTAATCTTAAAATTGCAACACATTTTATTTACATACATAAAAACATACACAGAAATCATCCGTCAAGCATATCAAACAATTTAATCAGCACTGAACGATAATCGATGGCAAGATTGAAAAGAAATTGAAACTAGAGATCATTTCGTTACCGGATGATCATAATTCATTTTGTTGATGTATGAGACAGACAAAAGATGATGTATCTGAATGACCAATCGTCGTTTCAGCAAATTAACCAGAAAATTATTCATTTTGCCAAGAACCAATTATATTAGTGATTGTTAAAAAATACATCATTGCTTTAATTACATAGTTTTTTTTATTTCAACTGCTAGGTAATTAGAAATCATAATTCACCAAACTCATGATTTTCCTGAGGGTATCTCGCTAGTTATTTTGGATCTATATCTTCGATGCCCAATAGAAAAACTGACTTTTCTGTAATTAAAAATAATATATAATGAAGCAATTTTTTTGCAACTTAACCATCCCAAAAAACTTGTCAAGAGTTTTGGAGGAAACTCCTCAAAAGGACAGCCTATTTAAGTTCTGTTTTAACTCTTGGAGGTCACTTATAAAGTCCAAAATTTGATTTACAACCAGATTTTGAAAACATCAAAAGACTTTTAAACAAGTGTTGGGAAAAATATCATTATGCACCAGAATAAAAAAAACAGACATGTTTTTAAAGCATCAATAACAGCTGATACTGATACTGATTAATTGATGATACTGATTGGTCATGATACTGATTAATTGATAGTGACTTAGGCCCTTCTTTTTTGTATGTGCTTGTCTTGAAAAAAAATTGTTGTTTTATATGCATTTTACTCTGATATTTAAAAAATCAAGCTCTTTAAATGTATAAATGTATATCATACATTTGAGGAGCTTGATTTTATTTTTATTTATGATGCATGTTTGATGTTTTGTTCAATAATGATTAAAAATCCTCTTTAGAAAAAGATTAGAAATTCTTATTTTTAACACATTTTATCCGACTTTTTTACGAATTGAAATATTAAAGCATGATAAAATAAGCTATTATTCTAATTAATGCTAATTACTGAATTCGCCATGTAATTTATTTCATGATATAATAAGAAAATATGTGGATACTACAAATTAACATATGTAATATAGCAGCTTTTTCACTTCATTAATGGGCATTCTTACATTCAGATTTATGAAAAATCATGTGTTTATAATAAGGTCAGTTAAGGAGAAAAATAAGAAATAAAATTAAGATTTACGTAAGTCGTATATATTAACGATGTACATAATATATAAAAAAGTGCATCGATCCAGGACAAGAAAGGATTAAATATAAATTTATATTACAATTGTCATGAAAAAAAACCTTATTAAAGTACATATAACTAGCATTAGAAACAAATTAGCAAATCAAATTAGTAATTCAGAAAATTATTACATAAACATTTTCATATATTTAAAAATGTATGCATCATTACTCTAAACATTGAAAAATGAAGAAATTCCAGATGAGATCATTTTTGGGGAACAAAAATAATAATAAGTGCAATTGAAGTGAATTGCATTTATTATCCATAATTCATAAGTGCAATTGAATTATAATAAGTTCAATTGAAGTGAATTATGGATGCATGATACATATAAAATATCATAAGTATTTTCTGTAACAAAGAATAGGATTTTATTAAATGAAACATATTAAACATACTGAAAATCTTATTCAAATTAAACTTATTTATTTATTAAGAATATACTAAGATTCCTCATCTAAAGAATTGAAAGAATGGAACATATGGAAGATTTTGAAAGAGAATGATGCTCATAAAATATCACTATAATTTTAGTCTTATATTTCAGTCCTTCAAATTAATAAATTAAGATTCGTTGCAGAATTAAGATAATATGAATGAAATAAGTTTCTTTACTGAATTATCAATATATTACCTATGGATTGAAATAAATATTTTTGCCCTTTAATTAGTTTGATATTTGATTTGTTCCATGTTTGTGTAATTTAATCCAAATATGGAAACATTTTTAGTAAAAATAAATTTGCATATCAAAAGTGTTTTCTAAGACTTGGCTATTTGTCAATTAATTATATTTATTTAAGTTGTTTATATAATCATTATTTAAAATAAATGGTTTGGATATACTTTGTCTTTCACAACAATCAGAAAGTAATAATAAAAATCATAACATTTGAAAAAACAAAAATTATCTCAAATGAGCAGTGTTACAGTTATTAAAATATTTATATATTTTGTTTTTATTTAATGTTTTATGTTATATTAAAATTATTTATCTTAAAATTTTTTGCATTAAAAGATAGTTTTTCTTAAAACATTTCTTCATATAAAAATTCATTCATGTTATTTTGCTGTTGGTTTTTATTTATCGAGAACTAATTAAAAATAATTATTATCTTAAACTAGCACACTTATTTAGAATAACAAGAAAAATTTTAGCTGATATATAACGTATAATCAAAAAGTAAATTTTTGAGTTTTTTCTTTGATACTTTTCAAAAAGTATTATTAAAAACAAATTTAATACAATTGGAAAAAGAAGAAAAATGTCAATCTTATCATTGTATTTATTTTTATCATAAAAAGTTTGTATAGTAAAAATAATATGAAAAGCTTAACTTCAAATAGAAAAATTATATTTCCGAGATAAATTAAATATACATAAGATTCAAAATAATATTCATGTTATCAACCAGGAAATTCATAAGAACTAATTATGATTTTATTCTATATCGCTTACGAAGTAAACTTCTTTAAGAACTTTTTTAAAAGATTTTCATAATTTTAAGAATTCAATTTTCCTCCCATTGAATAAAAATGAAAGTTTTACTACAGCATGACAATTTATAAAATTAGAGCATTATATTAAACGTCACACAAGTTTCAGTTCTTTAAACTCAATTTTGTTTTTACATATTGCACTATAATGTGAAATGCATTTTACTGAAAGGTCAAGCCCTTAGTTTAAAGTCATTCTTCATTGAAAGTAACTGAAATATTCTGCAAATTTGAAGTACTCCTGACACAAATACTATTATTTATTATTAATTTTAATATATTGTGTATCTCAATTGAAAATTTTCAAAATATAATTTTCATAAACGATATTTTATTACAGATCTAACAGCAGTTACTACTTTTACAATGAAACTACAAGTTAAGAGAACCATAAATGTACAAATAATTTATGTTCCTTGTAATCATTTTTAAATGCTATGATTAAATTAAAATCTTACATTTTATTGGTTTTGCGAGTAAACAGACTTATGTTATCATAATTATATGAATCTAAGAAAAAATGCTACTAAATTCAGTTTTTATTGGAAATTTACTTCATCCTGGTTGTCAAATTGTTTACTAGATTTACTTTATTAATAAGTGAGAAGGAATCATTCTGTGAGGATATCTTTGGTATCAAATGTTTAGTTAACATCAAGAAATATAAGAAAGAATATTTAGATTCAAGAATTTTCAATTCTGATTGAAATACTGACCTTAACTTATTGTATCAATTCATGAAATAATTCTCTATAATCTATCACATGTTTCATTATATTTCACGCAGATTCTGATAATCTTTAGTGTGCATTTGAGTTTGTTTCAGAGATATTACCATTGGAGCCGGTAAAAAAATCCTTTCAATTAATTCCTTATACATGAAAATAAAATAATGTACTCTTTCATTTAGCAAATGTTTCAGTAATGAAAACTCTATATATATATATACACTATTCAATGAATTAGAAACATTTGAGTTTTTCATTTAAATGCTTGGTAGAGAGGAACTTTCCAAATTGTTAGAGCAAGCATTTCACGTTGTTACACAAGTAAGGTGTAAGAATGCACCTTGCTATGAAAGAAGTAAAATTGGAGAAACCTCAAACCTTTCACTATTTCTAAAAAGGTTTATAGTGGTGTCAGTTTAGTAGAAACCTTGATTTCAACAGAAAAGCTCAGGGTTCTTAAAAACTTATACTTTAAAAGTTTTCAAAAGTTGGAATAAGAACCGCAGTCCTTTTCAGAAGAAGTAATGGCAGTTTTCAAAGTGTATGATCTGCAGCTACTCTAACGAATTGTACTTCAGAGCAGGGGTTGTACTCAAGCTTCACATGAAAAATTGTCAGGAAAAACTCTTCTCAATAGTTTTCAACCTGAACAATGGACACAAAATTGTTAGGAATGCATTGCCGGATGCATGTATGAAAACCACTTACTTGTATCCAAAATGCATTAAATTCATTTTAGTACTCTCGGGAAAGATAGATATCAATTATAATTGGGAACAATTGTATATTGTCTAAAGAATTACTCGATGCTCCCTTTTCAAGTGAAGGAACTTCAAAAAATCACTAATTCAAGTTGTTTTATTTGTCAAAACGAAAGAGTATGGTCTGATTATGAAAGCATGGTAATATGTTGATAGTATTGAAATTGTGCTTGGTATTCCATAAAGAAAAACCATTAACAATGAGTACATAAATATTCTAGCAGACCAAGTACATGTATAATGTCACATTTCTCTATAATGGAGATGGATACTTCATGGATAATAGCACCAATGTATAATATATCAGAAATGTTCAAAATTGATTCTCATGGTACCACTTTGACTCCTATCACTGTCTCTGGGCACCAAAAGGGTCTTGATCTTTACGTCATACGAAATGCTAGGGATATGGTTAAAAATCCATTCAACAACATTCTTCTTTTCTATACAGTATCTAGATATAAATACACCTCACTAACATGTAGAATCAATGTCATAATGAATAAAAGATATTATCCGTGAAAATAATGGTCCAATAGAGTATTGATTGCGGGTTTTCTCATTACTTGGCCAATATATATCGGTCTCAATGCATCTAATATAGACCAAACAGATCATGAGTAATTTATCAAACAATTTCGTTTTGTGGATTATGGAGAAAAACACTAAAAATAAAAATAAAATAAATTATTAATAATAAAGTATTAAAAAGTCTCTTTTTTATATGTTACTTTGAAGAGATTTGATATGTTTAGTCACTTTCAGTATTCGGTGAGAAAAAAATTAGCGTATTCTTAAAAAACTATTTATAAACATTTCAAACTAACTATTTAATTCTAAAATTCACAAAATTATTTTTAGCTTAGCTTGTTTAGCACAACTAAATAAATGGTTCGTAAGAACATTTGAAGAACTCTTTAATTTTGTTTCACTTTACGAAATATTTCATCAAAATGTTCAAAAAAATATTTTGTTACAGAAAAAATTAAACTGTTTTTTTCTACCTAAAAAGAACATTTAATTAAATAAAAAAGAGAGAATTAAGAAATTGCTTTCAGAAATTTAGAAACAAACTTATGTCTTCTAAATTAAATATTTTCAGAATTCTTTATTACTTCAACTAGACTAGATATCAACTGTTAAATTACATTATTATTTTACGAAAGAATCAGCAAACAATTTTATAAAATCTTCATAGTTTTACCTCCGAAAATAATTCAAAAAATTTTATTCCATGTTCCTAAAACAGGTTTGTTATGTCGTATTTCTATTTTGATCTGCTTTTTATTCATATATATATATATATATATATATATATATATATATATATATATATATATATATATATATATATATATATATATAATATATATATATATATATATAATATATATATATATATATATATATATATATATATATATATATACATAGATAGATGCAAAGCAATAGTATGTTATGAGGTGTCGAACTATTTGAAGTATAAAGAGAGAAATTATAAAATATGATAAAATATAATTTTGCGCCATATAAGATGACAATAAATTATAGTCTCTAAGTTTCAAACTATTATTTTTAATTTTGTACCTTGGGGAAAACAATATAGCTACGATAATGAAAGAGAAATGTTTGCAATATAATTTTAAACAATGCTTGTAAAAACAAAATATCTATTTAAATACGAAGTAAATAAATATTTTGTTTTTGTAATCGCTATATAAGTAGTGTGCATTTGACAGAGCTGGCGCAGTGATGTTTAGGCCGTAAAGCACCCACATAAAATTCCCACCCTCTTTTAAAAGCAATGGTGTAAAAAGCCCCATCAAATTCCCACCCACTTTTAAAAGCAATGGCCCCAAAACCCCCATAAAATTCCCACCCACTTTTAAGAACAATGGTGTAAAAAGCTCCATAAAATTTCAACCCTCTTTTAAGAACAATGGCCCAAACCCCCCATAAAATTTCCACCCTCTTTTATAAAACAATGGTTTAAAACTCACTTTTAAAAATTAATGGTTCTACACAAAGACGGCAGGGTCCCCCCTTCGGTGTGTGCATTTGACAGAGCTGGCGCAGTGATGTTTTGGCCATAAAGCGCCCCCATAAAATTCCCACCCTCTTTTAAAAGCAATGGTGTAAAAAGCCCCATCAAATTCCCACCCACTTTTAAAAGCAATGGCCCCAAAACCCCCATAAAATTCCCACTCACTTTTAAGAACAATGGTGTAAAAAGCCCCATAAAATTTCAACCCTCTTTTAAGAACAATGGCCCAAAAACCCCCATAAAATTTCCACCCTCTTTTATAAAACAATGGTTTAAAACTCACTTTTAAAAATTAATAGTTCTACACAAAGACGGCAGGGTCCCCCCTTCGGTGAGCACTCCCTTTTTCTCAGATGCCTCTCTGCTGCATAGGATTAAAGGGAGTTAAAAAAAAGTAGTCTAGAATAAAGAAACACAATGATAAGGGGAGCTGTTACTAATGCAATTGTCATAAGACAGAGGATACAAAAAATAGAAGAAAATATAGAGAATTTTGAACTTTCACTGGCTAAAGTTCTGCTTGAACTAAGCGAATGCTTAAAGTTATATTCGAACAGAAAAATTTGTATTCATGAAAATGGGAGGTTATACAAGCACTATTCTGCTTGCAATATATCGAATTGCTCTTGTTTTCATATCGACATTCAAGTTGAAAAATATCTGGTCGAGAGCAGCTTGATACTTAATCGCGAATTCTAAAATATATTTTAATAGTTCGAAAACTATTAAAACATTTACTTTTTAATTGTATAGTGCCCCAGAGCCAATGTGTTAATGCCGTCTTCCAATATATGTCACTTGTCATCTTCCCTGGAGAGGGCAATCTTATTTACTTGTATAGAGTGAAGCTGATGTTTTGTGCTTCTAATGAGATTCATAGTTCTGTGCTGCACTTCTTGCTTGAATAAACAGTTCTTGTAATCCTCAAAGGAGATCCTATTTTTGACAACACACTTCTTGACCCCTTTGGATTTTTTCACCAAGTCTGTTTCAGTCTTGCAGGCATACATTTTTGATCTTAATCCGACGAATTCTTCCATAATTTTTCCAGCATGCTCATCCTTTATTTTCCCCAGAATTTTTTTATTTACCCTTGGCATTTCATATTTATTATTTTCTGGGTAATCCGACGTATCAAAGTAGTCAATCATTCCTTTCATATCTTCATAAAAGTCCTCCGTTTTTACATCGTATATGAAGCTGTCCGTGTCCATATATAACAGTTTAACATCCTCCCTATACTTTGGTTTCATCACATTATAGTGAAAGTCGTACATTAAATGCTTGGATAAGTCTAAGATACTCATCCCAACATAGATGGGTTTATCAAAGACAACTTTAGTTTTGTTCATATGTATAGTCACCAAATTTTCATCAAATGTAGTTCTGCCTTTAAAATTCGGTTTAGCTATAAGTTTTTCCACTTTCTTGGAATTGCACAGAAGTCTGATATCGAGGCGTTTCCTGATATTTTCCATCGTCTTTCCGAACACCGAGTTGTTCATGAGTTTGTAAAAGTCTTTTTCAAATTCGTTGGTTGCCTTGGTCCTCATCTGAGTGTTCAGGTCAATGTACTTCCGTAGCCAATTAGATTGGTTGAATTCCAGCACTCTGTGCACCTTTTTCAACTTTAGCCCCAACCGCAAATATTGTTTCAGAACCCTGTAATGGATGACTTACCACTCTTTGTCATACAGGGTTGTTAGAAGTTTAGATTGCTTCGAACCATCGGGTATTCGGTTCTCAGGGGCTAATGGTAAGTCTGAGTGGAGATTATGCAAGTATTCAGGATAGTGCAGATCACACTCTAGAATGTACCCTTTATCTGCATCATCTGCTATTTTGGTCACATCAATATCGGCATTTCCCCACTTAAAACCACCATATGGTAAGAGTTGGCTCATTGCCCAACCATATAGGTTATTAGCGTCGAGATACATTAGAAAACTAGATTCCATAGTTTTATCATAGTCCTTCATGTATTTATTATTAGCTCTCCCATATCTGTTACAGCACTGAGATACACCTCCTCTGGTGCCTTTTTCAAGCATAAGTACCATATCATAATTGTTTAATAGCTCTAACTTTACACCAGTGGACTTTAGCATAGCATCCCAAGAGAGTCCAGGTGCAGTGAAGTACCATGCAGGATCCAGTTTGTAGGTCTTAATGCAGACATCCCTGAAATGTTCTATAATATCAGTCAAGATCAGTACATCAGTCTTTACATATAAATCGGAATATTCGCCTAAATTTTTAATGTTGAAGGCATTCCAGACTTTCTTGGCATGTTCATATTCCTCATGTGATATGTGTGACTCAGTCATTCTATTGTAAAATTCTTCTTGTGAGAGAAGCTTGGTTTCTTCACATTTTTTCCAGGAGTCCATATAATCGTATGGATATACACCTTTTCTGGTGACAAGATCTAGCTTGTCCTTTGGGAAGTATTTGGCCGTCTCTCTGAACTCTTTCACATTCTTCGCTAAACGGTCGAGGCTACTGGCCAAGAATCGAAATGAATCAATAAACCTCAATTTTATTCCAGGGAGCTTGGCTTTCTTTCCTTCACCAGTTTCTATCATTTTTGCCCCCACCTCTTTGCTGAATGAGATGTATTTTTCTTCGGTGTTAGGTATGACGTCAATGTCTCCATTATCACCCCCTAGTTCTTTTATAAACAGGTGTGCATCATATCCGGATAAATTATGGATAAAAACCGGGATAAAGGAAGGGTTTCGATAGTGTAGGTTACATAGACTGTGAGCCGGACCCCTATAGTTTGATTCACATTTTGACGGATCGAGTAAATGGTCGTGATCTCTAACTTTTTCATGGTCCTCGTTTGAATAAGGTGATGGCTCTGTTCCGATGTTCAACTCGCAGATATGACATACATCAGTTCCCTGAAAGTGCTCTTTATCTTTAGCAGTCATCTTGATTGGTTGATGCTTGTCATAAATTTCCTTTATCGTTAGGGCCTCAGTCTTTAATGTATCATAAAATACTTTAGTCACATCAGGGCCTCTATAAATGATGGGTGCTTTGTAGTCTTCATGTTTATATTTGATATAAAGACAAAAACTCATAGGTTCATGCTTTTGATATTTTTGTATGTATGATGCGATTCCATCAGGTTGACAGGTATCCATCTTATTTGTTAAACATTCAAAATCTGCATTGATAGTAAAAGGTACTCGTAATGATTTATGATGATTTTTGAACTTTAATGAATCACCTACTTTCGGCATTGCTATTTTGACGGCCTTATTTTTTCTACAATCCGGTTCATGTTTTTGCAGATCTTCCTCAGAGCGATAAAATAATAAACACCTTTCACATGGGTATATTCTTCCATCATGGTTACTTAATTGAGCACTTATTAATTTTGACAAGTCTTTTATCCAACAGTAATGACTGTTCCCTTCTTCATTTTTTACGTAGAGCAAATTGATATGTTTATCTGCTTTATTTCGAGTTATCAAGGGGTATATGTCTTTATTTTTAGTCTCATATGAATATATGTTCACAGATATATTATTCAACTTCTCAAACTTGTTAATTATTCGATCTTCCATCTTCACTGGGAATTCAATACCTTCGAACTTTAGCTCATTTTCATAAGGTTTATATTTGGTGACTCTTTGAGCGTCTTTTTCCACTGGATGTAGTGCAGAAAGTATTGCCCACATGAAACACTTATTATCTTCGTTTTTTACGTTAATGACTGCTTTTTTAGCTTTAATTCTTTTAGGCAGATCAATGTAGGACGATCCTCTCAGTGGGTTAAACTTATTGATTCTCACCTCAATGCTTTTAATTCTAGCAAGCGTCCAGCCTGAACCTCTTGCAACAAACTCCTCCATCTCTGTCAATAGCTTTTGAATAACTGATCTGTAATAGTCTACCAAATCAGTTGATTCTAAGATGACCTCATTTTCCGTTTTGAAGTTTTTCTCCATCTCTTCATCTTTCCCTTTTTGATAATCACAGAGAAATTGGAAATTGACCTTCAAGCCATGCAGCCTCTTTAGGTGTTTTGTTATGAGGCCCCGGACCAGTGATGAAATATCGTTCAAGAAGTCTTTGGGGAGCATTAGATTGTGTTCATTTTGGATATTGTATGTCTTCAAACGAGACTTAAAGGCCGTCTCAACTTCCTGGGAGGTATATAGCCTTCTCTTTCGTGAATCTGAAAATAGATCAGAATCAAATGCGAAGTGACGGTTAAACAATACTCTTTCTATGTATGCTATAATGTTTGCCTTCCTGCCTAACTTGGAATAGCCCGTAATGCCATGCATTCGACAAAATTCACGTAGTTGGTTGACAGTCATGCTATTTCTTTGATCTCGCCTAGACTCCTGAGGGGGTTTATAGTTTTGATGGGCTTTAGTTTGCCAGTGCTTATTTATGCTTGATTCCTTAAATAACTTACCACAACACCTGATTTTACGCCCCCTCTTTTTCTTTTGCTTGCTGAACAGGTCATTGTGAAAACTGGGAAAGCCGTTATGATTCGATGAGAATGAATGAAATGGAGGAATGAGGGCGATCAGTTCCGCCTTTTTAAGCTTCGAGTATCCTCGAATATTATGTTCCCGACAGTAGTCTCGCAACTGTCGAACGATTTTAGATTCCATCTTTATTATCTCTCTCTATATATATATCTCGTTTCTTTAAATACTTAAAATATTGATCATTCAATTTTCATGGTGCCTGCTTGTTGAGAGAATCGTTGTTCTGTTCTCTTATCTCGTAAAAGCTGCCCTTCACATCTGAGGGGCAGCTTTCATTTTCATAGAACTTTTTCAGATTTTTCTCCACCCAATTGACAAAGTGCGTAAGATATTAAAGAAGTTAAAAGGAATACTTTTAATAATAAATGTCAGATGAAATGATGGAAATATTAAGACACTTTGGTCTAGACAACAAAGTGCCTTCAACTCAAAAGTGTGAGCACGAATATATAACAAAAGATGATTATGAATTT
This sequence comes from Latrodectus elegans, assembly GCA_030067965.1. Classification (NCBI taxonomy): domain Eukaryota; kingdom Metazoa; phylum Arthropoda; class Arachnida; order Araneae; family Theridiidae; genus Latrodectus; species Latrodectus elegans. Next base: position 34,049,856 of record CM057813.1, read on the forward strand.
TACGTGTGTATGACATGTCATGAAGAGCTGAGATACAATCCTAATAAACGTCCTCTAGATGGAAAGCAATTATATTTGATTATGAAGATGCAACAGAGGAGCCAAAGCAGAGTGAAAAATCTTACTAAATGGTTAAAAGGGTTTAATATCCCCTTAGAAGATGAGATTTTGGTTGAGTTTCTTAAATTTATCGATAAATATGAAGAATTGTTTCCAGAGCGGAAAAACTTAATCAGCAAAGAAAACGTTTTATTTCATCTGTTACGGAAAAGAGATTTTCAGGTAGCTCTTAAGTTACCCAAAATGAAGAAAACGCTTGATCAGAATGAAGAAATCTGTCGAACCGTCTTCGAAGCTTTAAACTGGAATTTTTAATAGCTTTTGTCAGCTATTAAAAATTAACTAAATCTTTCTTATCTATCCAACTACTTTCTGGATAACCTAACCACTTCACCAGGTATTTATTCCCCACCTTTTTGAGAATTTTTTCGATTTTGTACACATCATACCTTACCAGCTCATTTTCATAAAAGGTTCCTTTTACATCTTCATTGTTTCAATCCTTTATTCTATAAGTGACTGGATCGGTTTTTAATACTTCAGAGATGACGAATATTTCTTCTGTAAAGGTTGCCTCATAACCTCTTCTGAAAGTCGTTTTATATATTGATATTCGAACTATATCTCCTACTTGGTATTTGGGTTTATGCAGGACTTTTTCTTTGAACAAATTGCGGTAGACTTCACCACTGTTTTTTCTAGACTGGCCTCAACCGGCATCATCTTTATACTTCTGTGGTAAGAGTTGTTATAATTTTTCACTAACTGATCCAATACATCTATGTATCTATTGGTATTGTTAGCCGCTAAATATTTCCGAATTTTACCGTTTAGAGTTCTGTTGAATCGTTCCACCACGGAGCATTTGATTTCAACGTTTTCAGTTGTGAACCAGTGGATTTTGTTCTCTTTAAACAGAAGTTGTGTCTCTTTGTTGATGAACTCTGTCCCTTTGTCAGTTTGGATTTTAAGAGGAACTCTCGCTTTAAATATCTTCTTAAATGCCTTAGTCACTTCTTCCCCCGTTTTTCTACGAATAGGCACAGCCCACCTATATTTGCTGAAAATGTCAATGACTGTTAACAAGTAGTTGTAGCCATCATTCGATTTTGAAAATGGCTTTAAAAATAACAAATCTGCTTGCCACTGATCATCAATGTGTGACACATAAGTTCTTCTTCTTTTAAACTTACTGATGAGTGGTTTATGTTTTGTGTAAACATCTTGTTGATGTAAGAAATCTGAGACTCTTTTTCGACTTAAACCTGTTTTTCTACTGAGTTCGTTTTTACCACAATATCCAGTCTCTGGATCATAATAAACTTTTTTGGGGTCCTCAGTTACCCCTTTAGCGGTAAAAAACGACTCTTTTTAGAACCGCAAACCGTGCAGATCCCTTTCATCATAGTTCTGCCGTTCTTAGAGGTAGCGTGCTGTACGTCTTTCGTCTCAGTGTGGGTTTTACATTTTAGGCAGTATATTTTTGAGCCCATTCCAAATGTCTTCTTTGCTTTGATAATTGGCTTCACAACAGCTATATCTAACCTTTCACGGAGAGTTGGATTGGGAATATCCTCAAGCTCTTTTATCATGTCTGAGTCGCACACCTTGTTTCTTGTTTCGGTATCTTTGTTTTTTAGGTAACACACATCATGTTTATAGGCTGCCTCATCGACTCTATTAATGGGCTTACTCCATTCTTTGTATGTTAAATCTGGATTTAATCTCGTTTTACCTCTGAGCAATTGAGTACCTGGCCCTGTAAATTGGTGACCAGGCAGATGCATTTCAAACGGTAAATTGTTAATTGAAGAATTAATAACTCCTTTTCCTTTCTTCATTTATTTATATGTAAAAAATTATTTACACACATATTCATAGCCGTTAAGCTGGGTTTGTTTCATGTATTTTTCTCTGGGTAAGTAGACTTTGTTAATAAAATCATCCTCTCTACTGTACACGTCTTCTTCTGTTAATTCATTTGATTTGAAAGAATTCAACAGTTGTTTATAAAACTTGTATGATTGCTTATACTCTTCGTTCCTTTCCACGATATTCAGGGACTTTTCGATAACTTCAACTATACCGGCACTTAAGCTCAGAGCGGCTAAGGGTACCATCGCAAAAGCGGATAAACCCAATGAACTGCAGAGGAACTTTGTAATGGATAGCGAAATTTTTATCTTATGATAATGGTGGTAGCTCTTTCTATACACGTAAATTTTCTTCCGTAAGTATTCTTCCATCTTTATTTATAGGGATGAAATATTTTTTTCCGATATCTCAAGGACGGATTCACTAAATCAAGCATAAAAATTCATATGGTTGTTGCATGCACTTTTTGTACAATCGATTGAACTCTTGATTCGTCAAACTGCCATCTACCTCTCTTATAATCTGCTGAATCTCCCTCTGCTGGAGGTTGAAAAATATTAAATAGTTACAGTTTCTCCTGATGACAATGGGCGTTCTATAATAGGATTGAGAGAGGTAAATGATTGAAGCATTCTTCTTCCTACCTCTGATGAAGAAATCTTTTATACTCTTCTGGTCTTTCTCTGTCACACAGTCATCAAAGACAACAACATTTTTGCAAGAGGGGTCCAGATCGTCCACTGTAATAAAGTCTTTTCTATCAGAGGAGAATACGGTTTCTTTCTTGCCGTATTTTTCATATAACTCGAGCAAAATTTTCTTCTTCTTTTTGGGATACTTTGCTAATACGTCTTTAATATCCACACCATCAAACATAGTGTACTTTTCTTTCAGTTTAGTGTACTTGGGTTCAAACATATCTTTAGCGCAAATGAACAAGTTATCAAACTCGAGATAATCATAAATAAAATTCAGCAATAAATTCGTTTTACCAGTAACCGAAGCTCCAGCGATCAGAAGTCTGAAAGGGTGTTTCGGTTATAAATAATGCTGATTTTCATTGGCTAATTCTTCTGGCTCTGTATAATCTTCAATTGCAATCATCTTTATTTAATGTTGAAAAAAATTTGCTGTCAGTAAAAACATAATTTGCTCTCAGTAAAAAATAATTTGCTTGCAGTAAAAAATAATTTCGCTTATTAATAAATGAATGCTTTACAAAAAGAGCGAAACAAGAAGCTAAGAGAAGAATTTAAGAATGACCTGAAAGTGTTTAAGATTCAGGCGGAGATTAGAAAGAACAACGAACAAAATCTGGAGCAAAAATTAGGTTTCCAGAAAACTTTGTCTGAATTTCACCAGCCTGTAACCGAGAAACTTCACCAACAAGATGTTACTAGAAAAGAACACTTTAAGGCTATAAAAGATGCTGTTGATAAGATTCTTCTTGCGATTGAACCATCTCCAGCGACTCCGGATATCTTCTATTTTGATAAAGATTTGGATGTAGAGTTTTTAGAGAAAAATAACTTTCCAAGACCCTCAAAGTTGTACAACGAATCCAAGGATGCTTTACAAGAAGTTATCAATAAAGAGTACACACTTAAAGTTTGCTCGTCAAAAAGGAAACCTTATGAGTCAGATAGCTCGAATGACCAAAAAAGATGAGGAAAGAGAAGATAGACTATTATCTAAAGCTGATTATTTAAGGGAACATATGATTACATTAGAAGATTATCGAGAGCGACTGAGGGACTTACAGAGGAAGGAAATATACCTCGGTAAAGGAGTGGAAGACAAATTAGAAATTTTGGCTCGATTCACCGATAAAGTTTGCAATGGATCCAAGAGTAAAAAGTTACATACTCAAATCGTCGATCTATTGGATGCATTATTAAGAGAAGGAACTCTAAACAACGAGCAAGTAAAAGAATACTATAAAAATTTCTTATTAAATAAATGAGTAACTACGTAAAAACTAAAATACACTTAAGTGATCATCAGATTGCTAAACAAAAATCTGCATACCAGAAAGGAGAAGAAGTTTCCCTACAAATAGACAGGACAAAACCATCTAACTATGACGTGTACTTAACTCAAACACAAATAGCTCAAATCGGGAAGGGAAAGAGAATTACTATCAGCAAGACGCAGCTCAAGAAAACGGGTGGGCTTTTAGCCTTTCTAGCTCCCTTTTTACCGGCCTTAATTGCCGGAGCTAAGGCGTTGGCTTTAGGTGCTGCAAGTGGGGCAGCTGGATGGGGAGCAAAGAAAGCTTTGGATAAAATTTCAGGATCGGGTTGTGCTCAAAAAACGCCCCGTGGAAAGGGAGTCTATCAAAACTGGGAATATCCAACGAAGTGATTGAAGACAATATGAAGCAAGAAAAAGGGTTTAGGGGTGTCTTTACTTCGGATCTGTTACCTAAAAAGATGAGACGATTTGAGAACGGCATTATTAATTTGGACATAGCTACAGAACCTGGTACACATTGGGTAGGTTACTATAACGATCCTAATAACAATTTCGTCGAATATTTTGATCCGTTTGGAGAACATATTTACAAAATTCCCACTAGTATTAAGAAATATCTACAAAGTTCTGGGAAAAAATAGGGTATAACTCAAGCTTTTTACAACACCCAGCCTCTGTCAAATGTGGCTACTTTTGCATGAAGTATATTAATCAAAGAAACAAAGGTAAATCTGTTGAAGATGTTCTGTATTCCTTTACCCAAGAACCTAGTGACTATAATGAAAAAAATGTTCTCTATAAATAAATGGTGCTATTAATATTAGATTCGAAAAACTCTGAAAAGTCAGAAGACTTTACAATTGAATATTCCAGACCATTTAGGTTTAAGCAGATTGCTCTTCAGTCCTTTTCAATGTACGTTTCTTAGGATAACATTAAAGAGGAGACCTTTTCATACTATGATGGACATCAGTGGTTTGATCTATCGCTCCCAGATGGAAATTATACCGTTAAAGGGTTGAACCGTTACATGCTGAAATTTTTTGGGAACGATCCACCAATTCTATTTGGTATAGTCGAGGAACGACAAAGAATAGCCATCAAGTTAAAAGATGGGTATAAGATCGATTTAACAAAATTCAAAAACCTGCATAAACTATTAGGGTTCGAACCTGAAATATATGAAGAGTCTGAACAAGTAGGAAAGTACATTGCCGACTTATCCAGTGGGAATGATAACATTTATATACACTGTGATGTCGCGGAGGGAGCCTACATTAACGGCTTTCACTCTTCAAACGTAATCTATTCCTTTACGAATGTTAATCGTCCCGGCAGTCAAATCATAAAATCATTTGAAAAACCTCTATTCTTTCCTGTCCGGATGGAGAGTGTTCACAGAATCAGAATGAGAATAACGAACCATAGAGGTGATTTAATTCCCCTCAATAAGCAAGAAGTACAATACAATTTTATTGCCCTCTAAATAAAGAAATGAATAAACATAGATTTCGAAGGAAGAGAAAGAATATACAATGAAGAGGGATCTTTTCAGATGCTTTTTTACAGAATCCCTCTGCTTTAGCCAAACAGTTTGTCCATGATAAGCTGAATGAAATATTTTCAAAGAAGAAAAAAAATGGGGCTGGACTGAAATTTCTGTGAATTTTGATTTAATAGCCATATAACTATTAAATTAAGACAAAAAAAAATTGTTTTTATAATAAATGAATAAAATATTTGATTTAAACAACACCGATTACTATTACGATGATGACATCGAAAGTCTCGAGTATAGAGAAGTGAGGCATGAAAACAGCGATAGTTCTACTGAGAATGCCACTTACCATTTCTTTATACATGCCACTAACTCCAATATCTTATATTCTAATGGATATTTACAACAAAAGCTAAAAATTGTTAACAGTAATGGAACAGCAATAGCGGATGATAATGTAGCTCTCGTGAATGGAGGTGGTTTAATAAACACCAACAGATTTACATTGGGCAACACTGAAATCGAAACCAACATGAATTATTCTGCTCTCATGCGACATGTGTTAGGTCTAATTCATTTCACTCCTGACTATTCTACTTCGGAAGCTACGAATATGCTCTTCTACGTAGATACGTCTGACACAGCCGACGAAAAACCCTTGAAATATAATGGAACTTTGGTAGATACAACTAAGATAACTGAATTTTTCGAAAAATTAAGAACTAACGACGAGTATAATCAAGGATTCAAAGAGAGATGCAAACTTACTCAAAATAGCAAAACTGTCACTGTATGGATCCCGTTAAAATACGTATTTGATTTCTTCAATGAATACAAAAAGGTCATAACAGGGTTCCAAGTCAAGTTTGAGTTTCAGAGAAATCATAGTCAGAATATGCTGTATACAGATGAGCAAAATAAGGATTACAAAGTTGTTGTGGAAGATTTATCACTTTGGCTTCCTTATGTTAGATTTAAGAATTCAGCAGCTGCAAAATTTAATGAGTTAAAATTATCAGATAAGCCTGTTGAAATAAACTGGAACCAACATAGCATTGTAAAGTCGAATATTTTCTTAAAGAATTCAAGCGGGTCTTATTCCATAAATGCTACTTCAGACGAAGTATTGTCCTTGTACGTCATACCACAATACACTGAAAGATATGAAAATGCAAAACAGAACAACATGTTATTCGACAACTTAGATATGATGGAATGTTGGTTGATGGTTAATAATGTAAGGGTTCCAACTGTTAGTTACATGATGGATTTTGAGAAAGATGATTACAATCGCCTATACACAGCTCTTTTGGAGTCTGGACTCAACACCCTTACACCAGAAACAGGGTGCATGGTCAATTATTCCAATTTTGGTAAATTATATCCAATCATTTGCTTCAACCTGGCTCACCATGAAAATTATACAGACACGAATAACCTGACTATAGAGTTCAACTGGCGATTGAGAAACAACACCACCAAGAATTATGTCTTCTATTTCATCTTACGAGAAAGCAAGAAGTGTTACTTAAACATAAAGAATCAAGATATAACCATGATCAAAACATTAAAGCTATAAATGGAACTGAATTTTAATTTTAATAGTCGAAAGACTATTAAAATTATTTATATTAAAATAAAGAAATGACAGCATACTATCCACTTTTTGAGGAAGAACTCAAAGAAGGGCCACCTGGCATTCCAGGAATAGGATTTAAACTGACACATGATGGTAATTATGATATGGAGGAGAAGATATTAAGGAATGCTGGAGAACCTTTAGAAAATATTGACGTGACTACAAAATTTTACGTAGACAGATGTAGGAAGAATCTGAGGTCATCCATTCGAGATTTGTCAAGCAAAAGTTTAGTCCTTTCAGAAAATGATCAACAATATGATGCAAAAGGAAAAAGAATTATCAATCTTTTAGCTCCAGTTGACAAGTCTGATTCTACAAGTAGAGATTATGTAGATACAGTGATTGACCAGTTGCGAAACATAAGTTTACTGCACACACCTCAAGGAAATTTTGATAAGGTAAAACGATAAATAATGTGAAAGATCCGGAATCTGAGAAAAATGTGGTGAATAGACGATATTTTGAAAGTAATGCTTTAACGCTCCATGGGGAGGCTTATAATGCTAAAAATAGAGCAATCGCACATCTTGCGGATCCAAGCGCTAGTCACGATGGTGTCAACAAACAATATTTTGAAAATAATGCTTTGATTTTAAAAGATGATTGTTATGATGCTAACAATAAAGTGGTGTCAAATGTGAAAGAGCCTATGAATGTAAACGATGTAGTTACTAAAAAACATCTTGATTATTACTGTATTCTATGGAATAAAATTAATAAAAACTATTATGCTCACAATCAAAGAATTTCGGGTGTGAAAAGACCTAAATATGATACAGATTGTGCTAATAAATATTATGTTGATACTAAGACATTCTGTGCCTCTACAGATAGAGGAATACAATTTACGGGAAGTGGTTTCAAAACTTTCCCCTTTAATAGATTTACTTCGAAACTCTTAGACTCAAACTTAAAATTACCACTCGATATGTATATGAAAGTAACAATTTTCATAGCATGTGATAACATGAATGAGAAACCAAAGCTACGATTAGAAAAAGGTAAAGAGGTCCTTCTCGATAAGGAAATATGTGTCAATGAAGAATCAATCATTTTATTTGTGTATGGGAAACAGAATGATGTATTAACTTTATCAGTATTGACAGGAGGACAATGTAAGTTGAAACCCTATTTACACATTGAAAAGTTAGAATTTTTTTAGCTCAAAAAATAAATGGAGAAACTTAATTCTGTACATATTCGAACTTATAAAGAACTGGACCGAGAATACCTGATTTCTGATACTGTAGTCCATACTGATAAAATTTTGATTCGCTTAGAGAATGGGTCACTTATTCACATACCTCTTGGCATACTAAATATAGAAGAGATAGAATCATTAAAAAATAGACAAATCAAAGCTATGAGTGTGGGTAAGTATATAATTTTTCGCATTTAAAGAAATAAAAAATTTTTCTCATATAATAAACGCAAAATGGAATTGTTAAATAAATTAAACGCACTCAGTTCATTAGAAGATGGAGCAAAGACATTCAGGAAAACGAGGGATCTCAACATCCACGAAAAATATCCTGTCACTGAAATTAAACAGGTAACCACAAGATATGGAAATAGAGTAGTTGTAGAATTGTCTGATTGTCTCGTATCGCTACCACAAAGATGTGATAAAATAGCGTCAGATTATTTAAAGCTCAATGATTTGAAACCTCTTTTCTTTGTGTATTTGGGGAGTAAGGATGTCGGGAAGTCTCAACCAGCCCAAATGTTTCAATTCGATATTTGATTTTAATGGTTTTAAAAATCATTAAAATCTAAAGAAATTTGTCTAGTTTAGATAAAATATCACACCCCATTTTCCGAACATTTTTGTTCTTCTCTTCATGCAATATTTGATGCATTTGAATAACATATTTTAAAATCAGGGAATGAATTTCTTGATATTTCTCAGTTTCTTCTTCTTCTATACATAAGAATAACTTCTGACACACCCTCGCTAAACTAGTCATTCTACGGTTCACACTCCCGTAGAGCGATATCATGTCACCGAATAAGTCGTAAGTATTTTCCATTTCTGTTTATTATTATTCTCATTTTTTTAAATGAATAAAAAGAGGAAGCGGAAAGGCTGCGACCTTGAGTCGTGAGAGAAACGGGTTTTTCTTTTTTCCCTGTCTGAATGACGTTTGATTTTAACTACCACTGGATGGCAGCACGAACTGGACTCGGAATCTGGTATAGAAAATTTTTCGCCTCTTTTCGTTTTAATTTCTGAAGTGTTTTTGACGATACTTTTCAATCAGATAAATTGCAGTCTTCGATATTTTAAAGATTTTTCAAACTCTGAGGGAGAAATGACTTGTTTAAAGCTATATTTCAGCGTCTTTTCGTCTTCGGTGACATGTATATATTACTTAGATGTTCTCTCTCTGTCGGGTACCCAGTAGCTCCGTGGCAAAATCTAAGCTTAGCAACCGTAAGATCGCGGTTTCGATCCCCAGCCTCGGCTTGGTAGCAGCTTTCGTGAATAGTGTAATGCAATTTGCGTTAAGCTCACTTGTGGATCGAACCACGGAGCGAAACATCAGTCGTGGGTTGAGACTTGTGGTCTCTATGTCCATTTAGATGTTGTGTTTGTGCTGTACTTAATATAATATATGCAGGCCCTGCTTGTCAGGTCAGTGATGCTGGAACTCCGGTTCTAGAATTCGTAAACAGCTGTTGGAACTGGACTTCTGGTATCACTGACCTGGCGGGCCGTTTTGCGAATATTTTAAGAAATGCCCTGTTTAATAATAATTCCCCAAAGAGGTTGCGTTGAAATTTTTCAATCAATAGTGCTCGGGGGAAAAAATAGAAATATATTTTTTAATAGTTTTCGAACTATTATAAAAGATAAAGACTTGGACAATTTGTATTCATAAAACAATATTTTTCTTCAGCTCTCATCAAGACTCTCAATTATTTTTTGAAACTTTTCTTCAAAATTTCCTAAGTGTTCAATGACCTTTTCATTTGGGGGTATCATTGATTGAAGCTTCTGAAGTTCTGCTCGAAAGCTATAAATTAATGAGATGCGAGTACACACTTTAATCAAATGGGTTTTCTTTTTATCCATTTCTTTGTTTACATATTTGTTGTCTTTAAATACTTGAAATATCTCTCTACCTTTTGGCTGAGAAAAAGGGAGTGCTCACCGAAGGTGACTTTTAAAAACGGGGAAGCTTATTTTTTTTTTTTTTAAATGGACAAGTGTTTTCCATTACTTTTTTTAAAAGTAGAGAAAATTAATTATATGGGGTTGATAAATATTTTTAAAAGGGGCGTGAGAAAAAGTGGGTGGGAATTTTATGGATAAAAATAGAGCCATTAATTTCTACAAGTGGGTGCGGTTTTTATGGGAATTTTATAGCCATTGTTTTTTAAAGGGGGGTGAATATTTAATGGTGGGTTGAGAACCATTACTTTCTAATAGTGGGTGGGAATTTTATGGGGGTTTTTGGGCCATTACTTTCTAAAAGTGGGTTCAGATTTATGGGGAGGTTGGCACCCATTGTTTTTTAAAAGGGGGTGGAAATTTAATGGGGGTTTTTTACACCATTGTTTTTAAAAGTGGGTAGAAATTTAATGGGCACACATTATGGTCTAAACATCACTGCGCCAGCTCTGTCAAATGCACACTACTTGTATATCAAACTATTATATGTTCAACGTTCGGATTATGTTTTCTAAAAGCATGTTACAAAAAATAAACCAAACTCATATTTTGATTTATTGTTTTTATTTAATAAGGATTTGTTTATAAAATGTTCTCCCTTTTTTTCTCGTAAATTATTTAAAAAAATTTTTTGTAATTCAAGATTTTCTCTAAGTTAAAATTTATAAAATAGCTCAATTTTTAAACTAACTAAATTAGTGAATTAAAAAAAACAAGCTTTTTCTTTCCTTTTTAAATAGGATGCATGGTACATTATTTCCTCTTGTTTTCTTCAAATGGAGAAACTATTAATCATTTTCATTAAGCACAACGTTGTTTAAATACAATTTTAAGTCAAATGAGAGTATGAATAATTATATTGTAACGTGATGTGTTGAAAATAATTGCAGATGGAATTCTGTTTCCGAAGTAATTTGAATTTCATTTTTGCCTGATAAATCATGGGCAATCTACGATATGGTGAGCGAAAGCAAACATTTTTAATATTCATGAAACCTTATGTGAGATTCCAGCGCACGAAGTCTTTTAATCGCAGAATAATATTTCTTTCCTGGCATACTTAATGAAGGACATTGAATTCATTCATAGTTGATGCACGTGTATTTATTTAGGCGGACAACTAGAGTTTTCTATATGTTTGTTTTTTATAACATGAAGTTTAAAAATATTTAGTTGAAAATAATTTATTGTGTCAGTTTTAGAATGATTGTAGGTTTTATAATAATATTTTGTCGTATGAAATTAAAAAATCGAATGCTTTTAATTTTCTGCTCAATGGAATCATAATGGAAGTTTAAAAGATAAACAGTAAAAATTTGCATTTTTAAAAACTCTGTTCAGAAAAATGTAAAAAAGAATAAACTGTGAGAATATTTTTAAAAAAAAAATTAAAATGCTAGAAACTTTAATCATTTAGTCTTTACCTAAAAAATGATTAGAAAATAAAAATTTGATTAGTACATTTAAATTTCTCATTTGATTCTAAAAAAGGATATAAATATAGGCATACTATTTTAAAAGAAAAAATTATTTTTCTATCCAAAAGAAAAAGATTTCCTCAGTATAAAAATTATTTTTTTAGTATAAAAATAATAATCTCAGTATAAAAATAATTTAATTATTAAACGAAACACATATTAAAATTGAAAACAGAAAATATGTTTCAAAGCAATTAGTCATCATGATAATAAGTTTTAAGTACTATCTTTACTTAAAATTATCCTTACTATTAAAATACAACGGGAAAATTACATATTTACCCTACCAGTAAGTTGTAAGGTAAGAATGAGGAAACATTAAAAATCATCTTTAGTATAAGAGAAAAATAAATGAAGCAGGGTAATTATTGTTAGTAAAAATAATAAATATTATTTCTTATGTAAGAAAAAATATAAATTTTATATTTATATTTACATTAAAATATGTCTAAATGCATTCTCCTGAAGGAAAAAGGAAATCATTTTAGGTAATATAAAAAGGAAAAAATTATTGATGATTTTACAAAAAAAATGCTTTTATTGATTTAAAGTTAAAAATGTATTTAAAAATTACACAAAAATTAAAAATATCCAAAACAATTTTCATATTTTTGTCTCATGCATTTTTTAATGCTTATGCCTAAAATTAAGTAATTCTTATAGAAATGTGAAAATATTTTCAATTTTACTTACACTTGAAATTACTTAAGAAATTTAGGTAAAAAATTTAAGGTAAGATAAATAATTCTAACAAGTTAACTTCGATAAAAGTAAATATTGATATAATTATTTCTTTTTATTTTATGTGTTGAATTATTATATCAATTATGCAGATTTCTTCTGGAAAATATAATTTATTTACTCCTAAATATTTTACATCGTTTCAAAGTGAGAATATTATAATTTAAAGTGCATTAATTTATCATAATCTTGTAGCAAAATAGCTTTTGAATATTGTAATAAAATTGCAATTATTTATTACTAGCAGATAAAACACAATGTCTATATTAGTCATAACATAAACAAAAAATTAATGTCGTTTTCACATTGCCATTGAATGAAGTGAGAAAAAGTATACAAATGAAGCTAGTGTAACACGTGTTTCAGACACCGGTCAGTCAAGTGTAAGAAAATTAATCTGACTATAAAAGCTGACTCACAGCGCACATTCATCAATCATAACTCGTACACTAACGAAGAAATATGGACATATGGAAGAAACTGATTGAGTGTTGTTTGCTTTAAGACTTCAAAATGGGTTTATCAGTGACTGCATCAAGTCAACGGATATGTCAAATGTTTGGGAAAAGTGCTGGGAATGAACGTACAAGAAGGAATTCGTTTCACAAACTCATGTTCAGAGATATGTTCCTCTGTCATGAAAATGGTGTCTAATGGACTAATTGTCTAGGGGTTCACTATGAGTGGATACCAAAGCAATCTTGAATCTCTACTCACATTAACTGGAATGTTAGCAAAAGGCATTGCAACAGGAGACAACACTGTTCAATGGCAAGAGTATACTGCTAATGACAGATACTGCAAGGCCACATGTATCTCAGGTGGTCAGGAATATGGTTCAGTCACTTGGTTGGGAGACTCCCAACATCTTTGCGTCATCCTCTTCACTTATTTGACCTTGCATCATCAAATTACCACTCTTCCAGTCCCGGGACAATCATTTTTGTGGAAATTCCTTCACAAATGAAGCATATCTGTGTTAAGCGCTCATGAACTTCTTTGCGACCAAAATCCTTGAATGATATATGTTGATAGGAAGTGCTGGATGCCGACGGTGATTTCTTCTAGGATTAACAATAACACTGATTTCTCTAAAATTTGACAACTTAATCAATAAATTTATATAAAAATATGTCATAAATATGAAGTCATTTCAGTGTAGACAAGAATTAAGCCAATTTAACTTTAAAACTATTAATAAAATTACAAAAAAAGTCAAAGCGGGATAGAATTTCAGTAAACTTGACATCAGAAACATATGTAAATAAATAAAGTTTTATGTGCTATATTTTTATTTTAATTAAATTTTGTATTTGAATGTTTGAATCAATTCATCTGTCAATAATATATTTCTTTTGATCATAATTTATTAAATTTAAGTATTTCAAAAATAATCAAGGAGTTTTATTTTCAGAAACTCCATATGAGAGTGTCATGTTTGATTTTTATTCAAAGAAATGCAATTGCATGCTCAGCATTAAATACATATTTACACAAAATATCTTATGAATGATGAAAATTACAGGTAAGTACTCCTCAAAGCGCTAATTTGTATGTTGGATATTAGTCATTACTAAATCACAAAAGGTGGATGATGCACTTCAATGTTATGCAATTATGTCTGTTGGAGTGGATGCTTAATAGTTTTCGGTTTTTCTCTTCCCAGTACGTAAATATGAATTATTTATGCAATCTTCCTGTAAGGCAAATTACTCAGTAATTGAGATGCTAATATGATTTACTGTCAGTTGGATAATCCACTACTCAGTGACAAAATATTTTAAACTATTAACTTTTAAGCAATATTTTGTGAGTTTTCTTTATGCTTTCTTAATGGATATTTCTTTTGTATAATTCAAATTGATCATCTTTAAATCATATCTATTTTTGATGAGAAGAGTCTGTATATTTCTCCTGAACATTAACAGTAGCAACACATAATAAAAGTCGTAAAAATGACACCATTCATCAATTTCACTTACTAGCAAATTCAGCAAGTCATTTCGCTTTATTTTTGAATGAAAACATACCGTGATGCTTTGTTAAGAATCATGTTTAATTTATTACCATAAAAATAATTTGAATTCATGTTGTGTGACTTGAAGTGTGTTAAATGCAGAGTACTTCCATGCAACTTAATTTGAGTTTCACACGCACCTCAGAGTTAGTTTTATGTAAATAACTCTCTCTTACCATCTCCTTTTCTTGCTAATTAATCTATGTTTATCAGGGATATTCTTTTTGTAAGAGTAGCATCAGATATTAGAAACGTAGAAAATAAATTAAGGCCTCAATTCAAATAATAAACAGCCCTAAGTATTTTTCTTAGAACTGTTTTTAAATATATTTAATATATCAAATGTTTTAAATGGTAGAATGTAATTTGAAGCACACACGAATTTCAATTTTTTATATAATCTACAATTGAGATTCCCACTTTGACCAAAGAGTTTTAAAACTAAAACCAACAAATTGGACCCTCCTTTAAACCGATAACAGCATTTGTTCATTTGGGGAAGAGCCTACATGCTTTTTGAATGCATATGTTCCCAAATATGAATCAGTTAAGAATATTTTTAAATGTTTGGTAATTGTAAATTAAATGGCTAAAAACTGTGTTAGAATGATGTCGGATGAGACTTTATCTCATATGCCTCACATTTTCTAGGCGTTGAGATACGTGTTCTGTGGTAGTCAAAGAAGATATTAGAAGATCGATTGATTTTCAACAAATAAATATAACCCATTTCTATCATGATGTTTAGCTGCATCATCAGTCATGGTTTAAAATATAATATTGTTAGGCGTGCGTAATCAACCAGTATATCTACTATTTTCTGATTTTTTGTTTTTTTTTTTAACATTCAAAGTCACTTACGTGCCAGAAGAAATTTATCATATCCTGATATTCACAATAAACCTTGTAGAGTGCAAAATAAAGCATGATATATTCAGTGCTTTGAGAAAATCTCATCAAATTTAGAGCTTTTCATCGACGTAAATTAACCTCAGATATTTCTGCTTTTGAGATCCTAGAGAGAAATTGCTGATCTTGGTATCAGGAACGTTGTAATATGGGCACCAACAATAAGCATTTTTTAAATGGTGAAAGCTGCGTCGTTTTTCCCTTTCATTCCAACATGAATTGCACTCTTAAATATCGCACTGTTACACTGTAATAAGTACTTCTTCAAATTATGAATTATTTGTCGAGTTTTCTATATTTCTCATCATGCAATGCACTCTTACATATTACTTACAATAGCATTCTAATGATGTATAACACACATCCTATGAAATACGTATTTTAACTGGAGCATGCATTCAAATAGAAACCTATATAATTATAATAATAATATATATATATAATACATACATACAGATTTCAAGTGTAATCTTAAGAACTTTCCACTATTAAAAAAGTTTTAAAAATTTTAAAGTTTACCATTTTTAATATACTTATAACAATCGTAAAAAATAGTATGCTAAATAAAAACTAAAACAAAACATATATTTTATTATATCAATAAAGATTGCCCAAATTTAAAAATACATGCTTCACATTTAAAATATTTAGTATTTTTATATATTTTTATAAATTTGCTTCAAAAATTTAAATAATGTCCTTTGATTAATGACAGATTGTATTTAACAATAATAAATAAATTTTTTACTTACAATTAGTTATATTTTATTTTTAAATAATTTAGTGGTTAAAAAGTGCTTTAGTGTATAAATAGTAATATTTTCTGTTGCAATTTTTCCCTTACTAAACGGAAGGAAATGGGAAATTTTAATAAGAATTATAATCCTCACATTGCAAAATAAAGCAAATTAAAAATTTTCCTGAGATAAAATTGCCTGTTGTAAATCATTTACTTGATTCAATTCCTGAATATAGTAAAACATTCTAAAAGCATAATTACAATTAACTTCATATTTTAATAAGCATTTACTACCTAAATCATTTTACACTGTAAAAATTCCTACATGAAAAATGTTTGGTACAAACGCCTTTTTTCGTAGTAAAAATTCGTATAATCAAAGATGTTAAAAAAGATTAATAATAGTTTAAATTAACTAAGAAATTTAACTTAATAGGAATTTTTTTCATTTGTATATGAATTATCTATCATTTTAATCTACCTCGCAATGTCGTTTCAAACAAAAAATTTTCTTCTTTCGAAATCTAAGATTTCATATCAGAAAGTATAGGCAATTAAAAATATAAACAATTTAAACCTACAAGACATGACATATTGATAAGAATTTGTGGATTGTTAAAATAATGGACATTTTAAAATCAGAGTGTTCAGCATTGTCTTATGAATAAGACTAATTGCACTGGGGAATGATTAAAGAACTGAAACTCGAAGCTGCTTATAACTAGTACTGGGCTGTCATTTTTTGAGTTAGGAACATTGAAAAAACAATTCCTTGACAATTACTAAAAGGTGCTGTAAGCACCTGAAATTATAAAAGGGAAACAAAAGAATTTTGAATGTGACAAGATTGTCAAACAATAAATATAATCTATCTTGTTGAATTAAACGACATGTTAGTTGAAAAACTGTTAAGAGATATCGATCAAAAAATTTACTGAAGACATTTGAAAATTCAGGTTCCTTTTGGGTTAAAAATAAACAATTAAAATACGGATCAAACAATTAAAATAATCTATATGAGTATTTAAACACTGATTTAATTTTATTTATCATGCACTATGGATCTTATCGTACCAACCACAAAGCAACCAGACGAATGGTTTGTGCTCTTTCCTTCGTTTCAACAATTTGTGTGTTTGAATCTTTCATCGGAAATCATTGTTTGCAGTGTTTCGTAATGCAATTTATGTATTAGATCCCAATTTAATTAACCCTTGTGTGCAAAAATAGATCGTTGAGTAACAAAAAAATCAACCGTAGTCAACTTGCGAATCTGCTCATAGTCCAATAAGACATTGTTCATGTATCCTTTTGAACCAATGTCTATCTCTGGTAAAATAACAAGTGTTAAACTGAATAGAAAATTAAATTTTTATTAATGAAATTAGGTTTATGGTTTCAATGACTATTGCCTACAGGCATACCAGCAGATAATTCAGTAGATCTATACAATGTTTTTCTATATTAGAATTATTTGTCTAGAATGAGATTAACAGGAATGATCTGTTTGAAAAGCAGTTGACTTTAATTCAGATTCTTTGGTATTCAAAACCAATCACTTTACTTATGCGGTCGTACTACCTATATTCAGTAAATTATGATTTCAATGCTTCTTTCAAATATTTCCGGAGTCATACTGCAAAAGTATAAAGTTTCACCCTACCTTGACAAGTTGCAAAACATTTTTTAATAGGTTAATTTACGACTTATTGAAAAAAATTCATTAATAATTCGAATAACCACTGCAATCGAAAATAAGTGGCTACAGCAATGAAAGTACATATTATATAGAGACATCACTATTTTAAATAAGTCTCCATAACAAACCAACACCACAAGTGGTCTTTGGAAATTATAAAAATAACTCTTAGTGTTGTTGCATTATTTAATGCAATTATTAGTTGAATTTATATTTTTTCACAAACACTATGTAAATATGTAAATATTACGGAAAATGCAAAATTGCTTTTTGGTGCAAATGCTTTTTTTGTAACTGAATATAATCAATCAATTTTACCAGAAATTTAACATATATCAATGAGATTCGGTATTTTAATTATATCCAGTGAATAAATTCTGCTAATATTTCCGGTTAAATACCTTTATAACTGTATCTGTTTACCTCAATATAACATACCTCTTCAAGTTCACATCAACAAAATAATCAGAGCATTCAATAATTATCAAAAAAGTATTTATAAGGCATATACATACAATTGTTACATTATAAGTAAAATATATAAACACAGTACATAACATATAATATTTTCTTAAAAGAAAATAATAAATCATATTGGTTTGGATAAAATACTGAAAGTAATGTATTTTAAATTTATACTATTTTAATTTGATTCATCTCTAATTTTTTCATTATTTTTTATCTTTTAAGCCTACATATACTAATTTGTCTTTTAAATCATGTTCAGAGCACAGGTTGCCTAAAAGCATATTCTCTCACTCTCATCATATTAAAGTTTTTATTAATTGATATGAGGGCTAATAATATCCATTATTTATAATTTTAATTTGAGAATGTTATTACTTTTCTTATTATGTTTTTGTTATTAAAATGAACCATTTAAAGAAAATATTAACAAATCAGTTAAAAAATAACACAAGTTCTGAAAATTTATTCACTTTAAAATTAAATATTAATATAAATTATTTAAAAGGAAAATTATAAATGTAAACAATGTAAATTAATTTTAAAATAATATTTAAGGAATAAAGTTTACTGGCAAATATTTATTTGTATCAATTTTCTACAATAAGAAATTTGAAACTTTTGTTGGTTTCAAAATCAAAACCATATTGAAATACAAAAATGAATATTTTATTTATGTTTTATGTCCTACATTCCTTACATAACAATAATAGAGCTGCTCTGGTTATGGACAGAATACACAGTTTCTACTTCAAATGAAACAAAATATTTAAATAATGGCAAAGGAACACAA
Source organism: Latrodectus elegans (assembly GCA_030067965.1). NCBI lineage: Eukaryota > Metazoa > Arthropoda > Arachnida > Araneae > Theridiidae > Latrodectus > Latrodectus elegans. The sequence goes on from CM057813.1 coordinate 34,068,921, forward strand.
ATAAATTAAAATTACATTCCTTTTGTAAAATTCAGATTTGCCAATTAAATTATTTTTAATCATTTCTTTTAAATAAATTGCTTCACAGCGTACAACATTTTTTTTTTTTTTTTTTTTTTTTTTTGCTTACTGCTATAAAATAACTAAATTTTAATTAATAAAAAGTATTCATGTATATATATTTTATATAAGATGAGCTATACAAATTATTAATGAGCATCAGTCAAAATCATGAATAAAGTGATTTCCATTCACGTAAGAAATATTAAGGAATAAAGTGACTTTTGAGTAATACGAAACTGTTATAGAATATTTAGCGTTTTGTATTTTTATCTTTATTAAAAGGAAAAATATTCTAGTTCTATTAATCAAATATATATGTTCATTATAAATAAATAACAAATCGAGTAAAAGAGATCAATTTACTAAAAATATCACTGGTAATTTTTAAGACAAAATGTTGGCTATGTTTAACAGTTAAAACACTGATAAATAAACATATCTAGTGATATTGAAAGATGATCCAAATTCTAAAATCAATTAATTTTAAGTCAGAAAAGTTAATTTGCTACATAGAATTAGTTGAACCCACCACGTTAAGTTTGGAATAAGTTTCAATAATATAAATAAACTTTTTTTTATTCGGATAAAATACAACAAAATTAGTTTTTGTCTTAAAACAACTTCTAAGCGAATAAATTTAATGAGACAATTCAAATTAATTTCTTCCTAAAGTAATAAAAAGTTTTAGTGATTGAAAATTTAAAGTAATACTCGTTTCTCTTTGAAAAAAAATCTAACACGTTGAAGACGATTTCTCTCTCTCTCTTCTAAGTATTCTTTAAAACAAATGAAGCATGCAATTCAGCAAAGCAGATTTAAGTTCCCTTGAAAGCTTTTGTAACACATTTAAGAAACATAAAAATTGAATCAAGAAAATAAACAATTTAACTTATTAACTAATTGCTGTTTAAAAATTATGGCAAAATATTTATTTTTCCTTCACAAGTTTTAGGCGACTAATAATTTTATAAAAATACTGGAATTTCCAGTTAAATGGATGGATAAATTTTGTATAAGCAATTTATTTTTAGGAATAATTATTCGAAGGCTGGAGAATAACAGATAAGATGAAATAACAAGTAATTGGTTTAATTATTTTGTATATAGTAAATATTAAGTTTCTAATTACTCAATTATATTTTGAAATGTCTCTAAAATTCAACGTTTGATGTCAAAATGTTATTCAGACCATCACTATAAGGATTTTAGCAGAATCTTATTGTAATTTTGTTTAAGGAGATTTTACTTTCTAGTATAACTTTGTGTTTATTTCATTTATATTTCTCAGATTTGTTTATCATATAAAATGAAAATTTACTTATAGAATAAAAAGTTATTAGGACACAAAGAAGTCAAAAGACTATTTTGCAAGTATCACTTAAAGTGCTTAATGGAATGCATTATTTCTAACTTTAAAATTCAAATGTGCATTTTGTCACGCACCACTGAATTTTGATAAGGCATGGAAAGTACAAAATTTGCTTTTTGAATATTTGAAATGGGTATGATTACGTATGCATCATGTGATATTTTAGAAATATATGCACATGAAGATTCAAATCAATGAAATAGTTTTGCCTAAAAAGGGAATCCATTTCAATTTTTATATTCAGAATTCAAGAATGCTTTCTATACCGCTTAAAATTGGCAATAAATATGCTAATGTGATATAAATGCCTATATAATATCAAGATACTATTTTTACTTCAAAAATGTTTTGTATGTGAGAGCCCTCATTGAGTAAAAAAAATTATTTATATATGTTTTTCAAGTAGCATTAAATCATAAATTCATGTTTCGTAGAATCATGAATAATTATTTATTTATTTCTAGACACGACTTTTTAGAGATAAAAGTATAAAAAATACTTTTAATAAAAACGAATTAATGTATAAAAAATATATTAAATACCCAGTTCAAATCAAGGGGAAAATATATACAACAATATTCTTTAGAAGTATATGAAATTTATTGTTCATGAACTCATACTCGAGTTTAGTTTGTTATTAAATAATTTTTGCGCTTATTTTGTTATTCAAATCTCCAAGTATTTTCTTATACCGTATTATTTAGTATGCATGCCAATTTAATCTAAATCTTAATATGATGTTATAAGTGTGATGAATATAATGTGAAATAAACATGGACGAAAAACAGTTATTTTTATTTATAACAAAGATTAAAATTATGCTTGAATAGGGCCAAAATTGCTTATGATATCAATGTTAAGTGTACTACATCGTATAACTCAAAATACCATTGCACAAATATTACTACATACCTTTGGTAAAGTGTATTTTAAAATTACTAATGAATTTTAGAATTCAAATATACATTCTGTCACTTAAAACAGAGACATTAAGCAATCATTGTAAAATATTATTAAAATTTTATGTGCATCACTTAAACACTAAAATAATTTTAAAAATATGAATATAAAAATTGCAATTAAGTATAATATAAAATTTTTAAAAGGTTGCTAAGTAGTCTTGGACCTAAATAAAAGCTATTACTTTTAGAATTATACGTAAATGTAAATGGAAAAACATATGCTATCCGATACATTATTATATTTCAATATTCTTAAAATATCAGTCCAACATCCTAGTTTTAAACATATATTTTAATATTATTTTTTATAAAGTTTACATTGAAAAATATTTTATTCATATTAAATTTTACTAAACACTGAATTTGTGAACATTATTTAAAGATTTACATATCAATTGCTACATTTTTTATATTTTTTGCTCAGTTTCTTTAAATTTATGATTTTTTCTTTTATTATTACACTCACAGAAAGTTTTGCATATACAATACTATTGAATTTTGCACGGTAGTTATCATTAAACTGCCATGTTGCTGTTATCATATTCGGCATAATATAGACTATATATTTACTAACATTTTAATTTTAATAAATTTGATTTCCTTTCTTATATCTAAGCATTAAAATAAATTGTAATTTTTACTTATAGCTATATTTCACTGAGTAATATTTTTATGATAAATTCCTAGTATCCTTTATCTTCAGAAAATTTTTATTTGATCTTTAACTGCTTATTTTTATTTTCATACTATATTATGATCTATACTCAAAATAATTATACTATATTAAAAATTTTGGAGAGCAAATGAAAATTAAAACATGAAAAAAGTTTAAATTTTATTAATGGTTATCAAATCAAGGAAAAGCGTGCAACATAATATGATATGAGAACAAAACTGAATACACCTGAAACATATAATTTCTTCAAAAGAATATACTTCCTGACATGATTTAGATGTACATAAGCAGAAAATTTAATGAAGATGAAATAAAGTTATCATCCTTTGTAGATTATGTTACATGTTTAATATTTCTTGAGAACAACTCTAAAAACGAACACTCTATATATCTGTTTTCCATACAAATCATTTTCTTTTCAAAAACATTTTTTAGAGAAAAAATTCCTTATTTCCAACATAAATAAGAGGCCTTGACCATGAAAAACATGTCATAAACATGATAACTGAAAATTAAGTACGGTGAAAATTCATTGGTATACCATGTATCAGTTCAAACATGTTTTCACAAAATATAGTGTATTAAGTATGACATTTTCACAAAATATGCTGTATTAAGTATGACATTTTCATGACATTTTCACAAAATATGCTGTATTAAGTATGACATTTTCATGCATTAAGTGAAAACCATCGCTAATGACGGGTGTTGAAGATATTTTCAATATTAGAGTACAAAATGAAGAATAGAAATAGAGGTCTCAATAACTCGTAAGCACTCGTTCTGTACTTCCAAACTGATATTTTGAATCAAATACTGGAATTCATGTCAATGTATGCTAATTACGTACACACAATTAACTGAATCCGCCTATTAAAATGTTCTTAAATATATTATTTCTCCATGCTCCCTTTTTTGATATCAAAATATGACTGCTATCACCCGAAAATCGAATCAATATCCGAAAAAGAATTTAACTATAATTATTTTATGTTTTTAATACATCAATCTGCATTCAAAGGTTCACGCATCATTTTGAGATCAGCAAAGTTCAAATTGTTGTGCATAAATATAAATTACTTCAGTGTATCCTTTACAATTGAGACGTCATTATTGTAACAAAAATAGCGATTATTCTAATGAAATCCGAAGCAACCCGGTCCATTCATCTCTGTTTATTTGTAATATCGAGCATAATTTGCCATATGTGCTTTTGTCGTGATCAATGATTGACTTTTCTTGTGTATAACTTTAACCAATGATGACATTAGTTGTCGTTGGAAGGAAATACCTATATTTCTTCCTATCACTCGATATTAAGTCTCTCAATAATATGACAAATAAAAGATTCTCATGAATTACTTATTAGAAAAATTTCAATACAGTTTTCTGAAAATAAAAGTTTAATTATTTTGGTGTAACTGAATGTTACTATAGAAACAAAGATATGCAGATACATCAGTTCTATCAATATTTTTAACTTTATTACTCTTTGCTGATTTTTATGTAATAAACATTGAATGATAATTTAAATGTTTTCTGTTCCAAGATAAGATTTAAAATAGAGTGCAATTTTTTTTTAAATTACAAAGGTTGTTCTTAAACTCTTAACTTAGTTATTTTCTTGCTTTTGATATCCATTTAAATTTGCATGAAATTTAAATTTAAGATATTTTAAATTTATCTATTAAAAGACTTTCTTTCCAAAAACAAAGAAATATAATTTAAATTTAATCTACATTTCTAACTTTCTTTGAAAAGCTTTCATCAAACATACTTTATGATAGTTTTATGAAAATAAATCTGTGTAAATATTTTTGCATAAATAAGTTATTATATCAATATATGATATTTTATTTATATAATAAAATACTATTTTGCATATATAAATGTAATAATTCCTTATCATTTAAGATCTCTTTAATTTTTATTTAAATTTAGATTATCCATATTTATGTCAATGAATAATTAGAGTAAGTGAGTAAATGTCTCCAAAGATTATACACGTGGCTTAAAATTAAAATAGTTAAAACTACGCTCATTTGCATCGATATTTCATTTACAAAAAGGCAAACATTTTACATTTGTGATACTTTTTATAAATGTATCTAAAAGAATAAGTAGATTGAAAAAATATTTGTATATAGCAAATAACAATTAAAAAAAGAAATTTTAATTATTAGAATCACATCAATCAATTAATACAATTATTTATTTCGCTAAGTAAAAATATATTTCAGTACAAACACTCAGAAAAATTACAGATTATTTGTTACAAATTATTGAATGTTTAAACATTGATCTAAATTTTTTTTCATGTATTGGCAATATAGTTAAGTGCTATACAATAATAAAGGTAAAATGAAATTATATTGGATCTCATTAATTTTCTGAATTTTATTTTTTAATAAAATATATTATGTGTAAAATTGTAATTGAAAATGATAACAGCTCTTATCTCTAAAGAACATTGTACACTTTGTTTAAAGAATAGTAGTATTTTTATCATAGAATAATGTACATTTTTCCATAAGTTAAATGAAATATAAAAATAATTTATGTAAACCGAAGTTCTACAACGAAACATTTAATCTCTCTTTAGCTTTAAAAATAACATATTATTGAAAGTATTGTATTTATTAGTCTTTATAAAAGCAAATTTCAAGTGTTATTTAGCCAGCAATATATAAATAAAATCACATGTCCATGAGCCAGGCTGACTGTGATAAAAATAATTGTACTTTATGGTACGCAAATTAAGGGGTCACAAAATTCTTTTTGCAGTCTACAATTTACTCAATTTTTTTTAAATATACTTGTACTGTGTTTTACCTATTACAACTTTTAATTTTTAAATAGTTGTAACTATATTCGTCTTATATTTTATTTGATGATTAAAACATTAAGATCTTTTAAGGCTAAAATGTTAAGCGAATTGTATTTACTGTAATTAAGTGCTTATATCTCATCTGCATAATTAAAGGTATAAACTTTAATAATTTTCTATTTTTTTCTTAATCTTAATGGAAAATTCGGTTTAGTTCATAAAATCCGGTTTTTATAGGTTAATCAATAAAATAGTTTTGTATATTTTCTCAGAAATTAATTAAATTTCTAAATAAAATAAGGAAGCATGATGTTCTCTATAAAAAGTAAGAAAATGTATTACCGCTATAATCCTAATTATATGGCATTGTAAATAACCATGTTAATACAAAATTGTCTCATTAAGAAAAAGAATAAAAATTCATAAAAGACAACCGTTATGATGCTTTTAGAAAATATAATTAGAAATATAATTAAAAGATTAAGTGATTAAGGTTTCATTAATGAAATTCATAACCATTACAACGAATAAAACGAGGGTTTTTAACAATTTTACGATATTATTTTTATACTAATTTAAGCATAAATATTTTATTAGATTACTAATTAAATATAAGAGTTTATTAGATTATTGTTAATATGAGTAACATGATACACCGTATTTTAAATATCATGACATTAAAATTTTAAATAATTATTTCAACTTTCTTTAATTTGAGAACTTAAAATCTATATAATTTAGAGGAAAAATAAATTTGAAAAGAAAGTGTTGTCCCATTTAAAATGTATGTTGCTTGGAATTAAAATTATATGCATTTTTTCAGAATTTCATTAATATCAATTTAGAAAAATTATATTTATTGTAATAAGTATGTATTTATTATAGATTATTTTCTGTATTTCTTTAAATCTTCTTAGAAAACAAAAATGTTGGTAGAGTGATTCTAAAAATCAAAAGATTGAAATGATTCATACAAATAAAATGAAATAAATTAATATAAAATTTACTATTTTTTCGAATAAATGTCTTCTATTCATTAATTTAACGTTGTAAGTTAACATTTCCTTTATTAAACTTCAAACAACAAAATTGGTGCGAAAAAATAGAATTTTATTACAAAGAAAAGTCTTATGACATATATAAAGAATTTTTAAAGGAATCTTGAAAATTCAAGTGTGTCTGGAAAAAGTAAAACTCAATGATTTTAAGAATAACAAACTAGACTAATTTATCTGTAATTTCTTTTGCAGTTTTATGAAACAAAATACGAAAAAAATAAACCCATCTTTAAAACATTTCAGAAAAATAAAAACAAAAATTAGGTTAAAACTCCAAAGTAAATATTTCCTTCAGAGATCGCGTAAATGTGATACAAGTTTTGCGTTGTTTTAAAATTTTTGTGTATTGTGCCATTTCACTCACTATAGTTAATTTCAACTACATAAATAAACTATACATTCTAACTAATTAATGCAGTCCATAATGGTCTGCTAATGTAGGTGCAAGTTTCGTCGTTAATATTGACTCCTTATATCCTCTACTTAATGTTGATTGTTTCGTGAATTAGAATAAAGCTATTATTTATACCACGAAACATTTATAATTTTGAAGATTAAGTATGTAAATACGTGTGACTAAATGACTGAAAGTACTTTCATTATATACAGGAAATATTTTTTCCAGAATAGTTCTACTTTTCATCAATAAAAAACAATAAATATTTTGACATTTATAGCATTTAGTAAATCAGACTTAATTATTTTATCGGTGTTCTTATATTCACTAGTCTATTATGAGCAGATGTAAATAAGAAGATTTACGGAATTCATTGAATTTCTGATGTATTCATTAAAATTTCTCATTAATAATATTTTCAAATCCCCTTAACTTGGGATTACTATGCTTTCTGATAATTTTACAAAAAATTATTTAAAGACATTGCATTCGAAACACACTTATAATTAATGCTTCTATTCTGCAATACTAATCACTGCATGATATTTTGCACACTTCCTTTGAGAAGTTATGTATGATTATGTAACTTGTATAATCTAAAAGCATTTTTATTTAAGGATATTTTAACTAAATGGATTTCCTTAAAATTATTTAATTTGTAATACGTCTGATTTATTAGTTTAAAAATATCAAAAAATGCATTTTCCGAATGTTCAATTCCTACAACTTTTGAGACTACAAACAGATGTTTCTCAAAATCTTTCCTTCTCTTCAATGCTAGCAAACCATTCATTAAATTTACTTCTTTAGCCTTGACTGTTTTCCTATGAAATAAAAGTAAATGTTCATTTGAAATGATGAATAATATTTGGAACATTGGCGCAATTTTTTTCAAATGAGAGATTGCAAGATTGCAATATGATTATATGCAAATTAATTAGCCATCAAAACACAAGTCTTTAGTACTTTTTAAAAAAATAGATTGTATTTCAAGTTACGAAATAAAGCTTAATTTCTGCATATCAACAATTTAAAATGCTGATAAAAATTTTTTTATAATATTTAAAACTGATACATATTTGTTATACTAATTATATTAAAAATATAATCATTTATTTCCTTGCTTTGTTAAATGTAGTGAACAAAAAGATGTTAATTATGTGCCACATTGTATCATCAGTACCAAATTCATACAAGCATATATCTTAAAGCTCTTGTATCACTATATTATATTTTTTGCTTACGCATCGCATCTGCCCATAATTGATGCATTTTTCTTTCGACCTTTTTTCTGACCTTTAGTTCTTAATATTCCTCATTATTTAATCTCAAACCTCAAATAAACTCAAAATAAATCAAATGTCATAACTTAAATCATCTGAAACAAAAACATAATAACATTAAGGTAATTAACAGTTGTTTTTCTTAAAATGTTTTAAAATTTTAGATTTAATTTTTAATAACAAGTTTTAATAAATAAAACTAGTGATCAAATTTTTAATGTTTATATTAAATTCAGTATGAAAAAATTACATTATACTAATTTTGATAAATTAATTTAATGTATTACATAAAGTGAGCTATATAATTAAACTGAATTTGAAACAACACTGAGCAGCTCTCGATTATATAAGCATTCAAAACAACAATCATTTGGATCACAAAATTAAACATTTTATATTTTATTATAATAACTAATGATAATAATATTTTAAATTTAAGAAGAAAACTATAGTTTGAGAACATCTAATTTAAACATAAAATTAAATATAATAAAAGTTATAAGTTACATGAAATCTCATCTACTGAGGAGAAGATATTAATTCTTTTTGAATAATATTTACTAAAACAGTGTTAACAAAGATTTGCTTAACAACAAAATTACTGAGAACAATTAAACAAAGGTAATTTTGTTTAATTGTTCTCAGTAATTTGAACAATGAAATAAATTTAACAATGAAATTGTACCAAAATTTTGACAATGAAATTGTACCAAACAGGCAAAATAGTATTGCAAATGCTAAATCACAAAATGTTTTCAAACATTTGTTAAAATTTTATTGCTGGTACAAAAAAGAGAACTGATATTGATAAAATTAAATATAAAACATTTTTACAAATGTATTTCTATTTATGTTATGATTCTTTGTCTAAAAACCATTCCCTAAGAACTAAAAGAATAACCATATTCACTTCGACAGCTAAACATCAATACAACAATTGGCAGTATTTACAACCATGAAATAAGTTTTATTACATGTTGAATATTAAAATTTTTGATAAAAACTTAATTCTGAATTGTAAAAAAAAATTTGGAAATATGTATATTTGTGAATAAATATATTTTGCTATAATAGAATTACATTTGCCAAGCCTACTTTTTACCTTTGATTTGACATAATGCCTTGAATATTGTTTTTGATTTTAGCTATTTCATAAGATAATTCATAAGGTTATATTAGCACACATATAAGTTTTTAATTATAATGGTTGAAATTTATCTCAATGACAAATATATTCAGAATATCTTCTTGATAATTTTAATTTCACATTTTATGTAAGTTCCGTTATAACATAATTACTACATTTATAATAAACTCAACTCTCGTATAAATGGAATAAAAATTTATATTGAAATTATTTTATTGAATTAATTTTAAAACATAAATCTCTTTCTTTAATAAGGTGGTAAATAAACCATTCAGATTCAATAATAGTCCATACTGCAACATCAGAAATACATCTGTACGATTTAAGAACTAGCAGCCACTGCAAGTTTTTTCTGAATTAAGTTCTTTCTTCGCATGCGTGTACACGTTAATGGTATGTCACGAAATTAAAAAAAAAGTACGAATTTATTCAACTTTTTCTCATTTCAGTTACTTTAAGGAACAATCGATATAATTAATTTTGAATCTCTTTTTTGCTTTCTCCACTTCCGTTTTTTTGTTAAATAAAACGGCCTATAACTATTTCCCGCTGCAACTAAATTATGATAAAGCATGAAACTTAATAATTTATTTTACCGTTTGTCTGAAGTATTTTGTCACTCTTAAAATAACTTGGAAATAATTCAGATTTAATGAAAGCACTTTCTTTAGAATTGATATTGTTAGAAAAGTCGTTGCCAGACTTGCTTGGAAATTCTTTTAATTAAAGAAAAATCTTTATTTTAAAACAGGAAAATTTTAAGCGGAAATTCATTAATATTTTTGTTTTACGTGACCTACAGCTATGAATAATATCAGATGAAAATAATTACAAGTTTAATTAAATCAGAATGAAAATTCATTTTTGTGATATTGTTTCACACTGATTATTTCTTTGGATAAAAATCTTCCTTAGTATAAAACTAAATTTTATATAAAAAAAAATTAAGCTTATTTATTTGAAGTAAAAATTGCGCTTTAAATGCGTGGTAGCCTAATAGTTAGGGTATCGGCCTTCCATCTGGAAGGGTGGGGTTCGATTCCCAATGATGCCAAAGACACACTGAGTACATGCGATATGCGTGCTCGTTAAATCTGTGGAATCGAAAGTCCTGTGATTGGTCGTTCAGCAGTTACCATGGGTGCAATAGTCTAGAGAAATATACACCCCTTTCAGATCAATACCACAATTGAGAAATTAGATCCTCTGGTGCAGCCATCTATCGGAGGATTTGAAGAGCAAAAGTCGTACTTTCACCTTCATGGTGCTCTCTAATTAAACGAAAAACGTTCCCAACTGACTTAAATTCGCATAGCCGAGCCATAACGAGCTTGGCTTGTCCAAGTGTCATTAGTAACAACAACACTTTAAATAAAAGTTCTGAAAAATATTAAACTATTTTATCAAAAGAATGATCATACAATAATAATGTATTTACATGGATAGAAAATTTGGAAAAAAATTTTAATTCTAAATTTAATAGCCTAGAATTGAAGTTTTTGTTTTATAAATATTCATGTTTACTAGTAAAGGAAATAAGTAATTACAGTAATTATCTTGAATGATTATCTATTATAGGAATATAAAGTATTTAACTGTGTTTTTGTTGTAAAAAATAATAGAATATGTTACAGATCTAGATCATAACTTACACCAAGTAGATTTCATATATTTAATGTGAAGGGAAGAAAGCGTATTACAGATTTTCTCTCTCACTATTACAATGTACAATGTGCTTAACAAAATATTGTCCAAACAGTACATTGATTATAGAAAATTTAGCGCATTTTAAGAAATATTTTTACATAAAATTATGTGTATTTTTTTTTACAAATTTTAACTATATTCAAATTAACAGGTGATGTGAGTGTTATTAAGCTGTTCTGTTTTATATTAATTTTTGCTAATGTTATTTGCAGACAATATAATTACAAAATAGGTAATATTCCTTGTTATTTTTTTACATTTTAATGTGTATGCTTTCTAAAGGCAAAACTAAATCAAGTGAATTTATGGATACTGAAAAGTGTCTTATTCTTTCATCAAAAGAAACAAAAAGAATTTATCTTCAATAAATTCCTGCATTCTCTTATAAAATACTAATTTATTACATTCACAGCTATCTCACAATAGATCGTAATACTTATTACAATTTGTCTTATTATTACAATATCGACAACAGAAAGTAATTCTGACATTCAATTCCAAAAAAAATGTCTAATATAGCATCTATTAATAAGCTAACTCTAATAACCTAATTTAGAGACAAATATTTGTAGCATAAGTCATTTATATTATTAGACACAATAATAAAAGTTAGTAAAATAAAAGGATTTTTATAAAAATTATTTTTGATATTATCGAATAATCAATCCAATTAAACTCTGAAAGATGTTAGAAATTTAAGAAAAGTAAATTTTCTCTTCAATATATTTTACATATAATAACTAAATTTTCATAAATAAATAGGGATAAATAATGTGAAAAAGTCACATAAATTAAGATAGCAAAAGTTCACTAATAACGTTAGAATGAAGAGTGAAATATTTATACTGTTACTTATTTTCTTCAATTGTGGATTAATCATCTTTCTATTAAAAGTAGATTACTTTGATGTATCGATATTTCCGAGTCACATATTTTGTTTAATTTAATATATTTATAAGTTTCGAATACATAACAAAATGCAAAACTAATAAATAATAATTGTGATAATTGAAGTTATGTAAAAGGTTATGTGAACCCCTTAAAGGTTATATGGGACTTCAAAATAGTCCATAAAGTCTTGTTTAATAAAGAAATCATAGCAATTCAATTATTTTAGTTTTCAGAGAATATGATCTCAATTCATCAAATAATACTGGTGTAAAATAATATATTTAACGAAAAAACCTATGACTCTAATTATCAATAGAATGAAATTTTGGTATAATTAATTTTTATAATGGTATATTTATTGATTTATTTATGATTTCTTATGAATTATAATTGCAATTGATTTAAAGTAATTATAATTCAATATCACTAAAGTTTAATATATTACATTATTTGGACATCATTTACTAATACTGGAATTTAATTTAATTTACATTGATTCAGCTTTAAACATTTTTTCTAAATTTTGCATTCAAAATTTCCTTTTCATTTCAACTAAGATTTCATATTTAAATGTAAGCTAAATTTTATTGGTATAATTATTTTAATTATACTTACTTATTGAAAACATTTCTTTAAAAGTGTAAATTTAAAACGATGAATTAGTCTCATCTAAGTATTCATAAAATACTACAAACACGATGGATCATATCTACCATTTAATGCATAATTTTTGATACAGCCTCTTCTCAGTTGAAAGTATAGAAAAATTAAGTTTAAAATAAGCAAAGGAATCAATAAAATTCAATCACATTCTATGAAATTTATTTCATTTTTAGATTTCATCTCATAAATACAGTTGTAAAATTACTAATGAAAAAAGTCAAAACAAATGACGAAATGCTGTTTCTCTTTTTATTCTGAGTGGTAACAAAGGCAAAAATATAATAACTGTGATAAATAGATTGTGAATTCTTTCATTGAAAATACTTTTTGAATAGCTAACGCATTTAAGATGCAAAAATAAATAGCGTTTCTCCAGAAAGAAATATAAATAAAGTTTATATTACTTCAAAAATAAGTCTTTTACTTTTATTGACAGCAATAACTGAATTTAAAATTCAGCCTCTATTTTCCCAATGGGTAAAGTGACAATACATGAAATAAAATTACATTTATTTCTCTATAAATCATAATTATCCTAAGAGAAATTCTCGAGTTACTTTTAACTCGAAATTATTTATTTTTAGAAAATGTTGGTAGCTATTCAGATAAACTATTATGCATTTCTATAAATAGTGTTCCTTTAGGGAATGGTATGCAAAATTTATCATTGAAGTCAATTTTGTTCCAAAAATAGTTTATATAACTTTAATATTTTAACTCTTTATAAAAAGTATGAAAGAAATTTTACTTTTAAATTTTAGGTTTCCTATTAAAATAAATGTTAAGGATTGAAAAAAGAACAATTTAAAATACATTAGATAGTGCAAGTATACAGCACCGCATTTGTAAGTAAATTTTAAAGAAAAACAAAATATGATAAGTTATGTTACTGATTAATTTCTCAATCTCTTTATGCAAATTATTTAGCAGTACTGTATTCCCATTTTTTTATATAATAGACGTTTTACAATATATATCTCACTTAGAATATTCATCCAAACGTTATTTATTAATAGGTTGTTGGTATTTCTGGGATTCAAAGCATGCCTCATTCACCATTCAAACGTATTGCTAGATGTTCAGCTATCGGTAGATATTACCTACCTAAGATTTCAATCATTACATTTTAGATAAGAAATCTTATGTTCTGTAGTTCATTCAGTGTCTGAATAATAAAGTTTTAAGCTGAATAAATAATACTCAACACCTGTTGCACCTTTCCCTCTTTGATTTACAGCATGTTCGAATGCAAACCTAATTTATGGAACTGCTGCTCTCAGATGTTTAAATGTGTCCAGTTATTGACTGCTGATTGAGTGATAAGTGAATTCTCACAACTTTTAAGTCCAATTGGTTCTGCCATTCAATTGGACTTAAACTCACTATTGTATCCAAAAACACTATTCAACTTTTGGATTTATTTGCAAATTGGAAATATTTCTGTTATTAAAAAATAACATTCACTAGGTACTATTTTTTCAACATATATTCTCATAAGTTTTTTTTTTTTTTTTAAATTAGAGTGACTCTATCTTTATATTACATCATTTTTTACTTTAACTATATCCAAATGAAGAAATTTAAAAACAATATATATTGCATAAAATGTGTTAAATATTGACAATATGTTTTTAGAAAGTCTTTCATATTATACGCTTTTGGATTTATGAAGTTATATCTACTCAAACAATCCTTAATGAATTATTTACATAAATTAGAAGTCATATTTAATTATTTCATATACGTTATATAACAATTGTTGCATTTAAAAATTACACATATTTATGTTATTTATAACATGTAATTAAGAGAAAACAATATTTCCTACTAGCACATGTTAATCGGATATTTACTCTATACTATAAAAACTCTTTCTTAAAATTTGATTTTAATTCATAAAAAGCTTCAAAAGTAGGCATTTGTAAAATCACAATTATACTTCAATTTATAATTTTTAAACATTTCTTTTTACACTCAGCGTTACATTCAGAAGTTTTTTATATTCGCTTTCAAGATATTTTTTACAAAGTACATTTCTGTTTGAAAATATCAGAATTTTTTTAACTAATTTCGTATACATATTTAGCATAATATGACGCTATATTTAATGAGAATTTTTTTTTCATTCTAAATTCCACTGATTATGTTTCATTCATTTAATGCATTTATTAGTTACTTCCAATAAATTTATATTTAATGATCAAAAATATAATTAATAATTTATTTCACACAATACTTAACTCTATATAGTTTATTAGGTTTATATTTTCCTAGTGCATAATTTATTTTCTGTAAATTTCGTTAC
Source organism: Latrodectus elegans (assembly GCA_030067965.1). NCBI lineage: Eukaryota > Metazoa > Arthropoda > Arachnida > Araneae > Theridiidae > Latrodectus > Latrodectus elegans. Next base: position 34,084,269 of record CM057813.1, read on the forward strand.
AGATATATTTTATATTATTTTATAATTAAATTTTTTGACATATTATTATAAATAAGTCAAATAATTAAATATAAAAAAATAATTTATGTGTGTGTGTGTGTGTGTGTGTGTGTGTGTGTGTGTGTGTGTGTGTGTGTGTGTGTGTGTGTGTGTGTGTGTGTGTGTGTGTGTGTGTGTGTGTGTGTGTGTGTGTGTGTGTGTGTATTCCAAGTTATGTTATTAATAATAAAATATATATTGTAATTTTATGAAAATAACATTTTTATTCTTAGACAGAGATGTTTATAATATTAGAGAGAGAGATTTATGATGTAGCTCAAAAAGACATTAAATTATAATTTCAATCACATTATCAATATTTTAATTATAAAATTGATAAGCGTTAAAACAATACCAGCAATTATGAGCATATGAGTCAGTTTATGATATTTCTCTTTAGACAATTTTTTTATTTACCCTGATATGGGCTTTTAATTTTTTTTCAAATATAAAAGAAATTAGGGTGAAAATTTTAAAATGAATACATTTTTGATAAATTTAAGTGAAAAAGCAAGAAACACTTGTTTAAACATAATAAAGGGAACTGCGATATGTTTTATTCCAGTTGGCACATTGATATATTAGGATATAGAGAGATGTTTTATAGCTAGAAGCATATTATATTCAGAAATTACTGAAAAAGGGAAATATTTAAGAAGGTAACGACTCAACCTCTTATGGGGCTATTGTATATCTTCATCCCAGAATTTTCTTCATTTTAATAATAGAACTCTTTTTATTGTTATTTTACTCAGTGAGTAATCTGGTAACATATATACAACTGGTAACATATAACAGATACATTAAATACTGAATATTCTAATATACATTTAATATTGGTTTATTTCGTAGCAAGAAAAAATACGAAACCTTTTGGTGTCAATCTCTAACACGGGTCAGCTTGAGCTAGATTCTAATTCATTAAATAATGGACATTTTTGAGAATCACAGTAATTCTTTAATTGTTATTTGGAATTTAAATCAGGAGAGATATATTGGTGATCTAGTAAATAACTAATCAAGTGAACACACACACACACACACACAATGATTATCATAGTGCAGTTATTTTCTTCCTCAAGCATAAATATATATATATATATATATATATATATATATATATATATATATATATATATATATATATATATATATATATATATATATATATATATATATATATATATAATTTGAATGATTAATTTATTTAAAAATCAATATGTTAATTCATCTTATGCTGTAAGCTGTACTAGGTTCAAATACAATTTTGGAGTTTTGTTTTAAACAGGATTGCACGAATCGAGGTAAGAAAATTAATTTCTATTTTAGAAATTACAAAACTTAATTCCATATATTTAAGCATTTACGCTATATTTGTTTCATCTAAAGATGAAGTGATAAAGCAAGTAAACTTAAGGGGCTATTAGATAAATCTAGAAAATCTTTAGTCTTTAAAATTTGGTATTGTTATCATTTATTTACAAGAGCATTGACTTGATTTTAAAGTGTTTTGACACATGTTCAAGCAATCCCCAATATTATCCTTTTATAGACTTACAATTAAAAACTATCAAAACACGAATGTATCAAGTTTAGGAAATTTACCCAAATATAAAACAGATATTTTATTACAGTGAATATATTTTCTAGATGAATAAAAAAAATTACGCTATAACTATTGAAATAAAATACGAGTTTTGTTTGACAATACATAAATTGTAAAATACCATTATTCTTTAAATTATTTGCTTACTACACATTATAAATAATTATCTATTTCATTTGCATTTATTCAGCTTTTTTATATCAATAACATTTTTCATATCAAGAATTTTTTGTAATTTCATTTTTCAAATATAGTGCTGACCACCGTAAACCTTGAAGGAAGTATGCGAATATCATGAAATTTACAACAGGCATTAGTAGAGGTAAGCTATGCCAATGATTAGAATTTCAGCAAAAACGCACATCAACGCTCGTTTTCGGCGCCACTTCGAAGTGCTGACTTGAAGAATTCTACGATTTCAACTTCAGCAATTGTGTTGTTCTTGTGAATTTTTCAAAGAAAAATCAATTATGCCTCTTAGAAAACAGAGATTATTTTCAAATCAAGTATCCTAGTTTGAAAGTGGAAGGATAGTGGCCTGATAAGATAGGGGATTATCCTTGAGGGAAATCGGTAGTCGTGTTGGACGAAACCAAAAACCTGTAATACGGATATGTGATCGTTGGATACATGAGTGTACGAAGGACCGACATGTTCGATCGCATCTATCTTAGTACACCACTTCACGTGACGGCAAGCAAATTGTGCGCATGGCAGTGACGGATAGCCTTGCTACATCACGAACCGTATTACAACACGTTTAGTCTATAAAGAATCATCCAGTGTTGTAAATGAGGCCGAAATACCATTCGAAACCATTTACAACAGTGTGGTCTGTCCGCAAGACGTCTATTGCTTCGTCTACCCTTGTAGCAGAACCTCATACGCCTTCACCGCCAATAGTGAGATGAAAGGAGGATGTGAAATTCATAATGGAATAAAATTGTATTTACTGACGAGTCACGGTTTTGTCTGCAACACCAAAAAGTTCGTTTTCGTGTCTGGAGATACCAGATCAACTTTAGCAACGTGTAAAAGCTGCCTGGTCTGCTGTAACCCAAGAACCCTTCCAAAGTCTTTTTAGATCAATTACGAGGGGTGTGGAAGCGGTTAATTCCAATAATGGTGGCTACTATGACTTCTAATTTTGGCAAGTATAACACTTCACAGAACTCCAGAAATTTAATTGTTGGTCAACATGTTTTGTTATATCTCTTGTCTTTCTTGGTGTTGCAATTTGAGTGGCTAACAGTGTATGCAAGCAGAATTCTGCTTTATAATTAAATATATTTGGGCAAAATATTCATGAATATTTTAACTGCCAAATATTGAGCAAATGTCCTGTATTATTACTATAGTAATGAAGAATAATTAAACCTATAACTATCAATTATTAAATTAGGCATAAAAACGTATAATGTTTAGTTTCTAGAGTAAAAGAAATATAAAGATATACATGTTTAAAATATTTTAATTCAGCTTATTAATTATAACATATAAATCAATGCATAATTTTTCACAAACAAGTATTAAATACATTTTGTTAAATGTTAATTCCTAAGATATTTGTAATTATATGCATATTTTGTATGTTTGCAATTTTAATATTACTATTAATGATTTTTTAAAAGTATTTATGAAACTTACCTACTTAAATAGAAATATTTCAATATTTTATGAAAGCAAAAATTTTAAGAAACAATATAAAAGTAAGAATCAATGTAAATTTCATATTAGATATATTCTTTTTTCAATATATCAATAAAATATTTAAACATAATATGATGCATAATGTGGACTAAAAATATCTTTTTTCTCATTACTTGTCTTAAGACTTGTTACACAAAAACTCTTTATCTATGGAAGAACTTTTAGATAACTCCTTTAATACTATAGCCTCTTTTGAATTCGTAATTGATTATGTAATCTGACCTGAAACAAAAGTATCACTTGAACGCAACTCATTCATATATTTCCTTAGTAAAAGAGCATATTTTTCATTCTTTCAGTTCAATTTATTTGTTTTATTTGAATAACAAAGAAATTTTGGTATTTTAAGGTGGTTTGTTCAAAACCGAAATCAATTTCATTCTTTGTTTTAAATTTTCTTTCCTTGAGAGAAAGAAGAAAAATTTAGCACTCTTATAGAAACTAAATTTAATTCACTAGTATCAACTTTTCAAGTTGATTACACAAAATGAGATGGTGTTGCCAATAAAAGAGAAGAAAAGTAATTTAAAATTCCAAAAGTCATTTATTTATTTTCTATCGTTTCTAACTGACTTTTTTCAACATAAACAAAAGTGCTTTACTTTGAAAACATTTATTCTATTGGATTTTAAGATAAACAGGTAACTCTAAGATTCTTTTTTCTGATTTAAATTGTTATCCATACTGATTAATGTGATCTGTTTCAAAACACAGTAAATGAATGCACGTCCTCAACAGTAAGTTTTATGTTTCTGACAAGTTTATTAGTTAGTTTATTGGAACATATTTCGTGAAAATTATTTACTTAAAAAGAATAATTTTAAATATCATAACTAGTCCACAAAGTCTTAAGAGAATATAACTGAAATAAGAGTAAGAAAGAAATTATTGGATTAGAGCAATTAAAATTCTATATATATATATATATATATATATATATATATATATATATATATATATATATATATATATATATATATATATATATATATATATATATATATATATATATACATATATATATATACATATATATATACATATATATATACATATATATATATACATATATATATATACATATATATATATATATATATATACATATATATATATATATATATATATATATATATATATATATATATATATATATATATATATATATATATATATATATATATATATATATATATATATATATATATATATATATATACACACACTTGCAAAGAAAAAGCCTGTGTACAAACTCACAGTAAACATTCTACAGAGAAATAAATGTACATTATAAAGTCAATATTAATTCTATTTTTATATAAAGCTTTTTTTAACAATTACTAAAATATTAGTAACAATTTTAAAACGATACACATATAGTTTAGAAGTGATAATAATAAAAAGTGATAATAATAATAATTAAAAATTAACCACACACACACACAAAACGTTATCTGAAAATGTTTGCGTACAGGTACAAATTACAAAGATATTTGCAAATTAATCTTTTTTTGGCATCCGTAAACTTGTAGGAATTGAAATATTATCTGCTTTTATTTCATAGTACTTATTCATTTTAACTCTCGGGGCAATACAACAAATAGAGTAAAAAACATTGTTTTTTTTTTAAATGATGCTTTAGTACTTGCAAACAAGTAAACTTAAAATGGATTCTAAAGAAAAAGTGATTGTTCCGAACGAAAAGAAATCTTAAGGCAAAGGAATGCAAGTAAAACTCATCAAGCAATTGAAAAGATATTTGGAAAAACTCATTTTTCCATCCGAAGAGGGATCAAAAATTACAAGTCATCAAAATGTGTTACCTTAAAGACTCGGAGTACCGGACCATCTAAGCTTACTTTACGAGAAGAGATATGCGTCCTGAAATACTTATATTTAGATCCAAAGATTAATGCATCTCAAATAGCACTTGATATTAGGTAAAGGTTTAAAAATCTCTTCATGAAAATACTTTTATACATACTCTTAAGAAATATGGCTATCATGACCATGTAGCTCGTCGAAAGACATTTATTTAATATAAAGCAAAACCGTAGCAATAAACAAAACCGTTTGAATTTTGCCACTAAGTACAATCTTCTGTAATATTCTGTTCAGTAATATTCTCTGATGAAAGCAATTTTTGTAAAGGTTTAAACTGATGTAGACGAAACAAGGTACTGCTTTTGAGATGAAAAATTTTGTGTCCGCTGTTAAACGTGGCAAAAGTGGCATAACGATTTTAGGGTGCACGGTAGCAAGAGGAGTTGGTCCATTAACTTTTATAGGTTCCACATTAGATCATGTGGAATATCTAAATATATTAAAAGAAAATTTGAATCAGAATTCCTAAGATTTGAACCATGGCGATGAATTTTGATTTCCGCAATACAATGATCCAAAACACACTGCCCACAAAATAAAGCTCTGGCAGTTGTACAATATCAAATATCAGTTGCATACTTCTACAGAACCACCAAACTAAAGCTACACTTAGCATTTAAGGGACATATTGGAACATAATCTTCAGCAACATAACAAAATATCGAAAGATATGCTAAAAGGAGTAATTATGATGGAAAGGAGTGATATTCCACACATCTTCAGAAACCACCAACCTAATTCACTCTATATTATTCACTCTATATTCACTCTATTCACTCTATATTATTCTATATATATATATATATATATATATATATATATATATATATATATATATATATATATATATATATATATATATATATATATATATATATATATATATATATATATATATATATATATATATATATATATATATATATATATAAGAAGAAATTCTAAAATCTATAAAATGTGTATGTATTTTAAGATACCAAGCAGAGCATTTTTTATACATTTAAATTATTTATATCGTATGTTCTTTAACATCTGTAATATAGGTAATATTTATTAGTTTAGTAAACAATTATAGTTTACACGAATTAGCAAAAAGCATCTTTGTATAAAAGCTGATTAGTAAAATAGTGTTTCTATGGTGAACCACTTGAAAAGTTTTAACATGTTAAAATTGTGCTTTCAATTAGAAAAGTTTTGATTCTGAAAATTAAACATTTGACATTATTCAAATTTTGTTCATTATTCCCTCTTTCATATATTAATAAAATATCTTTAAGGAATTTATATTTTAAAAATCAACATAATTAATCTTAATATTTCAGTGATATTATATTTTTGTCCAATTGCAAATAAAATATTTATTTATTATTGATAGACATTTAATGAAAAATTTCAGAATATTTTATGCATCGTTCTTTTTTTTTTTTTTTTTTTTTTTTTTGTTAATTTTAGATTTGATTGCAAAAGATTAAATATATTGCAAATAATACGTAAAACGAACATATTACTTATGGAATGGCAAAATTGTTCACTTTTTACACATCAATCGATTTGATTCTTCAGAAAAGAATTCAATACAATATGTTACTTTCACTGAAACACTTTTTTATGAAGGATTGGTTTATCATTTTACTTAGATTTTGTTTTTACAAACAAATGAATGTATATAGAGCCTATCATATTTCACAGAATATCTATTACAACTTATTGAAATATTATTTGTATAATATCAATTTATAACTTAAAAACTATTTCTAAAGGACTTAATCTATTAAGATTATCATTTGAAACAATTAATTCTTTCTACAGCAGTATTTATACATCACGCGTATAGTAAAAACAAACTATTTTCATGGACTGCATCTATATGGTTCTCTCAGTGATACATAAAAGCCAATAACATAATGCGACATTACACTGGGCAATATAATTATAAACAAATAAACACCGCTTAAAAAATTAAAATTATTTTATTTTCGACAAATCATTCAGAAATATAGAAAAAAAATTATGTTTTCTACCAAGCAACAACTTTTTATTACATACCGAGGATTTTTTATTATGTAAAGTATCATGTTGACCAAAATAGGTCAACATGATATATTTAAAATCATAACCACTTTTTTAAAAAATGAGACTTCAAAGAGAGAATTCATTTCTCTCCAATGTTTAGACAATTTGGTTGAATAAAATACTTTTACCTATATCGCGCAATTTTTCTTATTTTTTCAAACTTTAGTGGCAAAATAAATATCCAATAATTTTGGCACAGTTTTCGAGTTTAAGCTTACAAAATGATTGAGTTTCAGAGTTCCCATGGTTACCACAATCTCAGTTTATCCAACAATAACACGTTTCCCGTTTTCCTCACGCAAGGTCAACCGGAAATATACAATAAATTGAAGTTACAAATCTATATTTCATAAATTCGTAATACTATATTTCCAAATTTGTATTTGTTGAACATTTATGAACGTTTATACGACAAATGTATCTTATGAATTATTAAGTATCTTATTCTTGAACTTTTTTTTATTTCAGTGATTGCTTGAGATTTGCTTTTCATACACATATCGTACATTTTTTTAAATCATACTAATTCGATTTGAAGATGCAAGAAAATTTATTGTCTACATAAAAACAAATATCTCTAGAATTAAAATAGTCATAATATGCATATTACTTCCTCCTTATTTCTGTGAACACTTCACGAAATATTGTTTTTTATTGTGTTAAAGGACTTTAAAAAAATTTTATATATTTCTGTAAATATTTTCTAATTATTCGATCATTTGCTTTCTGAAATGGTGATATTATTGAAACTTTTGCTCAGAAAATAATTACAAGCATTAAATGTAAAATAAATTAGAAAATGATGTAAATCATTCTTATATAGAAATTCAAGGAATATACATATAATTGTTTTAGGAATTTATTAGTGAGTATTATTTTAAAACATGAATTTAAAATAAATTCAAATAAATTTTCTTTTAAATATTTATGATAGTTTTCTTTCAAACATATTTATAATTTTATTACATAAGTAAAAATTATATTTGCTTCGAATGTGTCCTTTATTATTCATTTGTGGTGATTTTAATGTAATTATTTATTAAAATGATAACACTAAATGGTATAAACAAAATTAAAATGATATAATAAAATAATTTCTATTATAATCGTTTCACTTTAAGCGTTTGAGTACAAAAAAATATTTTTCATAAAATTCTTATAAATATTCCCGTAGTTTCGTTTTAAACACGTTTTTTCATAACTTTAACATAGACACGCATAGATTGAAGCAACAATGAATAAAATATTTTATTTAATTTTTTTCTATTATCCGTTTCAAAAGATATTAATTTATAATTATTTTGTTTTATTTCCATAAAATGATAAAATAATTTAGAATTCTAAACGTGCAATTGATTTTATTAGAGTTGACATTTTTTTAGGTCACGTATTTTTATAATGAGGAATTTAATATATATGTATTTACTTCAAGAGTCACAAATACTAAATTGAATTTAATAAATTTCCTTAGATTAATAAACAAACTGATTAATTTATTGCTTAATAATTTCAACTAAACTTTAGCTTAGAAAAAAAACCGATAATAGAGCAATAACAAACCAAAAAATGACAGAAAACAGAGCAAAGAATTAAAAATGGAGCAATAACGAAATTTATAATTTTCATTGCTTTTGATTAATAATATCAATTTTAACCAAGCAAATTTTGGTTTTTACCTTTGTCCTAGTATTATATATCAACGTGAATTCACACAAATTGAATATTATTCGTTTTTATATCATATCCAGGGGAAAACAAAACACCGAAAGTCTAAACACTGGTTTCATTGCATAAGATTTTGATATTTTTAATAAATATCAGGAAACACTTGATGCTCTCTATTTGTGAACATTGTATACATTTTACGAAAAAGATAAATGAATAAAATAAAGTTATTGTTTGTCATCAGTAGATATGAAAATTAACTTATTATAAAATGTTTATCTGTAACAAAAAAGTAGAAAAATAAAAAGTGATATGAAATACAAATAATTAAAATAATTACATAATTATAAATAATAAAAACATCCCCATTATGAATCACAAACAAAATATTAAGTTATTATGATCACATTGATGTAAATTGTAAATTAATAAACATACATCAAAATATATTTAGTATATATAGAATTCTAATTACGGATACATTATTACATATGGTGAACATAATTTTAAAATTTACTTTAATTATGGTATAAATTAAATTCCTTTCGTATTATTATATATAGTCAGGGTTTTAAAATTTTTGATGGAGAAAAATGTAATGTTTCAATTGACAGTTGTTTGTTTTACAAATTATGAAATGAGTACACGTTCAAGAAAATTAATATAGTAAATATAGTACAGTAATTGTTACATATATATATATATGTATATATATATATATATATATATATACATATAATAATATATATATATATATATATATATATATATATATATATATATATATATATATATATATATATATATAATACATAAAAATATAGTACCATGATTGTTTTCAACTAAAAATTTCGATTTTTCAATTTTTTTTTGTTATAAAAGTTACGATTATTAAATTGGTGCTTGATACCTAAATAATAAAAGGGATAAATTTGACCACGATGTGTGTTAGAAATAAATTGAATTTACAGCCTCATTTCATTCCTACAAGAAAACATTTTAGTAGAACCTATTTTGAAAAAAAAGAAAATTTCAAATGAAACTTTATAATCATGACTAAAACGCATTTTGAACCCTCTAATACATCTATTACAAAGTTTTATTTTCATATAAACAAAAATACTGAACAAATCAAATAAGTAAAACAAACAAAATTCTTTCTGAGTTAAAAAATATTTGTATCGAATCAAATGATATCTTTTAACATATAACAGTTTTATATTAAAGGGAAACACAAAATTATTTTAATTACATTAATTTAAATCGAAAATACTCAAATTGTTACATTCAGAAGGAAATACGGAGTTTGAATGTAAAAATAATAAGTAATTAGGAAACGATGCGTTGCTTTTTAACTAAAGCTAAATGTGAGGTGAAAGTAAATATTTTATTTAAAGTATTGCAATTTTGTGGTAAAACACAGTTAAGGAATGTATTATTTTTCTTTCATATTTTATATTGCCAAAAAAGTTTTTCTACCAAAAAGTACAAAATTTTAATAACTGAGAAAACAATAGTTTGATCATAATTGTATTTTTTAATTATAGTGGAATAAATTGTTTTACCAAATACCTTGAGTTTCATTCATACTTCCTTTGCATACAAAATGAATTTTTTTAAGAAACATAAATAAAGGAAAAATATGCCTCTTAGGATCGCAAGTTATCTGAAAAAAATATTAAATTTTAGCATGTTTTCTTAAAGAGTTATATAATAACTGAAGAACTGTTTATTTTATTATTTGTAATCATTCATTCGGTGATATTTTTCCCAAACATATGTCTTAACCGTTGTAATATATTCAATCAGAAGATTTGCGTTAGAATTTAATACGTTGATTGCTCAAAAACCAAGTGCTTTTCTCTCTCTAGAATGAAAAGTAATATTCTCACGTTGATGAAAAATATAAATAAGAATTTCCTTACATCTAGAGAAAAAAAATAAGTTGTTCTTTAGTGCTTTAATTTCATTTAATTAAAAAATTTCTTCTTTTATTTAAACAATTTAATAACAGTTGCATAATATTTAATGAAATGAGACAGTAAATAACACGGCTTAATAATTTTGTGAAGAAATCGATAGAAAAATTATTTTGTAAGCAGAAAATAAGGAGAATTTTAATGTGAGAAAATTATTTTCAATTTCTTATATGGGCTTATTCATAACTAATTCCAACTGTTTTGTTTGAAGTATATTTCAAGATTTTTTTCATCAGAAAGTAATTTGTAGGAAAGAGGACTTAAACTATATGGATTACTAAGTAAAAATTTAAATAAAAAGAAGCATTTTGCCATACTGGAAATCAAGTCCTAGACACGAAAAATAAATATAATTGTTGGCTTATACAAAGTAAATTTAATGATCTCGAATTTAGATTAGAACTGGAACGAGAAATAAAGAAAACTATGGTTTAATGTAAAAATATTTTTTGTATTACATTAATGAGTGTCAAACATAATTTGTATAATTTTTACCAGTCACCCTCATTTGACATCTTTTTAAGATTTCTAAGATTTCCCAAATGTCAATTAATCTTTCTAAATGTTAAGAAATTTGTTAACTAAATATTTTTAAATTCTTTAATATATGAAAAATATATTTTTTTTACAATTTTTAAATTTTCTTTTTATTAAATGATAAATTTTATTAAATTTATCATCAAGGTTACAAATAACACTAGCTAAATTTAGATTTATATTTGGAAACCATAATTCTATCATGACTTGACGTTTCAAAATACATATTTACCACGGTTTTATAATTTACTTCTGTTTTGGACAGAGACTCTTTTCTTAAAATGGTTTATATGTGTGTGTGTGTGTGTGTGTGTGTGTGTGTGTGTGTGTGTGTGTGTGTGTGTGTGTGTGTGTGTGTGTGTGTGTGTGTGTGTGTGTGTGTGTGTGTGTGTGTGTGTGTGTGTGTGTGTGTGTGTGTGTGTGTGTGTGTGTCTATAACAAAATAAAATTTCATTCTAATATATAAAGACATTTGATATTAAATGATATATCCTCTTTCACAAATCACGTTTCTCTATATTGTGCGATATATTAATGTCAAATAATAAATCAGTTAATGTCTAACAACGATTTGTAGGAGTCGTTTTGTTTTCTCTAATTAACAAAGCAATTTATATTTTACAATTTATGATCTAATCAAGACGAAATGAGTTAATATAAGTTTATACAATGCCTTTTTATAATAAACATGATGTTAAAATTTCATGCTTTATTTCTACTAGATATTTTTTACTAAAATTGAAATTTGCGAAAATTTCACATGTAGAGTTATTACACACAGCTTGAAGAATAATATGCCGATTACAAGAAACCACCAGATCGCACATCTTAATGACGAGAGTATAAGAGAGGGATATATAAAGAATAATTACAAAGAAGTAAAATTGTTCACAAGAGCATTAATAGCTTTTCAGTCAATAATCACATAGTTATGACACAAAGTAAGCATTTGGATGATGTTTTACGTGGTAGAAATGTCGGGTGTCTGGAATGTGGGCGTATCCAGTTAGAAGTATCCGATAAACTTGGAATCGCGCAAGGTGTCATCTCCCGGTTTTGGCAACGGTTCCAAGATATATGGTAATGTGAGTAGACGTTACAGCACGGGTCACTCCCGAGTTATAACGCCAAATGATGACCAGTATTTGGCAATTACTGCCAAAAAAACAGACTGAGCACAGCATCAAACCTGTCTCGTTAGCTCTCTTCATCTACCCAATAAGACAGTTTCAAGACAGACCATGAGCAGACGCTTAGGGCACATTGGTCTATATGCTCGTAGGTCTAACACATATGTTCAACTTACCGCAACTCACTGTCCCCTGCGGTTAGCCTGAAGTAGAGAGCATGTACTGTGGACACCGCAACAGTGGTCTTCTGTGATGTTTTCCGAGAAGTCCCGATTACACTTTCAGTCTGATTCTCGTTGGACTTTCATATGGAGAGGGCCGGATACCTTTTACTACCAAGAAAACACCATTGAACTACACCATTATGGTAGTGGAGAATTGTTCGTTTGAGGAGAAATTATTCATGGTTCCAGAACTAACCTGCATGTTCAGAATGTAATCAGGAATCGTTCCAGAATTACATGTACTGAAATGTCATTCTATAATTGACATTTCAATCGATGTGATTCTGGATCGATTAAAAAGTGTTTCGAGGCTCCATGGGTGCCGAATTTTTGTTTAGGGAGGACAATGTTCATCCTCATTATGCAAACAACATTGTAGACGAATGCCTTTAATCGGAGGATATCAACCATATGGACTGGCCTGAATATTCACCGGAATTGAATCCAATAGAGCATGTGTGGAACATGATTTGCCGACAAATTGTAGTCCGTCAATCCTCTCCCTCATGTCTACCAGAATTTCAGAGAGCATTACTTAATGAATGGTGTAATATTTCCCAAGATCAGATAGATAATTTGATACTCAGCATGCCTTGGCTTTGTATGGCCTGTATTGCATCGTCTGGGGACATACTATGTATTAACCATCATACCAACTATTATTATTTTTATGTTATATTATTTTTTGTAAATAAGTTCTTTTTGAAATTCGCTCCAGGCAGTAAAAATCGCAATTTTTATTAATAATGTCAAACAGATAGCATCTTGTTTGCTCTTAACGTATTCGTTAATATATAGACTTTACAAATAAGTCACATTTGTTTTGCTTCTATATCTTTCTTTGCCTGAACTTACAGTTCCCTTAATTTATGGACACGAGTGTCTGGAAGTATATATATATAATATATATATATATATATATATATATATATATATATATATATATATATATATATATGTATGTATGTATGTATATGTATATTAAATTACAAAGTTTAGTAAGTTTTTAATAAACTCTAAGATAGAAAAATCTTAAGCAGCTTTGTAAGCAATAAAACTGTTTTACATTTGATTAAAGAATTTGTTGGTATATCCAAGTATAAAATATTCAGAGAAATAAACAGTTTCAAACAAAGTTTTTCAGCATCGCTTTTTTGCTTCTGAATTTTAGTTCATGCCCACATCTTAAATGTTATTTTAATAGACGAATTAAGCTAATTAAAAAATGAAAAATAAATATATATTAATTAACATAGCTGCTTTTTGCAACTTTAAAAAATGTTAGAATTTTGGGTTTCTATTTCTGAGTTATATTGAAAGAAATGTGACGTGTATCATTTTATAGTTAGTTCTGTGATGGAACGCCCTGATATGTATTCATAAATTACCGAACAATTTTATTGTAAGTTTGTGTTTCTCTTATTTATAAAAATGTGTCAATTTTTAGGATATAAAGTTCTATTTTCCCTTTTTTGGTTTTTTCGTGAACGAAGACATTAATATTGATGGCTGTTGTTTGAGATTTCAAATGAAAATAACTGTAATCCTTCAAGTTTTTCAATAGAAATACAAAGTAATAAAGACGTAAAAAGTAAAGTTGATTTTTTTAATAAAAAGTTATGTTGCTTTATTCATATTTTGCATTAAAAAACTTACAAAAGTAGAAAACAGATACATGTGTTTATTTATTTTGAAATAAAGCACGGACAAAATTTTAAAAGCCAAAATGTTCTAATAAATTGTCATCCGTTTGCAGTGAATTACCATTATAATAATTAAAACTTATTAATTGTTCTACTTTCTATAAGTAGCTCATGCAAATCATTTTATTTATATTATAAATTTTATTATATTTAGAAATTTATTATTAATTTTGCAATTCTATTAGCATATAACCCAAGGATATATATAATGTTTTTCTTCAATATTTACGCTTTTTTTTCGCTATGAACTTATAATAGCTCATATTCTTTATTCATATATAAACTCCAAATTATTTTAACAGAAAGTAAGGTTTGCTGAGGATGTCACTTATAAATTTTCCCCTGTTATTCTATTCAAGAAAATCTATTAATGAGTAGTTCATTTATCTTTCTAATTTAAATTTCTAAAATGCATTTATAAACTCACGGAATGGGGTTGTCTAGGTAAAAGAAATGAAAAAATAAAAGTATAAAGTCAAATATATATATATATATATATAACTGCAAAAATAATAATTTCTAACTTTTAATATTTTGACTTGGTGTTGTACGAACGAAAACATAAAAAGTTAAAAAAACCACTAGTAACTGTATGGGAAACTAATTTATGCGTGTTTTTCTGACACATTACATTGTTATGAAGTCAAAGGTTTTGAAGTGTCAACACACATAGAATAAGAACCAAATTAAATCAATGACTTCCAATGTCAACCAAACCATAAAGAATGAAAATTACCCCAAGGAAAACGTTAACTTTAGGAATGTTTATTTAAGCGAATCCAAGTGTCTTATACTGGATATGAAAATTTGTCTTAGAATTTATGATGTAGAATTTAAGAAAAAAATTATTTGTTAGTAAAAAAAATAAACAATCCCCCCTTTTGTTACCGATAATTTATGTGGGCAAAACATCGATTTTCCATACAAATGATAAAAAAGCAAAAAGTTTGCTTTTTGAATTTCATTTTTTAATTTACAGGAGAAATTAGAGTATTATATGCTTATTTTTTAAACTATAGAAAAAGAAATTTTTTTCCCATATTTTAATCGATTATTTTTTCAGTTTCAAAAATGTAAGGAAGAGCAAAATAACTTAACTTAATAAAAATTGGGTGCATTTTCTAAAATTTAATTGCAACGCCATTAGTAGGTGTGTGGTTTCTGTAAGAGTTCTATTTATTTAATATGTCGTGCATTTTAAATATTTCACACGATTTTATATTTGTAAGTAAATTTTTTATAACCTAATAACATATGATGCATCTAATCTTTACAAGCACTAACAGATTGGTTGAAAATTAACTGGTTGCAGAGCTTTTCTATCTATTTGCTGAAATTTTATTTCTTAGGAAATTTTTCAAATGAAAATCAATGTTATGGGCAAATCATTTTACAAAAAAACATTTTAATTTAAAGGAAATATTTCAATATTTAAGTATGAACCATAATAATTATACAGTCAATGAATGTATTAAAATATAAATTTTATATAAACTTGTTATTGTCTATGCAGCGGCTTATCCTCCAAATGTCTGACGAAGTGAGACAAGGTCCATCAGACAGTTGACATTAAGGAAATCGAGGTCTAAAAGGGAGGATGAGTTTATATTCTCTCTGGAAAGCCCCAAACTGTCCAGGATGTGATTAGGAGAAGCCTGCCCAGTTTTACATTTAAAGCAGACCTCATATATTTTCCTGCCTTCAAAATAAGTGAGACTCATAGTGTGGCTACTTGCTAGACTGGAAATTGCATTTCTAGAGGCTTTGTCACAATTGAGAGCTAATGAAGATCCAGGCTCTTTGCCCGCTTACCAGTAATGGCAGAGAAGAATCCTCCACCCTTTCGAAATTTCAGAATTAACTATAGACTGTTGTTCTAAAAAAGTAAGGATTGAAGAGGAAGGATTAACGTGGTACAGCCTTCTTTGGCCAGTCTACCCGCCTGCTCATTGCCGTATATGTTTACATGAGAAGGAATCCATTGAAAATAAATTTCATGGGACTCCGAAATGAGCTTAAGCTTGATATGGATAGAACTGCAAGTTTGATCTCCAATTGGAATTCAGTTGTGGTTGTGCTGAAGAGAGCTTTTACTGTCCGAAATGATAAATAGGTCACCAAAATCACATTAATTAAGAATAGGTTCAAGACCTTGTTTAATTGCAATTAATTGCTTTTTGAAGACCGAAGATGAATCAGGGTTGCGAAGGCTGGTAGATAGTTTTTCACCCGCTTTCTCAATATAAATGCCACTACCAAACTGGTCATCCAGTTTACATCCGTCCGTATACATTTTTATGGCATTGTCGGGGATCTTGCTAATTAACCCTAATCCCAACTGTCTAAGATGAACATAAATCAAATCCTACTTGTTTATTGAGGTAGTATAACTGAAGTGGAAATGGACTCTGGGTAGTCCCTCTGAGGGATTCAGGAAATATTTCAAAGAATGGGTCTCAACTGAATTATAAAGCAAATGCAGAAGTTTAGCTTTACTGAAGGGACTGTTCTTCTTGAGTCTTTGATTGTTATTCCAGTTGTTTAAATAAAGGGAAGTTACAATAGCTGAAAATTTCATTGACATACTTGGTAAGGTTCATCTTTCTTCTAGTTTCTAGTGGTTACAAATTAGATTCATAGAAACCTTCTCTAGGGCAGCTGCGTCTTAATCTCGTGATAATTCCAGCAGAACTGAGTTGAACCTTCTCCAGTTTATCTAAGTTGGTTGCTGAGGTACAGCTGTAAACAGGGAACCATACTCTAGGATAGACCTAATAAATATCATATACGTATTTCTTAGAAAGAGAGCACTGGCTCTTCAGTCTTTGCCAACTATGAATTTGAGAATTTTTAAATTTTTCTTGCTTTTGAGACAATAAGTTCTATATGCTTGTTGCTTATCTATTCAGAATCTAAAATGTATCCCAGATATTTGGGATGCTTCTGGTAAGCAAAGTCTTGATTATCCATTTTTAATTTTGGCTGGAAATTGTATAGTTTTTTATTGATGGTAAAAGCGTTGGCAATGGATTTTGCAGGATTAAACCAAGTTTAAATTCCGAAGCAAAGTTTGACAATGCAGAAAGAGTGTTGTTAAGATTTTTCTTCATTCCAATTAAATTCGTTCCATAGAATGATGTCGTCGAAAAACAAACCAATTCCTACACCAGTGGGTGGTAGTTTTACTATGCCATCTAAATATAAAAAGAAAAGCATTGGATTGAGTACTGCGCCTTGAGATACACTCGGTCAGAAGCAATAGACTTTATGTTTTGAGCATTTCTGATATTTTGGCAGAAAAATAGGACTTGAGATATAGTACTATGGCCCCTTATTTAGCCATATTAATCACATGGCATTCAGTTCAGTCCAGAAAATATTAGATTCTATTTAAGACCATTTTTTCCAGAATTTTGCAAAATATAGTCAGTGCAATTGGTCTGAAACCCCTAGAGGCTCAAACCTTTTCGTCAGTTTTTTAATGATGTTTACCGTGGCCATTTTACTTTCAGATGGAAGGCGTCTAGCTTTCCAAGAGAGATTAATGATATCTAGTAGCTTCGCTTTCCCTTGATGGGTGATATTTTCTAACATTTCGCCAAAGTTTCTCTCTAGGCCAGGAGATTTTGTCAAATCAAGAACAGTCATTGCTAAGACAATTCTTGCAGTGAGAAGTTATTAGTTAAGTCTCAGTTACCCAAATTGGAGCATTGACAGCCATTAATGATGTTTTTATCTTTTATCAATATAAATTTATTCTCACTTGTGAATAAGCTATCTTCCTGGTAGTATGCTGCAAGACCATTTTCTGCAGCTTTTTCGTCGGAAAAATGTGACCGTTAGTGTCTATTACGATGTTATTTTCCTTATACATTTCTTGTTCTCCTACACTCCACAAATATTGAGGAAACATTTCTGAGAGAGTGATTGCAATATCCAGTGTCTCAGAGGTGTAGTAGCTGTGGGATTTATAAGTATGAGTGCCATCATTTAGAGTCATTGCTTCTGAATCATCTATCAACTCAAGGAATTCCTCTCTCCTAGGATAAATGCAGGAACAGCCCCAAGCGGGATGTTTAGCGTTTGGATCTCCTAAGATAATGGTGTTTTTCTCGAAGATATTAGAAAAGTATGCAGAAAGTTGTTTATCTCACAGCCTTATTCTTATAGTCTAAATTTCAAGGTCAGAAGTAAAATCTGAAGGGAAGTCAATGCTTTCGTATTTAACATTTCAGATAAAGAAGGTAAGGCCTCCTCCACCCTTAATCATATGATCGACATGATAGATGTTGAAATCCTTTACTTTGAGTAAAGTTGCTTCCTTAAGTTTGGTTTACTGTACAGCCACCACTTGAGCTCTTTGTCTATAGCAATCTCAAGAAATCCATCAAGTTTAATTCTAGTTGCTTAGGCAGTCTAGCTGTTAATGTTACATTGTAGAATCTTCAAGGATTGAAAAGATTGTGGAGACAGTAAATTAAATGGCACTTATTACCTATTGAGTACACCACAGGCGCGACCCTGATTAGTCTGCACGATGGATGATGCAGCATTAAGATTCGGGGTCAACGTAGTCATAAGGAGGAGGTAATATGCAGCTTCTGTTGATCCAGAGATCCAAGCACCATAAAGGTAGAGGCTTACCATTGTTCGGGATGGTGTTCTTTTTCGACAGGCACCTACCCTTCGGCAAGTCCGACTGTGGATACCCTACCAGCAGCAAGCTAAACCCTGCATAGCCCTCCGGGATATTGGTGTCCGCAAATCTCTCCGCCTCGACAAGGCAGGAACACCATCGGTAGGTATGAAAACTTAATTATTCTAAAATAAAATGTATAAAAGAATACCTATAATAGAATTTAAATTCTTCCAAACGAAAAATTTGTAAAAATGTAAATGAAACATCCTATTTTGAAATACTTACTCCAAAAAAATAATCAATCCAATGTCCAAAATAAAAGCCATAAATATAATTCAAGGCAGTTCATTTTCTAACTAGAAACAGTTCCTAAGGAAATATACAATAAAAAAACTAAAATTATTTAATTAATTTAATTTGAATTTCACTCAAATTTTATATCGATATCGATGCAAATTAAAAACTTCATGATTTTTACATAAAAAATTATACCACGCACATACATACATACACACACATATGTATATTATATATATATATATATATATATATATATATATATATATATATATATATATATATATATATATATGTTTATTTATTTATTTATATATTCACGGAAATACTGGTTAGACTCAAGTTCTATCTGAATTTGTCCTCATTCCAAAAGCAGAAATCCTAATATAGCTATTCAATTATAAATTATGCAACTCACGTAAAGTTTTAGATCTGAAGTGCTTCCCTGCCTATCTATTATCTATTCTTCACTCATTCTCTTCTTTGAGACATCCTGACATTATCATCTGGTAGTTCCTTATAAATTAAAAACTTGTAATTACATATATGATAGCTTTCTAGTTCAAATTCTTATTTTCGAAAAATTACTTTGCGTCTACATGATTCTGAATATTCTTCAATATTTTCGTTTTCATTAATGTAAGTATATATGTATTACACACATACATTTCTATTATATATATATATATATATATATATATATATATATATAAATATATATATATATATATATATATATATATATATATATATATATATATATATATATATATATATATATATATATATATATATATATATATATATATATATATATATATATATATATATATATATAACAAACTGTTTGCTTACATATCAAGATCACAGATTAAAAGAGTTTGTATAATATTATAACGTTATAATATCTGTTTTTAATTATTTCTACTTAAAGATAAATAACTAAAATTATAAAACTTCTATAAAATATTTAATTTAAATAAAATGAAATATACAATGAATCAAAGAATGTGAATTGTTTAGTATATTCATTTTCATTTATAAGAGGTATTTAATTTTGTAATATGATAATGAGTAATAGTTATTTTTAAAAATAACAAATTTCTAACAGTACATTTGTCATCAATTTATTATGCATTGTAGATTTATATATTTTTTCAGAAAAAAAAATATTAAATCATTGAATAGTATTTTCTGTAGAGACCAGACATTTATACCCTTCATTTAATCTGGTAGGAATATGATCCAGTCCATTAGAGAAGAAATCATTGTAGGAAACTGCCACATTGACAAATCAATTCCATTAGTAAACCCATGCTATCTCAGGAAGACTCCCTCTATTACTGAACAGAAGCAATGCTATCAAAGGAGTAAGAAATTCTCTGATTTTCTGCAATGTTATAAGGAGGCAGTTGATAATGCAGAATGATGTTATGATAAAAAAATCTTATAAAATGATTATTTTCTATTTTTAGAAAATACTTTGGGATATTAATAACTTGTTTTTAATTAATTTATTTTCTCTGTGTGTGTGTGTGTGTGTGTGTGTGTGTGTGTGTGTGTGTGTGTGTGTGTGTGTGTGTGTGTGTGTGTGTGTGTGTGTGTGTGTGTGTGTGTGTGTGTGTGTGTGTGTGTGTGTGTGTGTGTGGGTGTGTGTGTGTGGGTGTGTGTGTGTGGGTGTGTGTGTGTGGGTGTGTGTGTGTGTGTGTGTGTGCGTGCATGCGTGCGTGTGTTTGTGAGTGAGTAATATATTTTACTCATAACTTATTGAATCTTGCATTATTTTTTCTCGTCCCGTTTTATGAAATATACAATTGATTAAGATCAATTAATATGTTGACAAATATTTGAAAATTGTTGCAAGGCTACTTTAAAATTAAGAGCCTCATATCAATAGTTAAATTAAGGATGTATTTTAAACAGAAAAAAAATCTTTAACTGCATATTTCGTTATTAGATTGAATTGAGAAAATTGTTCTAAAATATCCTGGATTCTTTCTTTTTTTTATGCAATAAATATTTCTAGAATTTAAAGCTATAGTAAATTTTAAATGTTCTTAATTATTATACTACTGATCCAAACATAAAATAAATGTAATTTAAATTACTAGTCTAGCCTATTTTGTTGCTGTGAAAGGTAATAAACTATGCTTATGATGGTTTTGAAAGTGACATTTCCTTTATGAATGAAGAAATTTCGATTTTTCTCATCAAACACGCACTGTAAATTTTCTTTCTAATATTTTCTCTTTTTATATACTCCTGTATAAACTAAACAATCAACAACAGATAATAATAGACTGCGTTCATACGAATATCATGAGATTCTTTTTTTAATCATTTAGGAGCTTTTCTTTTTCAAAAATCACTTACAAAATTAGAAAATATTTCCTATGATTGGAACTAATTTTAGTGAGCAAAAAATTACATTTCTAAAGTTTTCTAAAAATTTAATCACTTTTTCTAATAAAACATGTTGAGATAAATTAATATACGTTTTATATTAGTTCCTGCTGTTACAATCAATAGAATAACATGATTTTAATATTTATAAAATCTGATATAATTTTTGCTTTGATAAATTATTTATCCTCAACTTAATTCATTTATTTAATAGAATTGTTCAGAATTAATTTAAATAATAAAATCTCCAGAAACTTTCTACTTGAAAACATTCCTAATGCTTAAGTGCATTAAATTCATAAAGTTAGCATTTTGCTATATGCTTTCTAAAAAAACTTCTTGCATTTTTAACTCAATTTTAAATAAATTAACACAAAATTATAATAAATTTTTTTAATTAAATGTTATTATAAAGTAGTGCAATTTATCTTTCAAGTAATTACAATCATTTACAAAATGAATACGTATTCCACATTCAATCGTTAATGGAACAGTAAACTTCTTTCACTTTTTCAAATTATCAATATTATGGGTGTTTTAGTCGCAAAGGATTAACATGGAAAAAGATAAAGAAAAACTTTTAATTTCATATATATCAATCATTTTCTTAATGAATTCTGTTCTGCTTATTATTAAAGGTATATTGACTTACAAAGCCATAACATAAGAAATGTTTTATTATCAAAATTACTTTTTCTTCTAGCCCTCCAATTTCTTTATTAATCCATAGAAAGGTATGATGGATATCAGTTTTTCACTTTATGAATATTATTTTGTAGCATTAATTTGATTTGTCTAGAAACCATTAATTTGTAGCATAATTTTAAAAAATATTCCGCTTGTTTTCCGAATCTGATTTCTTGAAAGTTATTATTTACGAAAATAAAAAATGTTTGATTTTTAATTAAAAAAATAGAACATTTTACTTATGTTGGATGATTTATTTAAAATCTAATAAATATGTCTTAAATTTTGAATTCATAGATAATTATTTGTTATATTATTCTTTCCTACGCTTATTTATTATTATCTCTTGCACTTATTTATATCAGATTATTCTTGCTTCTACTCATATCTTCCTTTAAAAAACAATCATATGTTTATTATAAGGCACTATGGGTTGTATTTAAGGTGCAGTTCCGAATCAGTGTAGCATTAGCAACATGATTCATGTTTTAGATATTTAAACTACAAGTGTATGATTTTTGCCCTTAAAATCTATAAATTTTCCCTTTAATACATAAAGATATGGTTCATATTAAAGCTGTTAAGTGCTGCTGTATGAACATAGAATAATTAAAAATCAATTCTTACTGTTATTCTGATTACTATAAGGCATAAAAATAATGGGATTTCATTAATTTTTAATGGTATTATCTGAAAAGGATTCATTCATTGCAATTTGAATTATATTTCTGTTAAATTTTAATTATATATTAAATACTCAGAAAATTAATGATACAAAGATGTTTGAAAAAGTTATATGATATTTTTTTAAATAAAAAATAAAACTGGATACAATTTCAGTATTAAAATCTAACGTATTGATCATAAATAGTTACAATAAATGATATTTTTATCCAATATTCACATACACAGAGTGAACAGAAGTATGTTTAAATTACATTCATAGCTTTTTTTTAATTAAATCCCAAGATTATCCTATAATTTTAAATTTATTGATAAATGCAAATGCCAAATTACTAAATAAATGAAGTGTTACACATTAATATAACTAATATTCGCTTAACATTTGAAGTCATGTAGGCTTTTATAAAAGATAAATATCCTATTTATATCTAAATTATAAAAATTTAAGCATTTTCGATAATGTTTTATACAAAATTTGAGTATTTTATTCTGAGAATCAAATTTGGTTTAAAAAGTGATAAAATTTATTTACATTTAAATCAAGTTAACATTGGAAAACATAAATAATATTTACTCATATTTTTGTCTATATTTTTCTACAAATATTTTATTATTTTTGTATTACCTTTAAAATAAAATGAAATTTAATTATCACTATATTAAGTAAACATTCTGAGTTTTTGTAAACATAATTGTAATTTCTTTAATCTAATTTAAATTAAATTAACAAATTAATTTAATATTTAAAGGAAAGTATAAAAAGTGTAAAGTACTCCCACAAAAATGTGAACATTACGTACTTTCGTCATCGACATTAAAAAGCAATCACAGAAGGCAGGTGAGAGCTCAATACAGTTGAATGTATATAAAATGTATGTGAGGATTTCGAGAAACATTGCAATCGTTGGCGTAATGCAGAAACGTAAGGATTTATTCAGAGTAAGCATGCACACTGGCTTTCGAGCCAAGGAAAGCATTCTCAAAATGTCTATGTTTGTGAACTGATAGCTTGCCACCTTGGTAAAAATACATCATGATAAAATTGAACTGTCCAAAATAGCAACGTGGCAAAATTTATACGCCAAGGTGCTAAAAGGACAAAAGTGAATGACGTTTACGGAGATACGTTCGGGCGAAGAAACTTACAACCCCTAAGCAGCTGACAGCTCATATGTACCAAAAGGTTGTCAACAATGTCTTCCAAACTACTATTCTGAGGACATTTCTGCGTCTGGGATTCCGAACCAAACGCCTGGTGCATGCACGTGTGCTGACGTCTGTTTCTCCGCTGGAAATTTCACTCAAATACTGCTGGACGTCCGCTAAATGGCAACGAGTAGCCTTTTCAGATATATCATGTTTTATACTCCATTGAACAGATGAACATTGGCGTATAGGACGTGATACCTCTGAAAGCAAACTTCTTGCAACCCTTGATGAACTAAATAGTCTAGACAGGAGGCAAGAGCATTATGTCCTGGGGAATATTTTCCTTTCCTTCCCTGAATTCATACATCATTATGAAAAGCAAGATGGATCATTACCAGTACCTTTCTGTTATTGCGGACCATGTCAACCCCTATATGTGCAATGTTTTTCCTTGGTATGATGACATTTATCAGTATAACAATGAGAGATGTTATACCACTGACAGAGTAAATGTGCGATTCGATGAGTACCAATTTGCCATTCTTCCCTGGTGTGTAGATAACCCTGACTTAAGCCCAGTCGAAAATCTGTGGAACTATTTTGATCAGATTGGTGACATGAATCCTCATCTACTTAATCTAGCGCAGTTTGGCCATGTTATTAGGTTCAGCATGCTCCACATCCTGACGAACAACTCCAGGAACCTAATCGACTCTCTTCCGGAACGTTTTGAAGCAATCCACTCTGCAAAATGTGGTTAGCCTGGCTTTTGATAGGCGTTGAATTTATTGAGTATATTCATGTGATGATATAAAATAATGCTTTATTGCTATACTTGACATATGCGTTAAACATCTGAAAATATGAATTTACACTTAAGGAACATTAAATAATCAATCTTCAATAGGTTGTTCTTTATTTTTCACATCTACTACATTCATGTTTATTATAAGTAAATCTAAAAAGTATCAATGCATATAAATACCCCCAAGTTATCTTATTTGTTCCGATTCTCTTTCTCCTAATCGTCTTTTGAGCAGTATTATCAGCAATGACAAATTAGTAATTGAAACCCAACTTACAATCAGTTCGCTTATAAATAAAGAAATAGACATCCGTTTTGCTTTGGGCGTCCACACTATAGATTCTGTGGAAATGAAAGCGGTGATTACTTACCTAAAGATACCTTACATTTAGTCATTGATATTAATATTATAATTCCAAAGTGCAATTAAAAATCCTTACATCATAAGAAACTTTTATCTGAGCGGAATAAGAAATATATTATAATGCTGAGGTCCCTAAAAAAATTCTTTCATACTGTTTATCATAGATTGCACTCCAATCCCTGCCTCTCAACCAATTTCAAAATTTTTCAATTTTTATCTGGTCACGATAAATATGCAAGCTGCTTGTTTCATTTCCATCTAGGATTAAATAGCTTATGTGAATGATAAAAAAGTACCTCAAGATGTGGAACATGTGATAATCTATCTTCGATCGTGCAAGGTTATGCGTACAGAGTAAAGTGAAAATGCTTGGCGTTTCTTAGCCCATGAATTTATCTGTTTTGGGATTTTATGTGTTCAAACTAAAAAACAAATAAATTTAAAGAAAGATTCCAGAAATTAATTTATTTTTAATGAAATGAATTATGAAAAAAATTTAAACAAATAGTGGTATGAAACAAAGCTTTCATTTTTTACTTATAAATTTATAAAAGTAACTAATTTACTTTAAAATACGAAAAACATTATATGAGTAGGAGTTTCAACTATATAGTGCAAAAATAGAATGTAATCTCATACACTAGTAATAAAATTAATTTCTTAAAAAAACATTTACTGAAATACATTTTTTAATTTTTTCATGAACTGATTATAAAAATTAGGTTATCACAATAAATGATTTAACAAAGTCATATATATAGGAAATATTTTTCTAAATAAAGATTTATTGCTAAAAGTATTTCGCAAGTACTTAATTTACATTGAATAAGGAATTCTCTAAGTGAATGCTCAAGAAACTATTTTAATGTAATAGTTAAGGGCACTAATTATAAGACTTTTTAAACTGAAACAAGAATATAATTTAATTTTCACAAATAGTTTGAAAACACTAAACTTAAACTTTACTGAAGCAGAATAAAACAAATTTTTTTAATTCATGTTTAAATAAGGTATGCGTAAGCTTTGCGTAAGAAAAGTCATAAAGTAAATTTTAATCAAATTAAATGCATTCAAAGAATCTTACAATAATAAAAATATATAAGGAATTTAATTGATAAAAACTATACTGTGTGGTTAATAGCCTTTTGGCTCAATTGTGTCTCTCAATATTAGTACAGCAATTTTTACTGTTTTTGTTTGAAAAGATATCCATTAAAACTATATTTCACATTTTAGGAGATTTTTTAACCAGATCACGTACACAATCAATGGTTTTGTGTGACATTATTAAGCAAAAAGATTTTTTCCTATTCCTCATTATAGTTTTATCACTCAAATACGTGGAGAAATCATCAATTATTTTCCCCGAAAGAATTTGCACTTTAAAAATATTACTAGCTTAAAACTTTTATTAAAATATTTATAGGTAAAATCAAAAATATCATTTCTTCTACATTTAATTTTTTCAAATGAATAATATTTTCCAGGAGGAACAAAATCAAAAACATTAATTAAGAGTTAGATCTATTTCTAATTTCCTTAGTTTCGATTAAAAACTAAATAAACTTAAATGGGTTTTTTTCTATTTTTTCCATCAAATAAATAATATTACTAAATAAAAATCAAAGGAAATATAACCATTCTATCTAAAGCTGAATGTTTGTATTATCTGTAATGTAAATACTGCAAATATTACAAGAAAAATTGTTTATATTTTTCTTATTTTTTTAATTTTGATATTCAAAAATTTACACTGAAACTCTTCTATATTTTTTGATGTATTATGATAATTTCACTATTCCCTTTTAAATATACTTAGCTCAACTATATATCTATATCTATATATATATATATATATATATATATATATATATATATATATATATATATATATATATAATAACTAAATTCATTTAACATATGAAGAACATAATATAAGTAGCCACTCGAAAATAAATGAAAAAAACTTAAACTATTAGCATGATCAGAGACCACTCTACAATAAAATCAGCATATATAAGGACTTTCTTGAATAAATTTGAGATCTGGATGCTTAATATTCTCTTTTCTGCATATTTAAATCCCATTCACATATTTATAACCTTTTCTTAAAGGCAATATTGAAAGTATTCGTTATAGTGAAACTATCCTGTTTATGCAGAAAGGAGAAAATATCTATCCGTGGATAGAATATCCATGTAAATAAAATTCTATGAAATCCATGATTCATAGATGATGATACGATTTCCAGGTGTGGAAAAATAAAAAAAATATTCTCGAGTTTTCCATCATCAGTCTGCAATATGTAACAGAAGATGCATTTACATTCTTATTTTTGGTACAGAAAATCGTTCAAGAAAGTACTTCCAAAGAAATCTGCGTAATGATGATTTGAAAATTTTATCCATCCCTAACTTTTCCTTCTAAAAATTTATTCTTTTACATACACGTTAAGAATTTAAAGAAAATATTGAATTTCAATCAAAACAATTTTATAAGTAAATTGTTTCCAATCAAACGGAATGTCAGAAATATACATTTAATATACTGACGAAAATTGTACACTTCAAATCTTCATGTAAAATATGTTTGATAATAATTGAATGTAAATAAAAGATGTAGAAAATATGTTTTGAATGAAGATATTAATAAATATAAAATAACTTCTAAATTTGAGAAAAAAAGAAAAGTTAATTACAAATTTAGCAAATTAAGGATAGTAATCAGTTTTATATTAATAACTCTTCTGAGAAACCTGAATTTCAGTTTCAAATTTCTGTATATTTGTGTGAGAGATGCAGGTATGTATATATATGCAGACGTGTTTAACAGTAAAATAATATTCAATTTTATAAATTATAAATTATTTTTTATTTATTTGCTTTGTGTGTATATGTTTCACACACCAGTGCAACAGGTTCCAGTTTTAATACTGCTTTTATTCCTATTTATTTCTAAAATTTACTTAAACTTATATTTTCAATGTTGAAAAAAATAAAAAATGTTTCATCGAAATCTTGGTATGAATTAGTTGTCTTATTTCTCACTTTACACTCATTCTGTGTTCACAGAGCTCATTGCATTGTGATTTATAATTTATTAAGTGATATCTGAACCACTTTGTAAACCCACATTGGAGATTATTATAATAACATTACCAAATATCAATTTTTTTCATAAAATTCATAAACATATTTCATGGAATGAATGAAATATATATACGTATTTGGCAAAATTATGATTACTAATTTTTAATTTTTAAAATCTTTTTCGATTGTATTCATATAAGTGAAAGGTTTTTTCACACTAGCGAGGACGTGGAAACAGTACCGAGATAAAAATTTTGCAATAAATTTGCTATGTGATATCATGTCGATATAATAATAAAACAACTGAAAATGGTTGCTAATGTTTAGCTCTAGTTTGATAAGCTTAGTTAAAAATATTTTTGAATTAGCATTTATGACCAGCTATATATTACTCGCTGTTCTTGTGTTGAAATTAATAGATTTGTTAGGAACATTAATTTAACTGATATATCTTATTTCTGACAAAAGATTTATGGATGAAAATGGCTTAAGAATTAAATACTAAAATTAAATAAAATTTGAAAATACAATTATAAAATTAGTTCCATTTTTTAAACAATTGTAAGATAAAAAATCTCAAACACCTTTGATAAATTAATTTTATATAAATTAATGATGCATTAAAGTTTCAGAATTTTTAAATAAAGTTGATTAAAATCATTCAAATAAACTTCGGAATACTATTGACATTAAGAATAAATTTAAGATCATGTAACGAATTAATGACAATATGGTAGTTGAAAGTTTGTATTTGTTAAATTTTTAATTCAAGAAAAAGCAAATTTCTTAATTTTAAATGTAAAAATCTGTATTTATTTATGTTTATACTAAGATTAATAAAAATATTATTCATGAATTATTATCAAATTTTGATTTCATTAAGCAAATCAATTAAGATTATTTGTAAGATATTACAAAAGCAGATTCAGATAGGCCATTAAAGATTTTTCTCTATGTCAACATGTTTATCATTGATATTAATTCAGGAGTTGTAACTTTCTGTTTAATTAAATAAACTATATAAAGTTTTGTGAATTATTTTTGTAAATAGAAACTGACTACAGAAAAAAATCACTATAACCATCAATGAAAGTTTCCTAATTTTTTTGAATTAAATTTGAATATGAGATCTATCTAATTTTAATATAATACACTGATATGCATTATTTATATAAATGTTTATTGTAAATAAAACAGAATTAAATTAAAGTCCTTATATTCTTGATATTTTTTAGATATTATATTTCGGTGAATTTTGAAATCACACAAATAATTTTAATGAATTTAATCTGTAATATATTGAATATCATTAAAAAGTTCTATTACCAATGGTATTTATTCGTAATTTGCTGAGGTAAATCTATTTAATTTTTATAATTTAGATTGTGTAAAATTCTAATTCAAAAGATTTTTATAACATTAAAAACATTAAATTATTTCTAGATCAGAAGTACAAAACTTTCACTAAATCATAGATAAGTATCATTTTCATGATAAACTGTATCATGTGAGTAAAAAAATAAATAATAAGCAATAAAATTATACACTTCAGAAAATAAAGATATATTTTTGGAACAATATTACAAAATATGTTCAAAAATACTATCATAGCAATTTTCGAAGATTGAAGGACTAAATTTATTCCCCTGAGTATACCTCTAATGCAACATTTGAGATTTCTAAGCTCCCCACGTTCAGATTTTAATATTGTGAGTGCCACATTCGTGAATAGCAGTTCTCCCTCTTTGTGATTAAAGGCACCTGATTATTTGGCAGTGATAAGCATACTATTGTTAATTTTTTTCATACAATGCGAGCTGAATTCCTAACTCTGAATAAGTGCAACACAATAACGTGATTATCACTTATGAAATACCATCAGCAGTAATGTATTTCCATAAAAAATATTTAAAAACAAGCTTAAAAAATTTGTCAGAAAATTTGCAAAAGATAATGTTATTTTAAAACTAAATTAAAAGTAAAAAAATTATTCATTGCACTCAAAAGTTAAAAAAGTAAACAAACTTTTTAGGAAAGTTGAAATTGTACTTCCCAATGCAAATGCTGTTGGTTATCAAGGAATGATATATGTTGAGATATCATTATTTTAAGTTCACTCAAATAATCTGATCATTTTATGTTATCTTGTCTAGTATAAGGGGATATAATTTATTCTGTTTTGATTAAAGAACTCATTTGTGATTATGGTTCTACATATATATTTTGCTAAATACACAAAATTTTTATTTGACTCGCCTTAATTTTTATTTTATTATAATCACTTAATCCTTATTTATATAAGTATTTGTTATTTTAAATATTATTTTATATACATTGCATATATATTGTAAATTCTTTTCTGTATATTTTTGTAAATTAATTACAATTTTTATTTATATAAAAATAGAAAAGTATAGTGCTACATTTTAAAGAAAATAAAATAAGTTTGGGCTTTCTAATATATAATTTGATTACTATGAAAGTAGCAGTCACATGTTCAACTGTCGTTTTTCCTTTGCGGGAAATCCTTTAAAATAACTTCCAAAAGCTTTTCATACACATAATTCGTTATTAAAATATTGTTTGAACTTTTATATGTGATTTTTTTTATTAAAAATGCAACTGAACATTCATGGAATTAAATATTTAGGAAAATACAATTAAAAATTAATACAAAGTATAATTAATGAATTGTTGAATGAATATATAATTATATAAATTGTCTTGATGATTAAAATATAATCTTGAATTATGTTAAGCGGTTTTCAATAATTTACTTCCTAATAATATCTAAGTAATTCTGTAAGTACTGTAATAAAATTTTATGCAAGATAGTTTTTAATGAATTTATATTTGGGAAGTATAAAAATAATACGAATTACTTTTAACTCTCATAACAATGATTTAAGTATTCAAACTATTAAATGTGTATAGAGATATATTATAGAATACATCTTTATATACGTACTAAACACAATATTCCAAGCAGTTGCCTAAATCAATTTTAGATGTAAATAGGTATGGTATATTTAATTGAAGTAATTGCAACACTAAAAGGAAGAATCATTAATATTTAACTAATAATTAATATTTTAAAAGTTGTAAAAAATATATCAAGTCACATATTATTTTTAATACAGGTTTTAATCATAAAACTCAAAAACAATTTCTAGAAGACTTTTTCAAAAGCATCTTAAATGTTCAGTAATCTCATATTAAATAATCTTATAATGATTAATAACTTTGTAATTTTATAAGAAGCCTTTAATAATTTGTAAAGTAAGTTTTATAGCATCAGCAATGATGTATATAAATTATTTTCAAGAAATAATTAAAATATAAATTTACTTAAATTATCTTACATAAGAACTATGCTAAATTTCCTTAATGTTAGGCATGCACATTAAAAATATCTTCAAGATTATGAGATGATTTCATTAAAAGGTTTCTTAATTGTTTTCATATTATTAATTTGATCTTTAATGTAATTACATACCTGATATACTTGAAATTAGAAACGAAATTATTCATAAATTTAAAAATTAAATAAATCATATAGTTTATTAAAATAATTAACAGTTATATTAACAGAAAATATAACAATCCAACTACTATGAATCACAGTTTAAAATAAACAAAACACAGGGGTGAGCTTCAAATTAGCTTCTTAGCAGTTATTTCCCTTGTTGTATTTACCATGTCTAATCGTTTAATACAGCTATGTAATGGCATACCATAAGGTGTTGGGATAATAGTTCTAGAATACAATCAAATATATTAATAGTTCTTTTTAAATAATTTATCTCGCATAACAACATATTTAAAATTTTACAAAGACTTCTATTTCAAATTTTTCAAGATGGAGTGAAACATTACACAACGCTTTTTCTCTTTTGAATTCTTATTACATAAGATAGCAATGATATATTTATAATATAATGTATGAAAACTGCAATTAAAATTTCATTTTATTAATATTAATATTTATCAATTATCATGGATGCCATAAATAAACACATATTTTAGCTACTATTTAATCTGGAATTATTTTTATCAGCATATGACAAGCTCTAAGCATTTTATGATTTTTTAAATGCTAGAGGAATCATAAAGTAATTTAATGAAACTTATGTCTAAAATTTTAGCACGCTTTTAACAACGATGTTACCAGTAATTAAAACAACTCTAAGTAAGTTGTTTAAAGTTTAAATTTTAATTTACATTTATTATTTATCAAATTAATCTCTATTAAATGAATTAATTGAAAATATTTCTTAATTTTCTGTTCTGTGTGAAAATGTACTTCAACAGTTTTTTTTTTTTAATAATTATTTTCTACATTTTCTTGGTAACTAATAAGCTTTATAAGTGGACATTATTTCATAAAATATTTTAATCGTTCACATATTTAAAATAATTAATATCTTTTCATATAAATATTTTTATTTCTATACGGAAGGGATTTAAATTTATTTATTAGTTTATTAATAATCTGTAACATTTTCTTTCGTCTAATAATCTTTAAAATCTAATTACATAAATTCAACATAAATGAATGTTTTAAAATGATGTATGAGTTTAAAAGCTTCCCTTTATTACAACTCCTGGCATAATTGTAAAAAAAACTGGGGCATAATAATTAAAAAGTGATTAAATGAATCAAATACTTTTGTTAATCATTGGATTTGTTGTTTTTTCTTTACGATTTTTACTATATACCTTATTATTGTAATTAATTTTTCTTCAATGCCAATATGTGCATATATGTTCCTTTAATAATTAGATTCAGTAGAATAAATCAATTTTAAAAGTTAATAATTTATCAAGATTATTATCTTTTGATATCACATTGCTAAAAATAAATATACATGCACAAATCATTCACTTTTACTCAAGTATGTATTTGAAGGAGAATGGTGGAAAGTAAAATTCTATTGAAAGTGTAAAAATACGATTTTTTAATTAAAGATATTTATGAATAATTTTCTCTTAAAATGCATGCAATTTATAAAGATTCAACTTAAATTTTTTTGAGGATTAATATTTGTGAAATGAAGAAAATAAAAACAATTAAATTTTTTTTAGAGTTAGCATTTTTTCAAGAAAGAAATAATAATATTGATGCTTTAATTTTTTCATCTGTAGAAAATTTTATGTGGGTTAAACTTTAATTATATTTATTCTACCTATAATTGCAATTTATATTGTTTTATGTTACCAACTGGGAAATGATTCATAGTATAAAATTAGAATCGTTATCCAAAGTACAAACTATAAATTTTTGTATTGATTTAGCAATATTTTTTCTAAATAAAATGCATATTTAGTACTTGAAAAATTATGCAGCATTTTTCTTCTTGATAAATTTATACTGTTCCTAAACTTTCTTGATGTGGATCTATTTTAATTCATATTTTTTTCCTATTATTCTATAATCTACGTTTCCAAATTGCAAAAATATCAAATTAAGGTGATTAATCCATTTCTAAAAGTTATAATATTAAAGAAAATAACAAATTTGAAATTAATATGTTAATAAGCTATTAATTTTCAATTTATATATAAATTTATAAAAATGGAAAAAAAATTAATTACAGAAACTGAATTACTGAAATTAGAATACAGAAAAATTGGGAAATATACTAGAATTGAATTTTTTAATACATTCAGTTTCGATAAATTAGAGAAATTGGATGCAATGAAAAATTTAATTCTAATATTCTTGAAGATAAAGATAAACTTTATATTGTTATATATTTTATTACAGATTATGTAAAATTATTATACGTTTTTAATTGTACAATAAGCAACTTATTTACCATATTTAAAAGTATCAATACAGTTTACTCATTTCTTAAAAAAAATTATCTTGTATTTTATTTTTCACAAACAAAAATGCCTCACTGTAAGCATTCAAAAATGCACATGAAAGTTTTTAACTCAAAATACAAGATATAAATACGCAGATAACCTCTTAAGATATTTTGTTAAATTATCATGCCTATAATTATTTATGTAATAAATAATTGAGTATGACTCAAAAATGCTTAATGGTTTGAAAACAATTTTTCCTCAAAAATAAAAGACAGAATATTTTGTATCATGATAAAAATAATAATTTTAATAACATAAAAATAAAATTTAAGTTAGTTACTCAAAATTAATATCTCAATGATTTTGTCTGATTGATTTTCTCACCATTATAACATGTCAAGGGTTATATAACTCCATAAAATTCATTAAGAATATATTATAAATTTATAGAATATACACATTAAAATATGTTTGATAGAATTGTTCAAATATAGTTCTGTAAATTACGTTTCTTCAGTAAATTAAGGTTTTTCAAACTTAATTTTAATGCAGAAATTACAAAGAAATAAATTTATAAAATACGATCTTTAAATTATTAAAAATATCATATTTGTCTTGTTTTTCTGCATAGTTTTTCATTTTTAAGTGCTATCAATGATATTTATTTTTCAATTAATTTATTTTTAAAGTTAAAACTGCAAAATTTTAAAGTATAGCACATTGGTTCTGATGGTTAAATTTAATATTAACTTTGGAAAATAAAATAACTTTGTTTTAAGCTCTTGAGCATCAAATTAAAATTTTGAATTAGTTTAAAGTTGAAATCTTTGAAGGTAAGTTTTTATTTGGAAATTTAAATTCATTTAATATTGTCATTTATTAAAACCATGTGATAATACTTTTTAAGCAAAACATATAAATTCATTACGTTACAAAAACTGTCTTATTAAATGAACCTAATATAAATTTGAGGAAAAACCTTTATCTATTAAATAAAAAAGAAAATAAATGCTTAAAAATAATTAACTTTTTCAATATTTATTTCTTTTTATATGTTATTCATAATGCTGATAATTTTTGAATAATTTATTGAGTTTTAGTTAATTTTCATAGACTCATTTTATACAATCACCTGAGTTTCATATAATCATTATTTGTGTAATGTAATTATTGTAAAAGAAGTAATATTCATTAGAAAGCTTTTTATTTTAAAATTCAAATTCTTGGAACACTGGGTTTTGTTTTCTCATTTTAGGAAAACAACATATTCCAAAGTATAAAATAACATCCGTTATTTTAATTAATAAAAAGTCTTCTTAAGCAATTAGTATAATTATTGTATGAACATTTTAAGAAACTTAAAAAATCTCATTAAGTTTTTTTAAATAAAAATAGTTTTCCTTATATTTACTCAATCAAAATGTTTTTTTTTTAAATTATTTTATCAAATTTTAATGCATTCTTAATAAAATCGGAAAACAACTTTTTCATTTTGAATAATGTATTTACATAAAAATTTTCTTCTTAGAATTAATTTTTGAATGCATTAAATTTACTGATTTTTTTATTTTATAAATAATTTAAATTTTATTCTTATTTTTACATATCTTTTGAAGCACAAAGCAAATGTTAATATTTTACTCTTTTTTTTTTACTTCCATTCTTTATTCTGGTAACTAATATTAATTGAACGTTTTGTTATGAGATATATTTGATCAGTCGCTTTTTCTCATATTATGTGTCCATTTCTTTTGACTTTATATTTATTTCATATGAAATATTTGTATGAAAAATGTACAAGAAAGTATAAAACAAATAAAACATTTACTGCTACATATGTAAATATGTTATTCATAATGTATTTAATCTTATATATTTCACTCAATAATTTGTAAAATTTTATTTCTTTAGGAGAAGACAAGAGATACTTTAAATGCTGGATACTGTCCCATCAATCAAAGTTATAATATTTTCAATTAATTAATATTGAACTGAAAATAAAACGCTTTGTGTATGTATGATTGGCTGACAAGTATTTTAGCTATGTATCAGTAAGTATAAATATACATGCATACATATATTTATCCGAGGCAAAATATATAAATGTCTTTACTTCCATAAAAAATAAAAATTAACATATTTCCTAAATATTTGTTTTCAATGGTATTTAAATTTCAATTTCAGCATATGTTTATCCTAAACTATTTAATCTTTTAAGATATGACATTTAAGAACTCCATACAGGCAATTAGAAAACAACTGTAAATTTAACTCATCGTAGATATTTCTATCGAATTTATATCTACACAAAAGAAATACTATATAGTAAATTTTTAATGCCAATTCTTCCGTCAGAAAGTTTTTATCTTTTTGATTAATAAATGTTTTCAACAGTATATTATGCTACGATAATAACTGCCATACTATAATAACTATATATATATATATATATATATATATATATATATATATATATATATATATATATATATATATATATATATATATATATATATATATAAAGCAAAAAATATAAATATATATAAAAATACAATACAGAATATGCAATACAAAAGGAAATCTAGCCAGCGCAAAAGCAGCTAAAAAAAGAGTTGCCAATATAAATAATGTAAAACATGAAAAATATGAAATTGGAAAAGCACTGAAATATATGAAACAAATGAAAAGAGGAAGAAGAAAGCATAGGGGCCACGTCTTCATCATAAGATTCATTTCAAGATATTTCTAAAACTATTTATCCTGAAGAGCTTTCTCTAATTAAAACTAATTTATTAGATACTAAAACAGAATTTTTGGATTTATTTATCACTATTGATAATTCTATTACATATATTGATGTCTTCGACAAAGCAAATCAATTTAATTTTCGTGTTAATAAGTTAATTTCCTGGAACTCAAATATTTCTTTAAAAATATACAGAAACGTTATAATTAATGAACTTAATCGCATTAATAATATCTGCAACAACCATGAATCTACTAAAAATCAAATCAAACGACTGATAGATCACTTAAAAAATAATAATATTCCAATTAATTTTATTTTAAAATATGTGGGAAGTAGGGAATCGTTTGTAAGATTGAAGTAATGCGTAGTTTTTATAACTACAGAAGGTCCACCCAAGCATTGAAGTTCTTACAAGAATCCTGAGAAAACCTACATTTATATTTTAAATTTAATCTAATTACAACTGGCAACACTTCTTTACTATAATTTTAAAATTACTTTTGGCACATACAACTCTCATACTATTTTCATATATAAATTCCATCTGATTTGCTGACATTGGCTTTATGTATTTAATTTTTTACTGTATGTATGTATGTTTCATTTATATGAGTATCTCTAATTGCATTTATGTTTAATTTATTGGTATTTCTAATTTTCTGCATTTATATTTATTCAAATGTTTTAACCTAAGTTCATTGAATACGAACACTCTTTGGGGGAATTGCTCGAAGATCTTTAGACATTTGTCCTTCGAGCATGTCAGAAAAAAGTGTTCTTTCTTTTTGCATAGCTGGCCATCTCCCTCCTGATGAAGACGTGGCCCCTATGCTTTCTTCTTCTTTTCATTTGTTTCATATATTTCAGTGCTTTTCCAATTTCATATTTGTCATTTTTTATCTTATATATATATATATATATATATATATATATATATATATATAATTTTAGTCATACAGTAAAAAGTAAAAATTAAAAATATTTTACAGATAATAAAATTGATAATCCAGCTTACATGCTTATATAAGTGTATTTTTAAGTACTTTTGGTGATAAATAAATTTTGAAAGGAATATATTTAAATTAAAATTTTCATAATATAAGTTTCTGAAAATCGTATTTGATCTTTACTTAAAAATGTGAAAAACGGAATATTAGAAAACATTTCTCAGAAAAAAGTTTATTTTGTATTTACTTTGTTAGTTTTTAATAAAGCTGAATTTATAAAAGAAAATCTAAGGGATAAATTTTCATTTTATATATTTCTGCGCATAGAATGTTTTGTTCTAGAATATTTAAGAAAAAAATAATGCAGTTTATAACAAGCAATGCTTTACAAAATAAACTTGTATTCTGTATAAACTTGTATAAACTGTTTGCTATGAAAATTAGTGCAATAAAAGAAATGAAGACTTAATCAAGTTTATAAAAAGCACATATAAATACTTTGATCACAAATTCCTAAAACAAGTTTTAATAATCCCGTATTTTGTGAATTTTAATAATTTAGATTCGGATAAAATCAGAATCCCGTAAAATTACTAATTTTACATTAGTCATAATTTAATACCTCAAAAAATTTAAAGTAATTGTAAAAATATGTGATTTTTCAAACAATAAATATAATATTCACATTAATTTCTTTGAATTTAAAATTCTGATTTTATATTAAATACATTTGCTTCACCTTATATATATATATATATATATATATATATATATATATATATATATATATATATATATATATATATATATATATATATATATATATATATATATATATATATATATATTGTTTACTATAAATATTGTTTTCTAATATTGTTACTAATATATAAACTATTGTTTTCTAAGAATTTTATAGAATAAGTTTATTTTAATCATCAAATATAGCTATGAACTAATATATTATGTTAAATTTGTATGAAATATATATATATATATATATATATATATATATATATATATATATATATTTCATACAAATTGCACATAATATATTAGTTCATAGCTATATTTGATAATTAAAATAAACTTATTCTATAAAATTCTTAGAAAACAATAGTTTAGAAGCAACAATAAAAGCAAGGATAAATAGGATTATGATCTTTATCCTCTTGCTTTTATTGAAGCGAAAATCTATCTATAAATTATCGATAGATGTAGAGGAATTTTAAAACTATTCTTTTAAAACTTTGACAATCTCTTAAATTTTTTTTCCGAACTTTTCAAGCGAATTAAAACTTTATACTTTCAAAAATATTTTGCGTTCCTTACATAGTTCATATTTGTCAGAAATAAAAAACTTGTATACAGGAATTTGTGTGTGTGTGTGTGTGTTAATAAAAAATATTTTTGGTTTCTATTTGGAATAAAAAACTGTTCTCTCAAAGTTACTTTGCATAAAAAGCAATTATTTAAAATAATGTTTTCTTTTTTATGATAATTGGTACAAATATTACCTTATTTGTATAATTATGTGAATATTCTTGTTTTGAATTTGAGAAAATTATAATATTCAAAATATATTCCTGTTTCAAATAATGTTTTAAACTCAATTTAAGTTTAGATTGTGCAAATAGGTTTAAGGTACCCGAAAACGTTCAGAGCACTTTTTTTAAATACACTGCATATATACATTTTAAAGTTTTTTCTTATTTAACTTTAGAATACATTAATAATGAGCTACTAAAATATGATATATGCCAATATTATTCTTCAGAAATGTTAAATATATCTACAATATTAAGCATTTTTTTAAAAAATTTAAAAAATGCTACATCAAAAACTATTAAACATATTTGAAAAAAATTAATACCAAATAATTTATACGTTTTTATCTAGACCATATATTAAAATTTTAATTGTCTAGAAAACAATATACAGATCAAGCTCATGAAAATTTCATAGTGATATTATAAAAATGTTTTGAATTATCATTTTTGAAACGTGCAAATTATAGTCAAAAACCAGTTCTGATAAAATCCCATTTAAAGATTTATTGTGTCTTTATAAAAAATTCTCATATTTGTTGATTAATTCTTTTATTTGATTTGCTGATTGATTTCCGGAACAGTAATTATTTTATATATCTTTTAAAAGCTTACTAAATTTATATTTCAAAATTAAACACTGTTTAAACTAATTTTTAACATCATTCTGGTCTTTAAATGCACAATTCCGGTGTTTTAAATATGTCTACTTTTGGTTTCCTTATCCAAAAGTAGAAATATTTAATCCTCATATTTCGGAATCTATTTAACGTGGAGACAAAAACAAAAATGTGTTTTGTAAAGCTATTTAAATTCCTTATTTAACGAAAGAATAAAATAAATTTATCATTTTTGGTCGAAATTGAGGTTTTCAACGTGTACGGGTGCCTTAAAAAAGATTCAAATATTTATACAACATATAAAAAATGTCTAATGTTATGTAGCTCATGTAAAGTAGGATTCCATAACTGTAAAGTATAACTTATTAGAAATTTTTTATCCAGTTAAAATACTATCGGTAAATTTTCAACTTATAAGAAAATTTGCTATGAAATAATTAAATACAAAAACATATTTATTAAATGATAAAAATGCAGTAACTAATATTTTGAGCACTGTATTTTTGCTATTTTATTGCATTATCATTATTTTCAGAAAAAAACCATAGCATTCATGCTTATGAAATTTGAATTCTCAAGAAAGAGCTATTTCTACCAGTGTGATGTATTTTAAATTCTTAAAAATAAAAATATTCTACTTTTTCTTGCTCAATGGGTAAAGAGTCATTAAAAATTTGCAGGAGTAACGTCAACAGTAAGACTAAACAAAAATGCTAAAATTATAATAATAGACAAAATAAATTATATAGAAAGCACATGTAAGTTAACTTGGAAGATTAGATTATTTACACAGTAATTTATTGCGGAATATGATAAAACTTTTAATATCTGACCATGAAGAATCAAATTTTTTAAGCTTAACATCAGATTCAGTTTTTTATAATTATTGCTATCAGTAAATGCATAATCCAAACATTTTTATCAGCATTAAATTTAAAATATCATTTATGAGATATTTCCTGTAGTATAGTAAAAATATTATGTATTATAACACTTGCAAAGAAATAAATACAATTATATTCATAAACATAAGTACATTTTAATTATTTCTTGTAAAGAACATTTATTCTTAAGTTATAATTTCATTTTAAGTTTTTCTTTTATAGGACATTAAGATACGACGACTAACGGAATTTAACTTAGTGAGCTGCCTATGCTTATGTTGTGTTTCCATGGAATGTTTAATTTTTCAAAGAATGTTTAATTTTTAAGCATTTCTGCCTTCATTCTGGAATAATTGTTCAACCAGAAATTACAATATTTACTGTAAAATAATATATTTATATAAACATTTGAAAAAGTATTTACAATTTCCTTTCGTAAGTATATGGCAACAACTTTAATTTGTGTGCACTAAGAAATACGTTAATATTTTATTTTAAATGTTTTGCATCATTTTATTAATATGAAACTATTTCATTAGCTTATTTTAATTTATTGAAATTATGCTTCAATTCATATATTTAATTTTAAAAATGAAATACAAAAGGTAGAAAGAGTTTCAGTCAATTTCTTGTGTGGTTCAGCTTAAATTTATATAATTTGAGCTTTATATCATATCTATAAATGTGCCTTGATATTCAGCATTAATCAAAATTTTTTACTTTTTTACTTCTTAATCCGATGAAGATGAGTATTAAGATACATTACAATATTGAATCCACTCGACATTTATAATGAGTGAAATCTCAAAATGACAATATATATATGTATATATAATTTAAAAATATATAATAAGTTTACTCTCGATGTTTACTTCATCATGTGTATTTCTTTAGTATTTGATATTATTATTACATTAGCTTAATTTTTTTAATTAGTCACTGTTGAAACAACTAAAATATATTACAATAAATAAAGAATTTTTTACTGAAGAGAATATTATTAGTTTCAGATTTTCTATTTCTGCTGCTTTCAAGAGCTTATATGTATATAAAGATAAGGATATTTCATTAATAGTTTAATAGTTATATACGAAGAATTATGTTTAAGTTTGTATATGAAATGAAAGGACAAATGGCAAACCCATTCAATTCCATTTATAAATTTTTTTGTCTGTAGTGGATTTAACAAACATATTTCTATATTATACCTGCTGTATTTTCTCATCAATCTAAACTCATGCCTAAATTTAAAATTTAAATAGTTCATTTAAAATCATATAATAACAAATAAAATTATTATTATTATTATTATTATTGAGTTAAATAAATTTATGTAATTTTTTGAAGATTTTTAGTTATTCCTGAAATACCACTTAACATTAGCTCATTTTCTTAAAGCATATTTTAGTGCCAAATAATTTATTAAGAATTTGATTCTATATCAATAAAGGTCTATCGTGTGCTATTTCATTTTTTTCCATCAACAAATGCTTGAATATGTGTGTATCATTTTATATAATAACCTAAGCTTAAATATTTATATATTATATTCAGTCTTTTTTCATTGTCGAAGTTGAAATATAAGGCGTCAAGAGTAAAAACATATAAACTAAATATTCATGGAAAATTTTTATAATTTTATTTATAATCGCATTTCTAGCTTTGTGTTAAATATACTGGTGGAAAGAATTCAATATTTACATACATAAAACTATTTCGATCAAAGTGATCATTTTATTCTTTCGAATCATTTCCATTTAAATTAAATATTTCTAATGAATATTTTTGCATTTGTTTGAAAATATTCGAAATATACAACTAAGGTTTATTTTCAAAATAAAATTTACATAGAATAAATAAAATACTCTTTGATGTACCGTTACACAAATATTTTGTTGGAAATATCAAAATTTGTATAAAAAATCTTTCGAAAATTTGCTATTTTTTGTTTGAAAAAGTAGTGTATTATTAAATGTATGTAATACTAATCCAATTTTTTTTAATTAGAAATATTACTCATATCATTCACAATATTGAGATCACCGACCTTTTTGTAACTGGTTTGGTGGTGAAAAGTAAAGTATCAATAATGAAATAATGTCACTTAATATTGAAAATTAATGTTTCCTATAATATGTCTTTCTATGTTGATAAAGGAAGCAAATCTGTGAGTTTGGCAGAATTTTTAGCAAAAATTATTGCAATGCTCTATGCTTTATTCAAATAAATTTATTATTAGAATTGTATTTAATTCTTCAGTAAGAAAATTTTCTTAGGATAATTAATATCAATTGCTTGGGAAGAAAATTTTAAGATATATATAACTACACAAATAAAAAAACATTTTGAAACAAATTTAATCGAAAATGTTGTTAAAGAAGAAAATCGTAAAGAGGTTTTAAATATCTCATACAAAAACAAATACTCAATATAAATTTACAATACATTGTACAATTTAAATTAAAAATAATATCTTTATAAAACAATATAGTTTATCATTAACATTACGTTGAGCTTAATTAATTGCTTTAATGTTTAAGTAAACATTTTTTCAGGAGATAAAAAATTTTCGTATTTTTTAAATAAATCATTTTAAATATGTTTATATCATTCAATTATAATCCAGTTTATTTTTTTGTTTTATATATAAATTTAAATCTAACAGACTAATTAAAAATATAAAAAACGCAACACTGAATTCCAAAATCTTACTAAACGATTTATTTGTTGCATATTCTTTGAATTGAAAATCTTTTCAGAAAAATATGTGTTTTAAAATAAAGAATTATAGGTCATTTTTCCAGTATTATACTTATTTACGACAGAAAACTTTAAGGGCAAACGCAAATTTTTTGTCTTGGTTTTCATTTTGGCTTACTTTTTATAGAAAAAACTCACTTTTAGGAATTGAAGTGAAATGAAATATTGCTTCCATGTAAAATAAATTGTTTTAAAATATGTTGCATTTCTTGTTGAAATGGTCTTCCATATACTGTGAAGAGAGTTATTAATATTTTCCGTTAGATAATCGTATTCTGTTATTTTCAGAAAAGGTTCATGCTGGAATGAAATTGTGTATTGTAAAATAACATACTCGTAAAATTCAAATAAAATTTAGGTTTCTATTTCTTTAAGTAGGTATATAACTTTACAATATAACAAAAACTGAGTATTATCGCTTTATCTATGAATCTGATTTGTAGATATATATAAAAAATTTTTATGTCACTCTTATATACAGGTATATGTAAATTCTTTTATGTTATATATAAAATCGTATATATTATTCTTATTTTCTAATATTATAAATGGATTAGTATTTTATTGACATGAACCCAAACGGATAATGCTCTTGAACCGTAATAACTATGCCTTTCAAAAAAGTCTTTCGTTATAACTGAAAGTAAATTAACTATCATACAATTAAAAGAAAGCAAATTAGCTATCATAAATAGCAGTTACTTTGTAATTATTTTTAAAGGAGAAATATTTGTGTATAATACTGTAACCATTTATATGTATCAAATTAACTTTTCCATAGCTTATTGAGCAAACAATATAATGTAATCTAAATGCAAAAAATAAAAAATAATGCGCAAATCATAAATA
The DNA here is from genome assembly GCA_030067965.1 of Latrodectus elegans. Lineage (NCBI taxonomy): Eukaryota > Metazoa > Arthropoda > Arachnida > Araneae > Theridiidae > Latrodectus > Latrodectus elegans. The sequence goes on from CM057813.1 coordinate 34,129,106, forward strand.
GTTATAATAATTTATAAATTTACAAAATAAATTATTAAAAAATATTGAAATATAATCAGAGTAAGAAGTATTTAAATTATTCAACAGAGCATATAAAAGTTTAAGCTGTCAAGCAATAAATGCAAAATCTCAAACGTTTCTTAAGCCTAAAACTCTTTCTGAGATGTTCTTATAGACTTCGATTTGTACTAACTTAAATTTTCAACCCAAACAATTCTATTCATGAAAGTAACTGAGTAAAACTAGTAACATTGGTCGTATCTAAAAATATCATAAATAGTATTCTAAACCAGAAAAATCAGACAAATAAAATCAAAAATAAATAATTCATAAGATTGTGTTATTGTACATAATCTCATTAATTATTCAAGAAAAAAATATTTCTATGAAACGATAATCTTTATTGGCGAATAAAATAGTGATTTTGCTTCTATTCATGATATGATTTAAAACATTTGTCAAGACTATTTTCCCTCGGGGAAATGGTTCTTGAACATTTGGAATCAGGAATGAAGCAGAAAATCAGATTAATAAAGCTGATTCAAGCATTTCATTACTTTTGAGGAATATCGTAACGATGGCCTAATTTAACTGTCATCAGTGAATACCATAGATTGTATTCATTGATGACTAATAGAGCCTGATACTTCCTCTTAGTAACAAGAATAATGATTCGCCCTCCCAGGTCTTGTGTGGCTCCAGGTGTGTGTGTGTGTGTGTGTGTGTGTGTGTGTGTGTGTGTGTGTGTGTGTGTGTGTGTGTGTGTGTGTGTGTGTGTGTGTGTGTGTGTGTGTGTGTGTGTGTGTGTGTGTGTGTGTGTGTGTGTGTATTAAATAAAGATTTGAGGTATGATAATAACTGTTCGTAAAGTAAAATTTAATAAATTTTTCATGCATTCCAAAAGGAAAAGATAAAAAAAAATTTCTAATCCTTTCATTATTAAAGAAATATCAAAATATATTAATAGATACATGAAGAGTCTTTAATAACAATTATTTTTGAGACTTTCTTTTGTGAGTAAAAGTACAATAACATTGCATTGTAAAGGCCCTAACTTATTTTGTTCTTAAGGAATTAAGACAAATTTCCTTCAGATTTGTAACAAAGCTGTAAATTTAGTGTAGTTCAACAGCTAAAAGTTAGAAATACAACTAATTATTTTGAAAAATTACAGAACATTCTATAATCTTTAAACGCAACTTAATTAATATATTTACGAGTAATTAATTAATATATTAAGTTATTTGGAAATATTTATGTCTCCTAGAAATTTCTTGCTTATATCATAGAAGTTTTCAAAAATCATGGAAGAGAATCAGAGAGAAATTTGCAATAGTCTTAAGGAAAATGTGTGCATTAAAATGCATTCAATAAATGATTGATCATACGTAAAGAATTGTGAAAGTGAAATTTTTATCATTATAATAAAACAAATGATTTCTTAAATCTGTTTCTTTTTATTTATCAGCATCATTTTTCTGACACCCGTCAGTAGATATTATCTTCAATAGTAAAAAATAGATTAATATATTAACAAACTAACATATTTCAAAATTAAAACGCCATTTCAAATTACGCTCACCATAATCTCTGGAATATTTCTTATATTTTTATAATCATTATATGTTTATTATTAATTTATTCATGAAATATATAAGAAATTTTTATTAACTTCTGAAAGTCTTCTTGATTATTTGTGTATCGATGTGACAGAATTAATAATTTTTCCATCAACTTCTCGTTTATGATAATATTTTTTAATATACAACCAAAAACGTTTTTCAAAATTCATGCGAGTAATATTTACTTTCTTCCACTCTGTTTCTAAATGAAGGCACACAGAAGGATTTATCTGTGTTAAGTGCATCATTTTTTTATGTATCTTTAATGCTTTCCATATTTCTCTTACATTAATTAATCAATCGTGTTATTTTGCTAATTGAGATTTAAATTGTCAATAACAGGTGATAAAAAGCAATTTATTATCTATTTGTGCATGTCCAGGTAAGAATACAGTTTGTCCGAGGCAACAGAGTATTCAAATACAACTTTCCTCCCTTTACATTTTGGTTTTTCATAGAATATTTTAATGCTTAATATGTCTATCTAGAAAATAAATTTTAATTCTTTAATGTAATAATTGTTTCTACTTTTTAGCTAGGCCAGTTATTACATGAGCACAAAAACATACAAAGCTAGCTGACGTTAGCATAATATTTGCAGATGAATTATATGATTCATTATCTTGCTGAATTATTTCTAACAATATAGTTTAGAAGAAATAATTCTTTCTTCAACTTATTAGGACGACACAAATAAGTTATTACGTAAAACAAAGCATCCAAATCATAAACTGCTGTCAGATATAGAATTTCAAAATAACATAAAATCCTTTTCAAAATGATGAGAATCTTACACAAGCTCATCCAAGATTCCAAAACAAAGAATTCAATTTGAACTATCTTTAATAACAGTACAATTTTAAATATATGTATTCAAAGAATTTTAAGCAAATCTTTATAATAAACAATTATAAAGTATACATCAACTTTTGAAAGTCATTTTCTGTTTCAAAGAAATTATTATAAAAATTAACCCTTTTATTTTCCCATAAAAGATTTTGTTCTTAATTAATGAGAATCCTATTTAAATCCTATAAGTAAATTTTCTAAAATTCAAGGTTAAAGTGATTGTGCAATCATCATGATATATTTGTTTATTTCATAATTCACAATGTTTAAAATTTTGTAGTTTGCACTCCTGACTCCTGAGCTGTGGGTCCCGGGTTCGAATTCCGGTTCAGGCATGGATGTTACTTTCTTTCTCTTTTCTGTCTGTGTTTCTCTATCCTTTCTTCTGTGATGGGGTATGAATGTGACCCACCTTATAAACCGGTTTGTGGTGGTATGGGGCTTGCAATGCTCCGTGATTTGGTTCACTGGTGCCCACTGGGTAACGATAAGGGAACGGCAGTTTCTGGCCTTGTTGTGGCATAGGTTTTGTCACCCATATTTGGAAAAAAAATGTTTAAAATTATTAAAAAATGCAGTTTTCCATCTTTATAAGTAATAACTTTAAAATAAAAAGTTGTGACATAATATATATGAAAAACTCGAATTTTCCGAAAAAGTGCTGTCAAAGAAAACTAGTATTAAAGAATTCCAAAAAAAAAAACAGTTAGAAACTTATTCATTAGTTTTATTAATAAGCCATAACATATACAAAAAATTTTAATACATCATTTTAAATATCAGAACAGGGGAATTCCATATTACCATGAAGAAAATAATTACCTCATGCTTAACTCGTCATTAAAAGAAATTACCATCAAGAATCCTGGAATCCCAATTTTTGAGCATACTAACATACGGAAGTGTTCGATGCCGTTAATTTCATTATTTTGGATAAATAGGAATCACTTCAAATATAAGATAGCAATTGAATAAATTCGCAGATTTTGCTGATAACCTGCATTGCATTTTAAAGAATCATAAATTGAAAATGTAACATATTTATTGAAAAAGAAAAATAGATAAGCACAGATTTAATATTAGCATAATGAAATAAATTCTAATTCTAAAGTCTATAGAAATTAAGAAAATTCCTGTAAGGAGATATTTAGCTTTTTAATTTCTTAAGACTCTTAAAGTCTTTCAACGTTTAATTTAGAAAATTATTATTTTTTACTCCATTATTTTCAAATATAAACCTATTGAAATCCTAAAAAGACATTTAAAATGCTTAAATATTTTTAAAATACATGATAAAATTTTTTCATTAGTGTTGTTATTGTTAAGAAATTATTCGTTATATATTATTTATGAAATTATTTGTTAAAGGCAAAAACTGGCCAAGCATTAATACTAAAAAAGTATTCATTTTCTTAAATAAAATTTTAAGATGGTTTCCCCCCTGTTTCTATTTGCTAATTTTTTTAACTGAAAATTATTTTAGTTGTTAAACGTCAAGAGCAGTCAAAGAAGCTAGTAAGCTAAGTTCTTATAATTGCTAATTCTTATAATTGCTAATTTTTTTACAAACAAAAAACACCTTCTATACTGATAAAGTGAAAATATTTATTCAAGAAATATATCTTATTTATTTATATATATATATCCATTCATATTTAAGAAATTATTGGTGTTTTTGTAACTGATTGTCAAGATATATACTGCCAATTAGTGAAGCATTTACAATTAAAAATGTTTTTTTTTATTTATTTTATACAAAAAAGGTATTTTATAATATTAAATACATCTTGTAACTATATTTTGCTCTTTTATGCTAAATATCAAACTAATTTAAAATTTTAGAAATGTAAAACATAATGTATTAAAAACGTGACTAAGAATTCCTTTTCAAAACAGTTTAGATTATATTATAAAATAATTGTTCTTTCTAATTAGTATAATTATTTAAATAATGGGAGTTAAATTTCTTAATGAATATAATATTAAATGATTAAATAATGTTTAGTAATGTTTTTGTGAATGAAAACTTTTATTTTAATTAAATCATTCAAGAAAATAAATGGTCATAAAAACTGGTGACAATGATAACGTCATAGCATCTTTCTTTTATTTGATGCTTTCATCTCCGAAATTCCTAGCAAGATAATAACAAAGTACTTAAGGATAGAGTCTCTTTAAGCCCATATAAACATTTCTACTCTAGCTGTTGTATGGATGCATTTATTGACTTGATTTAATTCTCATAATATCTTTCAAGATAAGTCTTTATGGCGTAAAGAATAAAAGTAAACTTTATTTTTGAGAACAGAATCTAATAATCCTAGGGGATTATACTCCATAACAACTTTATTAAAGAGAAAATAATTTTTCTGTTTCATTTTTTTTCAGATAAACATACTTCGTAGGATTAAAAACTTGCATTTATTTCATTTCAGATTTAAGAAGTTATTTCATTTCAGATTATAATTCACTTACTACTAATAATTCTATATAAACTCGATAAAATTCTTTCTTAAATCACTGTTTTATTATAATAATAACACGTTTTTCTTTTTAATATAATATTATCCTTTCGTAAGGAAATATTATTTAATGATGAAAATATTGCCTTTGCTGAGTAACATTGTTCAAGTTAATATAATAAATAAAACGAAAACTTTAAAAATTTGTATTAAAATATAATTTAGACTAAAACAATTACTTTTAAGACCCCTGGAATCTTTATATGTAGTAACTTGCATTATTGAATTTTAAAAATATATATCCATGTATATTTATTTGTATGATTAATCTAAAGTACGTCTTTTCTATACTTGAAATATGGAATTTAATAATTCAAAATTAATACTAAATATTTGTAAGTTACTATGTACTATTAGACAAAATGTAATACCATCATAAACACTTTTTAAGTCAATTATCTTTGGATATTTTTTCTTCTGCGGAAAAAATGTCGTATAGAAAATATACTTAAACTGAATTATTCCAATGCTGCAAATTATGGTCAATTTGTATAAATAATTTAAAAGTTATACTCTAATATTTTTATTTTGCTTTATTATAACAAAGAGATTAAAAGCTTTCAAAATTCATAATTGATTGAAATATTGACCCAGTATATATATATATATATATATATATATATATATATTACATATTTTTTATATTTATATACAACATGTTAATGATCATAAAGCGAATTCAGCAATAATCTTATATCCTTTAACTATTGTGGACTAAATTGGAAAATTAATGTGTTCAGTTAGTTATACTGTTAAACTAAAATAAAAGCATAAACTAAAATAATAGATTGTAAAAATTAATGAAGTAACTGAAAAAAGGACGCATAGAAATTTAAAATATTTAAGTTGCATATTGCACAGATTATATATGATGCATGAGTTTGGAAAATTCAATAACAATTTATAACACAGCGATCTACATATGAAATTCTTCACAGCTATTTAACTAGTAATAAATTAGGTGATAGGATGAATAAATATGTTTGATTTCGAGGAAACGCTTAAGAAATTTTAATGTAACTTATTATAAAAATCTATCATACTGATATTTTATTTGTGATATAATACATACTAACTGCTAATAGCAGTTTAACTAATTAAAAAGTATAATAGAGTGTATTATTTATCAACTCTAAATTGAAAATGTTATAATATTATCATAATAAGTTATAATAATTAATCATAAAAGTACTTTATTTGAACAAAATCAATTCCATAAAGGCACTGTGATCAATATGATTGCAATAGCTAAACCTTATAATTGATTATATACAAGATTGGTTAATAATTCAATTTTAAAAATTTGTCTAATTTATTTTATGCTAATTAATATCATTATTACTTATTTAAATCTTTACGTAGTAACTTATTATAATTTAACATTTGTACTTCTAAACATACATTTTTACATTAAACTTTAAACTCATCATTCAATTTCAATTTTAACTATAATTATTCAATTTCAACTACAAGTTCTTAATATATATTCAAGAAATTTGTAAATGCATACCTGTATAGTTAACTTTTAATGATAGCATATATGTACGCATGTATGTCTTTTCTCACTAATAATATAAATTATTTGATAATTTTCATTCGCTATATTTACTTTTTTAACAGTCAAAATATATATTGTAACAATTCTCTTTTATTATTTTTGTTTGATTTAATGAAAATATCAACGAAAAGTATTTCTTTTCTTCACAAAGCTTTTTCCTGAAGGAAATATATCTAATAATAAATTAACTATGTCTGTCATTTCTTACTGAAAAAGACCCGCCAAAACAAACAGGGTTGAATCTTCTTCAATTACTCAAAATTAATAATATGTACCAACAGACGACTTTCGACAGTTTAATGACCTCGTAAAATTGTCAGTTCTATACCTTCCTTTAATGCGATTTATAGCATGGCACTATTCAGCAGAGATAATTTATTTGACATTACTTTTCATTATAGGGATGTTCTTAATTAAATGAAGAAACTAAAGAATCTTACTTAATGAAAGAAATTGACATTTTAGGTGTTTTAATACAGTTGTAAGAGATATTATCACGTAGTTCACTCGCCTGGTATAAAACAAGATCAATTTTTCATTTATTCTCTTTATGTTTAAACTAGAGTTTAAAATATTATATGTGCATATGTGTGTGTGTCTGAATTTTTAATACAAAATAATTTATTATATTAAAAATTCAGATAATTCAGAATTTGATAAATAAATTAATTATCAAAAACTATAAAAATGTTTTAATCAGTATATATGATTCCGTTTTAATACAAATGTTACAAGATTGCTCAACAGCAATAAATTTACATAAAATGTTTTCCAAAGTTGTATAATAACTTTTTCTACATTTTGCTAAAATTGATGTATAAAAAAATGTCTTTATTGCATGTAAAGCATAATGTAGTTATACATAATGTAATATTGATGCCAACGAAATAAATATATGAGTATCTTATTAATATTATCATTAAGTATTTGTGATATATTGTTAAAATTGCAGCTAATTTTATTATTGTAAATATTTACATAATTAAAAAATATTTAGTATTTAATTAAATTTCTTTCTATAGAAATAACATTTATGTAATATTTTATTTTGTTTAGCATAAAAATTTAAAACAAACAATTTAAATAGTTTATGAAATTACAGATATTTTGAGCCTTTCAGATATAACTAAAAATGATATTTTTTTATTTGAGGTTTTAAAAAAGAAACTTTAGATCTACTGTGATTATTAAATTCAATTTATTATAGTGTTAATCAATACTTTATTATTAACCTACTCAAAAATAACATTAATCCTATCCATTTCATCAATAAAATTCTACAATATGCCAAGGTCTATTTAATATTGTATTATTTATAATGTAAGGATTAATATATTTTTAATTATTGTTAAGAAGTATTGTTTACATCATAATTGTCAAATGGAAATAAAATAGATAAAAAGTAATATATTAGTCTCTAATTTAATTGTCTAATATTCATGTTTTTTATGCTGATAATAAATAAAATACCTTATTATTTCAATTTAAATAATAAGAAAAATTAATGGAAAAAATAATCCTCAGTTCGGATGATGGCTTGAATAAACATTTAAAAATATTTTTTTGAAAAATTATTAATAAAATTTATTAATCTAATGAAAAATCTGTCTTCAATATTGGTTTATCTACTTAAACACTTTATTACAATAAAATCAACAAATAATTGTTGCCGTATACAAGATTAATAAATGATAAAGTTAACACTAATATAGCTTATGAATTAAGTAATGTTGCAATGATTTTACCAAAAACAGATACAAACATTAGAGTGTTAGGAGTTAGTACTACTATTTATTAAAAAGCATTTAATTTTGATAAAGAAGATTTACTAAAGTTTCGTAAAAATATTTCTTAAAGTATAGTGATTTTTCATAAAATTATTTAATAAATATATTTCTATTCATTTAATAAATACATTATTATTAGATTCAATCAATTTTTTTTATATATAATATTCCTACATTTAAAAATTGTTATCGAACAGAATATTCTATGAAAAGAAACATGCGTTTAATGCAGAATTTTATAGATTAAATAAAGAAGATTACCTCAAGTATAAATAAATTCCATAATACGAAGCTATGCTAGAAAAATATCTAAAGATTATGACATATTAAATTTCGAGAGTTGATAAAAATAAAAAAATATCGGCATTTCAAATTGCTATTTATTATTGGCTTTGTGTGTGAAGTAAAGAAATGGGTTATTGTTGGATAAAATGAGATTGGTATCCATGGTAACTATTAATCGCAAAAGATTTGAAAGCTATAGCTTCAAAACTATGTCAAGAATATTGGATATTATATCGCTAGGAAAAAAAGAAAAAAAGGAAAGAATACCAAAAGAAAGTTTTCTTAGGCCAACTGGGATCATCTAACCAAAAATAAATTAAATGCATAGACTTTGCATAGACATATGCATAGACTTTGCTCTCAGTATCAAATACTATAGACTGGCCAAGAATTTTTATCATTTTTATGTGTTTTTAATTAACAAAAAATACATTATGAATCTTTGGCATTCAGAAGGAAACAATTAACTTTTTACATCAAGTTGTTTAATTATTATAGAGTGATTAAAATTCATTCATTGAATGCCTTGCTAAAAATTGTGGCTCTGATATTTGAAATGAAAGATATTTATTCCTGTTTTAAGAATATTATTATTTTTTTTCAAAGTTTGTGCAAAAACTGTTGTGTACTTCGTAATTATTACATTACATCTTCACTAGAATAAATAATTAAATTTCTTCATTTTTATTATCACTTATAATTTCCGCTAAAAAAATAAGATTGAATTTCAAATCAATTTCAGTTAAAGTGAATGCACTTATCTGTAATTTTAATACAACTCTCTAAACTTATTCATAGTCTCAAATTTATTCAAATAGGTTGTAAAATGCAATTCTATTTAATCTTCAATTTTTAATTATTTATTCATTTTATTTAAAATAGCAAAGTTATCTCAAATCTGAGTCTCGCATCTGAGTGTTAGTGTAAATCTGATTTAAGTGAGGATAATTTTAAATTTGATTAATTATTTGAAGCAAAATATATGTTTGAGAATAGAGTGAATGACAATGAAGTAATATTTCAATATTTACATAATTAAATTTTTATAATACTATAAGTTTTCATTTGAAGTTTTATAATTAAAAAAATGAAATGTTTGATAAACATTAATATCAGCTGATTAAACTGTTAATTCTTCATTCGTTCATAAATCTATATTATTTGGTTAAACTTTATATCTATAAATATAGATATATATATAAATCTTTTAATTTGAAAATTAAAGATTTGACAACTTTCATTATTTGAATTTCAGATATTAAAAATTAAATGTTAAGACTCATTTTAAATAAGAGAGAAAGAGAGCGAGAGTTAAAATATTCTAATAATAATTCTTTCGTACAATAAGAATATAAAATAAAATTTCGTCATGTTGATTCGCTTTTCTCTATGGTGGACTTTTTTCACCATGATTGAAAAAACTATAAATTAAAAGTTATAGTTAAAATTACAAAATTTATGAGCTCCTGATCTCTTTATTCTTGGCTTTTCCTATTCATATATTTTAATAAAATAATATTTATTATTTTCTTTTGATTTTGCAAATAACTGATACGTTGCTAGTTGAATTCCGAAAAGTTTTTGCCTAATCAAATATCAGATTAAGTAAAAATAAAATTTTAAAATTTTATTTCAAATTACTATATTAAATTTCTACTTTAAATTTATATACAACTTATTGGCTTAAGATTATTATAATTACTATGAGACGAGACCTTTTAATAGTTTTATCAAAAATGCTGAATTAGCTTTTTTAATTAGGTGTCATAAAAACTAATGTAAAACCCAATCTCTTCACGTAAATAACATAACTAAAATTTGAGAACAAAATCAAAAGTTAATTTCTAAACTTTTTAAAAATTTCTTATAAAAAAAAAACATGAAATTGATTTCTACTTCAATACTGCAATTTTTTTCTCACATCCCGTCTCACCAAAAGAAATTGTTTATCAGCTCATTTCTTTTACAAATTTACATAGTATTTTTAATAATAATTTTATGTCCTCATAAAAGTGATTATTAGTTTATCATATTCATATAAATTTTACGTTCTGTTTTATAATTCATTAAAATATTCTATTAGTAATTTCGCTTTCGTTATTTTATTATTGTTTAGAAACAATTCAAAGAATCATGTTACAAAATACTTTATAATATTATTCATCTAAGACATTAAAAAACTTTTTTCGAAATATTGTTGAAAAAAGTGCGATTTTTCATTTTTTGACTAAGCTCAAAATTAGTGAAAATGTCGAAAACAAATCTTACAAGATAAATATTTCCTCAATAAATCAAATATTTTTTTTATATTTGAGCCATAAGCTTTTAAGACTTTTATTAAATTTTTAATCTACATTTAATGTTAGGATTTTTACACACTTTATAGAATTAAATTTTACATTAATAATAAATACTAAATACATTAATTCTAAATACATTAATTGTTTAAATATCTGAATGGAATATGTAGTTTTATTCTTAGCGACTGTGTGGGAAACAGATACTACGATACATTTTTAATCATGTAGACTACTTTCTATAAAGATAAAAGCTTCTAATTATATTGTACATAAAAATGACTAAAAAATATGATTTTCTAATGAGATCATTTCTTACAGAACATTAATTTATTTAGAACAGTTCGATAATCAAAGGTAGTTTTTACCTGTTGAGTTTATAAAAATAAATTTATAAACTTTGAATTTCAATGCTATTTATAAAAAATATGCATAATGCTAATAATACTTTTTTTGTAGATGGCGTAATAAATTTAAACAATTTGGTTTTAATTCTACTACCCAATTACTCAGAAATAGAAATGTTCTGATATTTATCTCTGAATAAATCCCAAAATGTTTCAAACATTCCTCTGTTTTCATTTCACCAATTTGACAATATTCATAAAATATTGAGTTTCGTTTTGACGAATTGAAATTTATCACATTAAAAAAATTAATACTCAGTTATTTATTATATATACATATATTTATTTTTTGTTAAATATTTACTTAAGTTTAATCATTTTTTTTTAAATGATAAAAATATTATTATATTATCTTTTAATCAAGCTAATCTCGACAAGTAATGTAATATAATTGCAGGGAAAAAAACAAAGCAATTTATGTATTTCCTTTACAGTTTTATCTAAGTAATTTAATTCTTTCGTCATTCTGCAGGATATCAATCTTAAGAAATTAAGTTTATTATAAGATTTTAATTAATATCAAAATACTTAAAAAGTTTTAATAACCTTAAGAAAAATCCTTTAATATTGCAAGTCAAAGTATTATATATAAATATATATATATATATATATAAAGATATACATATACGACGATATATATATATATATATATATAAAGATATACATATATGATATATATATATATATATATATATATATATATATATATATATATATATATATATATATATATATATATATATATATATATATATATATAAACTTGGTAATTTATTTGAGTGAAACAAAAGTATGCTGTACTATGTAAACTATTAATACCAATAATAATAAAATTTAAATTTGAGTTTTTCTTACAATCATCGAGGCATTTTCAGATTGCCTAGTTTATATGTTTTTGAAATTACATATCCAGAGAGTACAGCTTAATTTTAAAAGATTAAATATGCAGGATCTGCATTAAATAATTGTAGAGAAATATTATTTTGCATTCATTGTTACTCATGAAAAGAATTTCTTAAATAAAATAAGTTTTCGACATTGCAAAAGTATTTATAAAGCCGTAACCAAACGCAATTTCCGCTTTGTATTTGATAAATAAAAAATAAATTAAAGCAATTTTTTTCAATAATTATGAGTTGAAGTCTATCTTATTATGATTAAATGAATATCTATTGCAAAAGGGTCAAGTTAACTAATACAAATAATCAGAAGTATAAAAATTAAAAATGTAAATCAAGCTCTTAATTTTAATTAATAATTAATCCTCTTAATATTTTTGCAATAAAAAGTAATTACCCTTATGCACTTTAATTGTCATAAACTTGATTATTTCTGCTTTAAATTATTAACTTATCGTCAGCAAACTATTGAACTTTATTAGAAAAATAAACATCAAAATTTAAAGAGACAACATTTTCAAGAAATAAAAAAATATGTTTACTCAATACGACGATATCTATTGAAATATTATCTCTATTATTAACAGTTTTAAATTACTTCCGTAACTAGAGAAAATGTTTTTTTAATCTAATAAACTATTAATTCTTGCTTTAAAAAAACATCCAAAATAAATTTTATTTTTATGCAATACCATGAAACTTATCGGCAAGAAAAATTATTTCTACTTTCCTTTCAAAATTATAAAAGCAAGGTCATCAACACAATTTTATGCATAACTGTTTCATCTATTTAATGATAGTATATTAAAGTTTGATTATCTTTATAGTAAGATAACTTCAAACTTTTTTGTGGGAAATTCAATATTGTTTGAGATTCATTGCTAAAAGATCAGCAAGCGTGGTTTTCAACTAAAGTTAAAATATCAAACTTATTATTTGCAAAATATTTATTCAAATAAGCTTTTCTTTCGTAAAAATACCAAGTTTAATTATTTTAGTGTTAAAAGAAATTAAATTGGTTTTAAAAAATGAAGCATTTAAATTGGAATTTTCTTTTAATATTTCCTCTGCACTATCTCTAAAGTGTAATTATAAAGGAAAATTAAAAGTTTTTACTAAATTTAATACATGGACTCAAATGTCTCAGGTGCTTGAAAAATATTGAAAATTCTAAAATCAAACCATTGCAAACCATCAAAATAAAGGAATCATTTTCAAAAGCAAAGTTACGAAACATAAAAATGCCCTTCAAAATATTTAATAGTGTAAATTAGATTTTGAGAATGATTTTAGCTAAGTGAGGAAGACTAAACAGGCATTTCACAATGTCTTAACTTATAAAACCATCAACTTTTCTCAGAAACTTTGGTCGGTGAAGGTACTTAACCAAAAATGCATAACAACAATCTAATCTGAGATTAATATTTTTTAATTTAATAAAATTTTAGTGAATACTGTTTTAAATTGTGCTTCAAAATATTTATTTTTAAAAAAATTAAAGATTTTAAGAATTTTAAAAATTAAATATATTAGATGCAGATGATACCAAAAATGAGTGTAAATTCCATTTACATAAAAACTTTTTATATTGGATAAAATAAATATTCTATGTGTATTCTTCAAAAATGTTTTTATTTTTAATAAATTTTAAAAAATAAAAAAACATTTCAAGAACACTTCCTGCATAGCATATCAGGACCTTTACTCAGATATGGTAGATATTGTGTAATTTATTTACATTAGAAAGCTCTCTGGTGTGGTGTGGTAGTTTTAATATTTAAAAATTACAAATAACATAAGAAAAATTAACTTTTTTTCCTTTTAAGTATAGAACAAGTAGGCAGACTTTTTTGACATAAACTCAGCGCAAAAGAATACTTAATGTACTTAGCTGTTCTGATCGATCGAAAAAAAAGAACTAAAAATAATAAGTAAGCATCATTGCTACTGTTGATGTTACCGTCGATATTTTTCTGTACTATAAAAAACACCGCTAGCATTTTTTCCTTGATCATTTTTTCGATAGATAAAAAAAAACTAAAGCCATTTTTGAAGAGAATGTTTTGAAATTTTAAATGCACTCCTTTATGTGTTTTTTGAGACTTTTCTGAAGTATCGAGGAATCGAACTTTATATTCCATGTTTTGAATAAGTTTTACCCACCCTTACTATGATACTTTGAAAAAAATAATAATATGTTTTCATAAGTTAAAGTGTTCAATCTTAATTTATGGTAAATGTATGCAATGTTTTTATACAAAATGGCATTAGTTTTTCCTTCACGAAAAATAGTGTAAGTAACTTATAAAAAACTTTCATAGTATATCAAATTATAATAAAGGAACATATGTTCATGAAACAATTTCTAAGAGAATGTCCTATGAATTTTGAAGTCTACTGTATTCAATAAAACATAAAAATTTAAGGATGATTAAAAACGAATCACAAAACATTGATAAAGGTGTTAACTCTAATGGCTGTTGACGAAATTCTGTAAATATACTGTAGATTGTTAGGATTAATAAAGATACATATCAGTTATTTCCAACCACTGCCCAACGGCACTTTTCTTGCCACAAAATTTTAGAAATGTATATAGCAAATATTATAATACTTTTTTATAACGTGTGAAGAGTAATAATGATGTGTCTGTAGTATTGGGTATTAGCAGTAAAAATAGATTACATAAATAGAGCTTTAATTTCATATAAATCTCTCATTAATATGTGAATAATTTTATTAATCTCCAGGTATTCACTTTTACTTTTTAAAATAATCTACGAAAAAATGTAATTATAGATACAATAGAATAAACCAATGGATGGCTAAACTGAGGGATAAATTAGTTAATTATTTGATAGTGTGCACAGTTTGTATGTTGCAAATTTTTCATGATATTCTCATAATGAAAATAAACATTTCATTATAAAAATATTTTCATATTTTTAATGATGATAGCTCTCCCATTATTTCAAACAAGTTTTCAATCGTTGGATAAACATGATTTTATTTATTTCAATACTTGTTTAGATAAATATAAAGAACAATTTCATTTTAAAAAATATGATAATTTAGTGTAATTGTTATTAAAGTTTGGAAACACTTACTTTTGTATTCTTATGTTATAAAAATGAAGATAATTGCATTAAATAAATTATTAAAAAATATCTCTTTAAAAGTGTTAAACCATTATCATTCTTTTATCATAGCAAATTTTACTTGTTCATTTAAAAATTAAGAAAAACAGATTCATAAACATTAAAAGATGAGAAAAATAAATATATATTATACAGTACTTTGTAAAAAAAATGTTCTTAAAACGTAAATATTTATGAAATCCATTATCTAACAATGGAAACCGTTATATTTTTATGAACATATAATTAAAAAAATAGGAGATAAAAAATTTAAGAATAAAGCTTAAATTTTTAACTAAAAAAGTATATAATATTAATTTAAATTTACAAGTAGTATATTTAACTAGTAGTGCATTTTCACATTTATTTAGCTTCAGTTTTTGTAAATTGATTTATATGTATAAAAAATATATGGACAAAAAAACGTAGGTATGAGACATATATAACAGAGAATAATAAGGCTTATTACATTTAACATAGTGACATATGTGGGTCTCATTTAAAAATACACAAAATTATATAGTTGATAAATATTGAATAGAATATTGCATCTACTTTTGACGTTGACGGAATCTAATTTCTAACAAATTACATTCTTATCATACATCATTTTAGTTTAATTTGTATTTCATACGCATTTTAAGCCCAATAATTTCATCGCAATAATTAATGACTCGCATCTCTCAAATATTTTTTTAAAATAAGAGTTATAATTATAATAAGAATTACTAGTACATGTGACTAGAACTTCAACTAATTTTCATTTTGATTCTTTATCTCTATATTCTATAACTCAGCAAAGGACGATTATTTTAAAATATTTTGTATTAAATTTCCTCCTGGATAAAAGTATTAAAAACAAAAGTATTTAAAAAGTTTAAACTTATATTTAAATATTATGGACAAATCTAAATTAAAAGCATTTTTAATTAACTGGAACACTTTTTCCGAAGCATTTGTTGAAAAGAAAGCAAATAATCATATCTTAAATTAATTTCTAGTATTTAATCGTAATAGAATTTAAAATTCATTTCTAGGAAATAACTTGCATATTGAAGTAAATATATATATTCTACTTACTTTCCGTGACAAAAATTATTTTCTTCTACATTTGTTATTGAACACTACTTTATTTTTCATTTGTTTCACTGTATGTTGTTGCTTTAGTTTGGATTCCAATGGTTGATTGAATTACTTTTGTATTGATTCAATCAATATATTTCAATAATGAAATCAATTGAATATGAATCAAAAATATTTGCATTTTCTTCACCTTTATACAAAAGTAAATATAATTCACATTTATGTCTTTATTTTTATTTTCTAAATAAACTATTTTCTGAATCGGTATTTTATATATCAGAGATTATTATAAGTATATATTTTTCTGTGAAGGCTATATATATATATATATATATATATATATATATATATTAGTTTATTTCTGCTAGTTGATCATTGAATTAGACTAATTTGCAGAAAGCTTCATATTGATGGCCATAGGGTAGAATAGTACTTATTTTCTTCCTATGTTGTGGATTACCCGAAGGTCGAAGATTGATTTCGCTTGGAACATGAAGTTTACATGTGATAGGAGTAGAGACCAATCAGATATTCAGAAGGCTTTTATTTAGAGCACATTGTAACCAGGATGTATTTAGGTGCTTCATCTGCTCTTGGTGAAAACGACAAATCTGATTTTTTTATAGAATATTTGACTGCTGAGTGACTCTAGCCTTAGATGCAATCTTGGGTACGAATCCCACCTTGTGTTCGGATGTTTCCAGCGGTTTGTAATCACAAATTGGATTATTAATGTTGATTTGAACTCTCAATAAATTTGTTTATTGGAAGGAGTAATAAATTTAAGTGGATTAATATTTCAAACTTTTTATTTCTTATGTATTCAAGAAAACAGCATGTAATTTTTTTTTCTAATAAAATTGTCACCTATGCGTAACATCTGTGAAGAGAGAAATATATTTATAGCATAAAATATTTTTTTCATTCAGTGTTCAAACTATATAATATTTTTAAAAAAATAATATTTAAGTTTTGGAAAACATTATGCTTTTGCAACAAATGATATTTCGTCCTTACCAATACGTCTCTAGTTGAGAATGCATTGGAATACATATTGAAAAAAATTCAACTTCAATATTTAACAATTTAACAACTAAAATGAATTTTCAAATATTTTAAATTTTATTTTTTCATTTTTAGGCACTTTGTACGTGATACTTCATTTTGTGGTGCAAGACATTATTTTGAAATTCTGTAAATTATGATGTAATGTGTACACTCCTTCATTTATTAAAGTGTAGAACTTATACTTTGATATTAAATCAAAAATTCATTAAATCAGTTATTTTTTAAGTATTTTACTTTTATTTACTTTGGTATGTGTATAGAAATAGATCTAACATATATGTTACTTTTGAAAAGAAACAATATTCGTTTTCCTCTGGTCCTTTAATATAATTTAACATGTGTAAATCATGTGTCAGCGATATATTCATTTAATCAGATATAAAATCACTTAAATTGAGATGAGTGAAGCAGATATATTCAGCTGATATACATATCTATGTATGCATGCATGTACAGAAAATTTCAAAATTGTGTTTACTTAAGCAAAAGGCAAAAGAAATATTAATTATTTCCGCACCCGTTTATTGACAAATATTTAAGTATATATTAACATATTCTTTAATTAAACATATAAAGGTACCAGTTGAGACTTAATCACTCCTCTAAATTAATTAAACGAAGAAACTCTTAATTAGAATAATAGCAACAGGGGAGTAAATCACAAAAGTTGGAGCTTGGATCTTCGGATTAAGAACAGATTAACAGATTGAACAGCTTGGATTAAGAACAGAAATAAAAGTTTCATATATTCAAAAGTCTGAGAAATCATAAATGAAAGACAACAAAATAGAGCAATGCATCAAACAGATAAATTATTTGAAAGTCTCATTTAGTATACAACATTTTTGAATTTATTAGCATATAAATTCTATTACAATTTTCCGTAAAAATGTATACAATTGGTCACGAAAATAAAGAAATTACTTACAACATTAAAAATATTTAAACTTTTATTCTAAAAAAATAACTTAAAAAGATTTAATTATCAGTTATGTAAATTTGAATATCCTTACCAGTGTGATTGATATCAACATTTATATTTCATACTTATATTTTTTTATTTATTTAAACCAAATATATTTTTAGACATACATGGTCATGCGTGGCTATTCATAAATGTATATTATTTCTTTCCTTATCTGTTGAAACACAGTTTAATATATGAGTAATTGTGATTCGTGAAACAGTGTATAATTGAGTGATTCATTAGGTTGATTATAATAATATTATTTTTTAAATAAATGAACTTATTAAATATTTTACTTTAAATCATATTTATTAATAATATAACTAATATTATAATTAAAATATAATGTAAATAATAGTATAAATATATTTTAATAATATAAATATAGAAAATTAATTAAACTAAAAAATTTTAACTAAAGATGAATTATTATTATAATAAATTCATTTTCAATAAATAATTAAGTTCAAAAATAAAAACTTATATTATTAATTAAAATTGTTGAATTAATTTTAATTAACTTAGCCATTAAAGAGGCATATTTTTGATAAATCATGTTATTGGTGTCTATATTTTTCATTCAAAAAGTAAGCATTTTTTTCATGACTCGCCTGGAAAACTGGGAAGTTTTTAATTGAAAAAACCTAAGAATACAAATATGGTTTTAAAGTAATGCTTTAAAAAATGATAATAAGCGAAATGTAAGCAAAAAAAATTAAGAAAGTAGAAATACAGTTGTATTTTAAGATACTTCTCTAAGACACTAGTTTCGTGGTATCCCATGAAATTTCTTCTGCTTGACTGCATGCATTGAATTTATATTTATTACTTAATTTATTTTCTAAAAATAAAATAAATAAACTCTAAAAGGTTTTGGTATCTTATTGTTTATTTTTATTTTCATCAAATATGTTTCATTGATTATATTTCATACCTTAATTCTCATTTCAATATTCCTATGACGATATGCTCTTTTAGAATGGTTTAAAAAATTTTTAGTTTTGAATTTTATGCTTCATTAGCAACATTTATTCTTTTTTAATAAACAAATTATATTAAATATATCACTCAATTTAGACTCTGAGCTTATTTTAATTGCTTTGTCTACAGTAAAGCATAGTTTTATTTGTTTAATACTTTCCCATTAAAAATCGTTAAAATAGTCATTTATAGTAGCTATATTAAATATGACTTTCACAGTTAAAACCTATAAAGTAATAATGCATTATGCAATATTTTCAAAATTAGTAAATATAATGCACTCTGTACTAAAAAAAAAAAAGAAAAGTTGAAAATGCCTTCAATACAATTGTATGCACTTCGAATCACATTTTCATGTCATCCTTAAAAAAATTAATTTTAAGATCATGGAAAATTAAACCTCAAAAACATCCCAAAATTGTTTTTGTTCTTGACTAACGAAAAAAAAATGCGATCATTGAAAATACTTTAAAGAAAACTTAGAAGTACGATCTACTATAAATTTCGTTATGAATAATTAATCCCTTTCAAAGGAAAAATAAATGCATGGAAATAATATAATTACTCGAACACATTTGTACAATATTGCATTTAAAAGTACTTTCTGATATGTGTCATATTTTACAGATAGTCATTTGCACTTTTATTAAATTATATTATCAAATTTTCTTGTAGAAACTAAATCTCTTTTATCTAAGTTTGAAGAAAACGATTATATGTATTAAATGAATAATAAAAATATTTTGTTCAATTTAGGATGAAACTTTAATCAATAGCCAATATTCACACAAAATGGAATAATAAGACTATCATTATATTTGAGAGAAAAAGTACTGAACAAAAGAATAACTATGTTTAAATCTTCAGGTAAATGAAGTTAATTAATAGTTAGGCTGTAATATATAATTTTATTGCCGTTGCTGTTATTTGCATGGAAGTTGCTAAATTCATTATCAACAATAATCTTCATATATTACTTAATAATATAACTTTTGGTCATTTCTAATGATTAATTGAACAAAACTAAAATTATGATGTATTTAACTATATATTAATCCACAACCAGCCACTACTTTTTTAATTCTTATGAATGCTTTCTTTTTTTTAACTTAATAAATCTAGATTTGCGGTAGATAATCAAATGAATCGCTTTTCTCTCCGTTATTCTGTTGCGTTAGTTCAAATGCAATTTCATGTAAATACAGTTTTTATTTGATTCACATTGATAATAATATTATAAATTAAATGTTTAAAGTTTAATATTCCAAGTAGTTTTTTTTCTGTAACTACTTTGTTACTTCAAATTTAGTAGCGTAACAGTTCTTTTATTACTCAATTCTTGTTTTTCATTGTATTCTGCAATATTTTATTGTATAAATAATGTTAGAAATTATTTTTAAATAAATAGTAGAATACATCGAGCATTTTCCTTTCTCAGATTTTATAAGGAAATATTGTGCAAATTATTTACATAAAGCCCGTAATACACTCTAA
Source organism: Latrodectus elegans (assembly GCA_030067965.1). Classification (NCBI taxonomy): domain Eukaryota; kingdom Metazoa; phylum Arthropoda; class Arachnida; order Araneae; family Theridiidae; genus Latrodectus; species Latrodectus elegans. The sequence continues at coordinate 34,150,062 of CM057813.1, forward strand.
ATTTTTAATAAAATCCACAAATTTAAAAAAATAATTACGCTGAGAAATAAGAATTTTATGATATATGAATACATTAAATTTAAACGTTTTCAAATGTATTTTCTAGTGAGACAAAATGATTTTCATCCTGTGCAAAGAAATCAAAATTTGCTTTATTCCTTTTAATTTATATTTCGCAGAGTATAGTAGTATCATTCTATATTATTTACAAAAATATGGAGACACGTTTCAGCATTAATTTATAAACGCTCTTCTGTATAAATAACTGGAATAAAGGAAGAGTAAATTTATTAATTTTGTTTTTAGTTTTGTGGGTTTTTTTAAGTTTCACACGCACTAAGAAAGCTCATAAATCAAGAAAATCTTTTCAGCATACTTATTAACGTGTTTTTCTGACATAGATTTATGTTCTGGGTTGTAGAGCATCCTGTGGCTGAATAAAAATAATAAGTTTTGCTGAGATAATTAGGGAATATACAAATATAGAAAATAACTAGAGAAAGAAATTAAAATTACTTTTTTATGATTTTTTGCCATAAGCGGATGTATTATGAATACAATTACATTCCACTAATATGTCTTTGACACGCAAAAAGTTTGATGTAAAAAATATATTGTAAACCTGTATTGGGTTTGATGTTATATAAATGTAAGTTTTAAGTTATGCCCTTTACTATAGTTTTATAATTTTTTGTAAAGTCAGGATACTTAAACTAATGTAAGAAGTAAAAAAAAATTACAAAAATACGCAGAGTTGCTTAAATTTCTGCTTAATATTCAAGTTACTCATCATGCACAAAGAGATTTAAAAAAATTTAGTAAATAGTAGATTCTTAAATTTTGGAAAATATTTGAGAAATATTTAAGCAAATTTTGACCTCATTACTATTATATAAAACAATAAAAAATTCATTAAACCTTAAAAAATCAGTGACATTATTAAAATTTTAAATAAATATTGTGTCAGTTGTTCAGAAATAACATTCTATAATTAAAAAACTGGAAAATTATTTGCTTTAACATAACCTATAATTATATTATAATCGTGTATACAAGATTTCAATTTGATAAACTAAGTTTTTTTTTCTTAATTTCACAGCAAAACATTATGGTAAAATTTATTATGTTTAAATACAATATTTATTTAAAAATATGTTTTTTGCTTTCAAGTTTATCACTTTTATACAGCATAAATGCAATGTAATGAGCGTTTACAGTTTATATATTACTAGAAAACATATATATATATATATATATATATAGGAATAGTCAAGATCCTGAATAATGCATGTTATTTTTCAAAATTTAAAATTTTTCGTGAGCCGCAATTAAATACGTATTAAAAAGTTATTAAATATATATAAGAACTTCTTTACACACACACATAAATTATATTTGTTTAACGCATATAAATAAAAGTACAAAACATGTGTTTTGAATTTAAATATTAAAACTTAGACACATTTATTTTACTTAATAAGGGTTTAAAATTTGATGAAACATTGGTGACAGAACTTCTCAGTAACTCTTTGGGATGATGTTTTTTTCGATGCTGTTTGCATTTCATGAATTTTAAAGTGAGATAAAACAATTCTGTTAAGAATGTTATTCCGAATACTGAAATGATTCGACAAGCAGCTGTTTTAGAATCAGAATACTTTGGTTCTGGTACAAATTTCCAAAATTAAGTAATCCGCATCGATTCATATTTTAATTGTATATCTTTATCTTCTTGCATACATTTAAATACTAATTCTCCAGGTGATTTTTAGGTCATAATTATATTGGAAATAAAAAACTCACCTTGAATTATATTAATTCTAAATGGATTAAGAAACAAATGAAAAGAAGATTGAAAATTTTCAAGTCTTGAATTCTGTTTTGGAATCCCATCAATAATTTTTCTAGCTATTTTATGTATACTCGATGAGTTTTTCTTACTTGATATTGGACATTGGACATTTTTTTAATTCAAGGAAAATGACAAAATATTTTATTTTTAATGCTCTTTTGAAAAAGTTTTTATTTAGTTGAAAAACCAATTGTACAATATAAGAGGTCAGATATTATTTTATCTCTCCCCTGTAATTATAAATTCAGCGTTTGCAAATGTGTTCCATGACATCAGTCAAAACATTAAATCTTGTATCCGTTTTTCATTATCTAATTCTGAATAGTTAATTTCTTTTTTTATTAGAAATGCAGTTATTGAATCAAACAAATCTATGAATCAATTTCATACGCTGTGCATAGATCACCATCTAACAATGCAAAATAAATTTATGTCATTCGTAAGTTCTTCATCCTTTAACTCTCCAAGGACAATTTTCTATTGTCGATGATTTTTAACATTAATGCGAATGTAATTTACAATGTGTAAAACACTTTTTTCATAGCATCAGCATATTTTAAATATTTTGTTAAAAATAATACAATACGAGATTATTATGCAGTGAATCGATATGAATTATGGAATTTGTGAATCACTTCTTAAAGGCCAAGTAAGACCATTTTTTAACCTAACATTGCCTGAGCTCAATCAGTTACAATGCTTATAAGCTTATTAAGAGGTACATCAAAAAATTTCATTATTGAGTCCAATGCATTTTTATTATCGGCTCCATGGGGGTTGACTCTTGAAGTGCTACTAAGTCTAATAATTCTTCGTTCACATGTTATCAGGAAAGCTGCTAATTGCGGAAGATCTGTGATATCTCTCGAAGGTTAAGCTGAATGCAATAGAGTTCTTTAAATAGTTTTTTTAAATTATATTCATGAGATGTATTATGTGTAGTTATGCGTCGTTTGGTTGTGTGTCTCGAGATGAAATTTTGTGAAACAACTTTGTGTAATACTGCATTATTTGGATCTAAAACTTTAAATACATATTCCAAGTTTTTCTTAATAAACTCTTCCTCTTCATACAGGGAGAATAATATTTCAAGCAATAATAAAACTATCTTCAGCTAAATAATTAGTTTGATGGCTAAAAACCTTCAAAACTGATTGTTGTTTATTTAAATTTGATTTTTAAGAAGCAAGTTTATAAGATCTTAATTTGAATATGGTGGATACTGATTAGAAAGCTGAAGGTGATTGGTTTCATAATGTCGATGTAAATTTCTAGCTTTATAATTTTTGACCGTAGGATTAATAACACTTAATGCTTTTCCGTTGTTGTCAGTAAAAATATTCTTCGCCCATTCATTATTAAAACTTCTATTTTTGTGCTCGTACTTTCCGTTTTCTTTTTCGTTCTCTGTGGTCATATTAAAAGAAATGGAAATAAATAAAGGAATTTATAAAATACAAGTTTGTATTATTAAAACAATGACAACACGTGTTTCATACGAAGAAACAAATTGAATTAACTTAACAAAAATTCAAGATTCCAAATTTTATCCGTAGCAAGAGTGATACAGATTGTTTCCTCCAGAGCACAATGTCAACTGTCCGTTGCACACAACACACACAATGAAAGCTTACCATTTTCAAAATCGGTCTGGAGTCATTCGATTACGGATGATTAAGTCCCTACTTAAGTTCATTCGCGCAGAATTCGATGAGTCATATCATTCATAACTTTACCGGAAATGAAATTTTTTACAGCGTTGCATTTAATTTTCATATTTGTTGTCAGTAATTTAAAAGATATTTTGAAACGTATACGGAAAGATAATATTTTTTTTAAATATAATAAAATAAAAATGGAAAGGGAACTTTGGAACATTTATGGAGTGCCATAAATAATCACTCAGAGCCGCAGTTTGACCACCCCTATATATACATATACACACACAAAGATGTGAGATGTGTGTGTGTGTGTGCAATGATGTATAATATGATTGAGAGTATTTTATGGAATATATCAATAAATCAACAATCTAGAAAGTCATTTTCAAAGACATGTTATTTATTCTCCAATTATCTGCATATTGCTTTTGTTAGTTAATATTACTTTAATTAACTGATTTATTGTCTAATTATTTTCAGTTGATATTCTTTTAATAAAAGGTACATTAATTTAATCTCTTAAGTAGTTTGTCCACATTAATTAATCAAAATATTCTTTGAATATTTTATGTTAAATTATGCCTTAAGTAAATCAAATCTATATAAAATTTCACTGTTTATATATTTCAAAAATAATTCTAAAAACTTTAATTTGTCTTTGGTTTATTGAAACAAATAGCACAAAAATCTTCATATTTTTCAAAACTTCATATGATGCTTATATTCAATATGTATTAGTAGAAAATACTGTTTAAAATTTTAATAATAGTGATTTTCAGCAAATATTAAATGTACCCATTTTTCAGGACTTTTAATTTCATTTATTTGGATTGTATTAAAATAAATCTGGTTTCTTAATGAAAATATAAAGATAAATAATAAATGTTACATGATATTTACTTAGCTTTACTTTGAACCATGAAAATAAAGAACACTTTTCCTTAGTTTTATGAAAATTGTACTGAAGTTTTATCTTTCTTTCAATAGAATAAAATTTGCAAATAGCAGTAGACTTCAGTAGAAAAATATTAATTAAAAATACAGTAAGTTTTTCCGATAAGTTGACTTTTATGCTTAGGTAATATTGGGAGAATGAAATATGCATAAGTGGTTTTCTCCAGAGTCATATATATAAAGAAGAAGAGACGAGAAAAATGCTCCTTTCTAAAGCTTAGAAAAAAACACTATAAAATCATAAATTCTCCCATGGAAAGAGAGTTATATATTTGTGCAAACAATTCAAATATTAGAAATGAAATGATAAAACAGGAAGATGCATCCGGAAGAAAAAGAAATTTTCATTAAGAAAATCAATTTAAGAATATGATTTTTGTAGAATAATTTAGCATGAATTTTTTGAATAAGGATTTGGCATTAAGAGATTTTAATTCAGATTTACTCCACAAAATCTTTTTTATAACCAGACATAAATATTTAACAATAATGGCAAATCTATACTGCATTTAACCATAATACCCATGGAATTTTAAAAGTGTTCATAGTTAATAAATTCTACTATAAATACGAAGCTATTTCATAAAAATTCCTTTGTCAACAAAATCTATTTATCATTTTGTTCTGAAAGTTATCTTTTACCAATAAAAAAAAGTTTAAGTTATAAGTAAATAACAAATAAAATTTATTTCATATTATTAAATTTTTAGGAGTAAAATACTTGATTTCGAAAATCTAACGCCATCAATTTTATGCTTAGATAAATGCATTATCAGCATGCATTAATATTACTGTAAATGTGTGTTTCACGAAGAAACCAAATTTTCTTATGATTTAATATTTCAATTACTATGAGTAAAACAAGAATCAAAGCACTGTTCAATTCAAAATATATATTTTCAAATATAATAGTTCAATTTAATTCTCTACGGAATTTTAATAATAAAATAGATGCTTAGACTTGCCCATTTTTTTAAAATATTAGTAATATATAACAATTTTAAATCTACTGATAAAGCTAACATTTTATATATATACAGTAGTGGCCAAAATTACGGACTCATTTGGAAATTTTTATATTTTTGAACTTTGTATGCTTATAAAAAGCGTTACGTTTCACAAAATGCAAATTTGTATGCATCATTTTAAAGAGAATTTATTACTGAATTCAATACAAAAAACAAAATTCAATTATTTGCAATACAAAAAGTTAAACAATAATATTTATAGATATACATTAAATAGTGATGATTGCAGTGAGTTATCAGTACTTAGTAGAGTACTCTTTATTTTTGATTACAGCTTCACATCGACGTTTCATTGAGCTCACAAGAGTTTTAAGCTCCTTTTTCGTTATTACATGATGCCAGGAGACAATTATAGCCTCAATTAGTTTCCTTTCATTTGATGGGCGCCTCATTTGTTCAAGAGTTTTTAAATGGTGCCACAAATTTTCGATAGGATTGAGGTCAGGACTGTTTCCTGGCCAAGACAACAATTTGATGCTCTTTGTACGAAACCAAGCTTTCAATATTTTGGCCGTGGGGCAAGGAGCAGAATCCTGCTAAAAAATAAATGAAACATTGTTGGGAAAGAGATCTCTGGATGTAGAAGTTTGGTAGATGGAAGGTAGAAGTTTTGGTTCTAGAATAGTGTCAATATATTTTCTGGCATTCAGTGTCCCATAGATAACATGAGGGCAACCAATACCATCTGCTGACATGCATGACCAAATCATAACACTAACTGTGTTCTTTACAGTTGCTTGAATGCAGTCAGGATTTAGCTCTTCTCCTATTCTACGTCACACATATTTTCACCCATCACTACCGAATAACGATTGCTTAGTTTCATCACTCCATATAACTTGTGACCACTGATCATCTCCAATTAATGTAGTCCTTTACCCACTGTAGTCTTTTTTTCGTTGCTGAAAATTAAGATAATGATTTTTTTCGTGCAATTCTACCTTTCAGTCCAACATTTGTTAATCTTCTCCTAATTGCTCTTCAACTGACAGAAACACCAGCATCATTCAGATCACTTCTGATGGCCACTGATGACATTTTTCTATCTGGGAGACATAGTTATTTTATACTTCTGTTATGAATACAGAATAATATATGTTTTCAGCCTTTTTTTCTTTGTTTTTTATTAAATTTGTCTCCTGGTATCGTAAACAAAACTTTCGGACTCCAGATGCAGTCACTGAACCACCCACATGTCTTGCAATTTCAGCATAGGAAAGACCACTTTCTCGTTACAAAATAACATTCCATCTCTTTCTAGGTGACAAATCTACTGTCTCTCTCTCTCTCTCTCTCTCCTTTTTTTATGTCATTGCTTCTTGACTAAATATTAAAAATTTTTACAAAAATTCCTACTTGTAATTGCAGTGTATAAGAAAGAGGTCCTCCTTCGACAGAACAAATCAAAATAATGAATTGTTTCAAGTGTAAACATGATGTCAGCATCTACTGGCAGTTACTAACATTTGATTGGTTCTCAGAACAAGAATAAGATTGGCCAGGAAAGCTAGACGTTACAAACAACTTCATAACTGTTTTTTTTTTTTATTTATATTAAAGTACATGTAACTTTTTGTATTGTAAATATTTGAATTTTGTGTTTTGTATTGAATGCAGTAATAAATTCTCTTTAAAATGATCTATACAAGTTTGCATTTTGCGAAACGTAACATTTGCTATAAGCATACAAAGTTGAAAAACATAAATATTTCCAAAAGTATCCACAATTCTGGCTACTATATATATATATATATATATATATATATATATATATATATATATATATATATATATATATATATATATATATATATATATATATATATATATATATATATATATATATATATATATATATATATATATATATATATATATATATATATTTTGACCTTTCAATTGTATGCTTGATTACCGGAAATAGATAATAAGCAATATAGAGTCATTGATTTTGGAAGAAGGACAATATATTTTTAGTTTAATTTTATGAGAATAATTAAATAAATGTCATCGTTCGACAAACGGGTTGCTCATAGTCTGAAGGAAAAAGTCACCTGGTGTAGTGGTAATCATGTGATACTTGGCCCGATATTTATTGACGATATGGTGATACGATTAAAATGTAGAGAGTTGCTGTAGCGACTCTCTACATTCTCGAATTGACACTCTGGTACTAGTTCGTCCATGATCACACAATTGTGTCTTCACGTTTCTAGGAAAGACATTTGTTGAACATTTGATTGCATTCTCTGGAAGAAAATTCAAAGAATAAAGTGGTATCCATGAGGATAACTATGACTTAAATACATGCGACTTTTTCTTATGAGAATACAAGAACTTGATGTACAGGATCCACCGGGTTATTGTAAATCACTGAAGGATCACATATCGCACTTCAGAAGTGAGATTGGTGCACTTGATCCTACCTTGTACCAATGCGTTGTGACGGATTTTCAGAATCGGGTTTATGGCCCTATAGTCGAGAAGGGTTGCCATTTTAAGCCCCTCATTCATTATATCCTTTCATGCATCATTATCATGTATTATCATCATTTTATCATAATCGTGTATCATTATCTTGTTTTTATTCAAAGAAAATAAGTTTCATTTTCTACCATATTTTCTTTCTTCCTACAATGGTTGATGACTTGCTATCATGATTTTTGATCATAATGTGAATCTGCATTTATATAATACATGTTGATGGTCATTGCATTATAATAATTTCCTCTTATTATTAACAATTTTTTGAAAATAATATTTAATGACTTAATTATTTAATTAGAAAAATAAAGGCAATGTGTTATTTAAATGAAGCATAAGTATGTTGTTAAAACACTTTGTTTTGCATGAAATAAAATTAAAATGTAAAATATGCACACAAATAAGTGTATTGAACACAAAACTTCCTATAAGCTAAAACATCGAAATTATGATTTAGAAATCATATTAAAAATATTTATAAATGTATTAAGGTATGAAACAAAGTTACAAATGTATTACCTTTGGAATACTTCAAGAAATTTACAATTACATTATACAGAACGAGTAGAACCCAGAAATTACAGTAGTACCAAATGTTTGTTAAAATTCATTAAAAGTGTTAGTGTTATTATGTAAAGAAAAAATCTCGAAGATAATAAATAATTAGAAGCAATGGCACAAATCGTAAATAGAAAAAAATGTTCCCCTACGTTTTAATCATCTTTTATTAAATATTTCAAAAATATATGAAATGAAATTTTGGCTGTTATCAAAAATTTTATAGCTTATAAACTGTTATGTTTTTACGTTAAAAAATTTAATAAATCGTTTTAATGAAATTTTAAATTATGTTTAGGAAAACACCATTTAGCAATAAATTTTAATTATAACCATTTATAACCAAAGCATTTTTATGCTTCTCTTGTATTTTAAATTAGTATTAAGAGTCAATCAAAATATAGTATCCTATCTCAGAGGTGATTATCAAATTTATTTACAATCAATTATATGTGGAATGTACCTCCTAAATTTATGAAAACTAATAAGTGATTTTTAACCAATTATCATTTAAAAATTACATTTTCTAACAGCATTTTTGTCATCTGATAGTAAAACACTGGTCTTTTTATATCCTAGCTATAGAAACTAAAATTTAATTTCTAAATGTTTCCAATGTGAAAATTATGTAAAAAAAATCATTCAGATGGAGGTATCCTGCATTCGCTGGTTACCGATAATATGAAATAATTTATCAGTATTCGTACTCCTTTATCTGTATTTCTTTTTTTATATGAACAATTGATCTCAACTTATTTTAATGCATACTCCAGTTTAGTCATTGATATCTTTACACTTTGATGCTGTTAGTATAATTTAAATATCAAAATTAATTCACTCTGATTAATTTTCAGTACTTTTTTATGAATATGTACGACATAAAATACCGTAAGCAAATGTTACATCAATCCTTAAGGAAGAAGATCAAAATACACATTTCCAAGATAAGCATAACAATTTGTTTAAACAAAGTGTTCACCAGACTTAGATTCTTTTTAAATTAAAAATTTATTTGCTTGTATAGGATCAGGCATTTTGTGTATTAAATTAGATAAAATGATTACATCACATAACCTACTTAATCACCATATTATCAAAATCAGATTTATTAACAAATTTTCTAAAACGAGCAAAATATTTCATTGAAAGTGAATAACTAATAAATTATTAAATATGTGTACTTTAATTAAGTTCGATCTCGGTTATATATGAAGTTCAAAATAGGAAAAACTGCAGCAATTATTTGAGAATAATATTACATCTTTATTTCCTTAATTGTTTAAACAGTAGAACAATGATAAATGTGATATTAAAATAACTTTCCAGTAGAGGAATAAGCACTTTCATTTATAAAAAATAGTCAAACTTCTCTTTTGAAAAGTATTCGCTTAAAATAAAAATATGAATTAAGAAATGTGAAATATTAAGGGGGTGAAAAAGATTGTATATTATACAATTTTGCACTTGAGCGTATATCATCTAATAAGAAGAAAAATATTACCTAATAATACTATAATTATTGAGCAATTTAGACTCTATCAGGTATTTCATTTTAACTTTGAAAGATTTAATAAAGCATAAGAATTAGAAGACAATGAAGGCTCAAAATTAAAATTATGGTTCTTATTATGATTTCAAATTTTCTTTATGGGTGAACTTTATTTCAGTTTATATATTTAATCAATCAAAGCTATTAAATATAATTTATTTTAAAGCCATTCAAAATCATTAAGCATTATTATACACAGGAGACATTTATGTCTTTCAGTTTATACCATATTTTAAGAGTGCTTAAAAAAATGTGGGCTTTACTTTCTTCTTTTTCATATTTACATTACCGTGCCCAACAGAATACTAATTTTTATCCTCTGTCAGAATGGAGTATTATCATTTTAAATCAAATGTCAAGAATTTCATAAGTCTCTGAAGATTAATGTTTTTTAATCAACCAATTCAATACTTAAAATTCTCTCCTTTTTGAAGAATAGTGTTTGGTATCCTTCTCAAAAGTGTTAATACTTTTCACAAAATTAATATTATTCTCAGTGAATGCGAGAGCTAATTTATCTTTTCAGTACCAATATATTCCTCCGTTAAATAAATGTTAAATAATTAAGTTCTAGAAATAATTATTGTTCATAATAAAATATAAAAAATAAAGGTTTACAATAATATGTAGTTGTTTCAACTTTATCAGAGAAAAAATATTTCGGTAAAAGTTATATTTTAATAAGGTTCCATTAATTTCCAAAATTTCATAAATTACTTAAAGGGATTAGCAGAAATTCTATCATTTATCAACTTTTAACTCTACAATCTAAAAAAAAGCTTGTATCAGTGAATTACATTACGCTCCGATAAACAAATTAAAGAAACAAAAATTATTCACGGAAAACGAGGATAAAAATACATTAAAATATTTTTGAACGTTATTCTCTCAATATTATTTCCTTAAAAGTGAATATTGGTTGCACACGATTAATTATTTAAACAATCTTCACATTAAAAAAAGTTTTATATGCATAATTGAATAGATAAGAATAAAAATAGTTATCGTTAAACATAAAATCGGCAGTAATTAAGGAAATCTCTTAAATTTGTCTGATGGTATAGAAACTTCAATAAACTTTTTTTTTCTTAGTCAGCTTTTTTATGATAATGCATAGAAGAATATTTTATCATACAAAAGAAAATTAAATCAACTACGCATCCTAAATTTTTAATGACCATTTAAGTGTTTATTGCATTTTATTGTTTCTAGTAATGACACATTGTCATTTTTAATTCTAAAAATTAATTAGATTTAAAGTTAATACCACTTTGATATTGTTGGAGGAGATATGTTTTATTTTATGAATGTTAAAATATAAATCAAGCAAAAATTACAATATGTATTAAAATAAATAAATATTTCTCTAAATGTTTGCCCCCATTGTAATATATATTTAATAATTTATTTATGATATATTATCTATAGTTTTACATATTATTTCATTTTCTTTTATTTTATTTTTAAAAATTTTTATTTGCAATTTTAAACGTTTTAATTTTATAAGAAAAAATCTTTTCAGTGAACAAGAATATCTTTTGGAAAATATGAAATAACCCGAATATGAATATTAGAAAGTAATATGAATAAAAAAGAAAGTACGATGTTGCTAACAAATTTATAAAGAAATATTAGATGACAAGCAGAAAATATAAAAATGAAATAACCAATCGAATAATGCTACATGCATAAATTCTTTCCATGATGTTCTCTCAACACAGTCTAACTATGTAGTTATTTTTTAATTTTGTTAAGAGGAATCATTGTGTAAAAGTAAGATTTAAAAATCAAATTTCGGTTATTTCTAAAGTAAAAATATCATGATTGCTTTAGAAGTTTTAAATAAAAAACAACGATACTTTTGTTGTTCTCGTGTACCAGCTAGGCTGGCAGACTGGGGTGCGCTGCTCCACTTTTCCAACTGAACCGTATTTGGTGTAGAGTCCGACTTCTTCAGTACACACGCATGCCATAGAGCCCCGTTTATAAGGTAGGCAACCATTTACACCTCATTCATACACAAGGAAAGGACGAAGACAGGGTAGAGAGAGTGAAAGTACATCCATGCCTGGACCGGGATTCGAACTCAGGACCTCTCTATCCGTAGTCAGGCACGCTAACCACTAGACAAGTTGGCCAGCTGGATACATTTGTAATTGATTATTATAATGGTGGGTTAATATTTGCTTTTCCTAAAAAAGTGATCCTAATTTTTTTTTATATATGAATAATATTCTAAAATTTCCTTTCTGAAATTTAACATTTTAAAATTTCAAACATTTAGTTTAGGATGTACTTATAAATAAAAGTCTTTTAAATAATTAGTACAACCACTGACTGTGTTTATTTCAGAAGAATGTATTTCGAGAACGAAGTATAGAAAATTTTATTTCTTCGATACTTTGTTTTGTTTGATTGTTTTGTTTGTTTTGTTTGTTTTGTTTGATTTGTTTGTTTTGTTTGATTTTTAAACTATGCAAAATGTGATTCCTCAATGATAAGAAAAATTATTTTTCAAACAAATGCATACCAATTCGATCGCTTATTTTTAGATGTCTTTGTTTCATAAGTACACAAATTGATAGACAAATAAATTGGTGATACATTTTATATCGAATATATTTGTATCAAATGATTTTTATAACATTTAAGATGATTTTTCTTTTGTGATTATGTAATAATGAATACTTGTTAAGGACGTTAGCGAAGTAAAGAATGCTAAATATTGTAAATTATAAATATCATATTCCCAAATGTTAAACTTGTAAAATGTTTTTTAAATGTCTTCTAAAATAAATTAATTATAACAATAAGTTTTAGTTAATTTAAAAATCAATTTACAATTGCATTACAAATTAATTTTGTAAAAGCATAATCAAATAGTAAAAAAAATGCAAATTGAAAAAGAATTGAGGAATACCGAATAATACAAATAATTCAAAAAGAGTTTTGAAATATCAGACTCGACAGTAGCGATGCTGTCTTCTCGACAGAATAATCTTCCTGAAAATTATTTTAAATCATAGAGAAATTCATAATTTAATCTAATAATACAATATTCTTTTAACACTGAGAATAGTTAGAAAAACTATTCTCAGTGTTAAAATAATGAAAATCAAAATACTTCTGAGAAAAGCAGATTGGTCATTGTGACAAATCGCAGTGGAAAAACATCTTCCTGCATCCACTGTGTAAAAGATGGATAGAAAAAGGAAATGTCAAGCGTCTAGAGCTGTAGGTGCTTCTATAGTTTATAACGAACCAGCGTGGTGAACCAAGACATTTAGTAGTAGTTACTTGCCTTGTTGATCTCAAATAATACATCTGTTGATATTTTGCAGCATCTAGAGTACATTCTTCACACTCTCATATTGAACATTGTTCGTCAATTGGCTCCTCAATTCATTGGAATAACATTTATTAATTCCGTTAAAGAAGTCGTTATTGAACCAAAAATCTCAAATGCCTATGTTAACAGTGATATTAAAAAAAGACATGTGAATTACGGAATGGCATAATGTGATATGCTCGGACAAATCATACTTTTACTTAAACATAAGTTATCCTAGATATGTTAGGAGGTGACCTTGTGATAGTTCCAATCTGAAGACAAATTCAGAATTTCATACCGTGTGACAATGTGGCATATTTTCCAACTGGCTTATGTTATTTGGTAACATAAGGATACTGAATTAAATTTATTGTCAGGATAATATCAGAAAATAGCTCTGAGTACAATCTGAAATTTTCTTGATGATAAATGGAAATCAATATTATGCTCAGTCAAGTACATAGAGGATTTTTTGGCTGTCCCCCCCTTCCCGAATGCTCCATCACTCTCTATTGTAATATGTATCTCTTGTCTCAATAAACATCACCTATTAAGTATTACTTTGTCTCTACTTTTGACAATTTTAATCTTTTTCTGCATATTCATTTTAAATGTTTCTGTATTACTGCCATTCTGCGCATTTAATGAATAAATAATATTGATAGATATTATCGATTTTGAAAAATAATCGCGTGAATTTATAACTTTGCCAAATGAAAATTTAACTGCAAATAAACATTTTAACATATAAAATAGTGAATTCGCAATTTTTCGTTCTATATAATAAAGTGATAATGAAGTGCATTTGACCACATTTCAATATTTTACTAGGACTACTATTTACACATTCAAAATAGTTAATCAAATTTACAAACTCAATTCTACATTTATAATGCTGTTATACATTTGAATAATATAAATTCACTTCTTATTTCAGTAAATTTTTTCATTTTATATTCTGAAAATTTCACACAGAAAATATTAATGTATACCTAACTCATGCAAACTTTTATTCATGTACATAATGAAATTTTTTTGAAAACCTATAACTTCCTTGACTTTAAGATAATAATACTATGGGAAGAAAGAAACTGCAAAATTTTCATAAAATAACTTGTATTCACGATACATATCAAAATCGATTCTAGAATCCAAGATTCTCAAGATACATTAACATCCAAAGACCACATTCCATCAATTTCCTTGCTGAGAAGCTGTTATTTCTTCGTTGTTTCGGTATTTTTCTTTTCCAAGGTGGTAATTTTCTTTTCTTCAATATGGACTTAGGACTTCATAATAAGCAGATATCAGCTCAAAGGCTTATACAATGCCGTTAAGTCAATAAATGGATTCCTTAATTTTTCTATGTGTGTCACTTTCTTTTCCACTAAAACTTATACATTCATTTCATGTATCGTGACACATTAATACCTCACAGGAATAAACATTAAAAGATTAAAATGTTCATAAATAGGCTTTGTTAAAAATAGTTTGCTCTTTCTTCATTAAATGTTTCACTGATTTTTTTATGATACACCTACAATTATGAATGCGTCTCCATTTTTAAAAAAAAGTTAAAAGAAATAATTTTTATCAAAAATGTTTCACAGCTAATAAAAAAAGATGAGTTAATAATAAAATTTCATTATTATTCATTTTCATTAAGATTTTATAACTTAAAACAACAAAATTTTCAATCAGATTTAATACGTAAGTATGCGTAAAGAAGACGCTTATCTTCTAGATTCTCCGTGCATGGGTATTGAACATTTACCCCTCATTAACAGAAACATTATAGTATTCCTTTAATAATGTCTAGATTTTATTTATTAAAATAAAATTTATTCAAAATTATTCACAAAATTTATACAATTAAGTTAGTCACGAAAATATGTCTCCAACAGTTTATGCACATGTATTTAATGAAAAATAAAGTTCACAAAAAGAGGAAATATAATGCTATAAATTCATAAGGAGAATTCTTAATTTATTTATGAATAACTTTTGTCCCGCTTAATATACACTACAAATAAAATATCCACACAATAGTTAAAAATCCTACCCTAAGAAAAAGTAATTGAAAAAAAAATTTTACTTAAATCCAATTAAAAAGTAGTTTGGCAAGTTTAAATTCTTGAATCATAAAGACTAAAAACAATAAACTTACTTCAATACCATTTCATATAAAATTTGTGTTTCACCTAATATATTTTCCTGAATTGGGTATTAAGGTATTTCAATGATGGTGAGTAGTAGTAACAAATATTAAAATCAGAAAACAGTATTTGTGGAGAGTATATTAATCTAAGTAATTATAAATTATTAGAAAAAGTTATCCTATGGCAAGCTAATATTTGCAAAACTTAATGATTTTGGCAACTAAGTAAATATAGAAGTAATATCATTTTAAGTGAAAAGCAAACATACAACGTCGTTCCTCTGCATGCTTGAATATTTTAATATCCGCTCTAGACATATAGAACATTTAATAAACGATCCAATATAAAACTTCATACAAGACATATTCATATTTATAAAAAGAAGGAGTAAGATTTTTTATTAATATATATAAAATGTTTCTCTTTATTGTTTAATTTTTGTTGTGAATATTAAATGTTTTAATAGATACAACAATGTTTAAAAAATTCGCTCTAAAATGTAAAATGAAAACGTATGCATATAAAATTAAGAAATATGTAACTACTTTATTCCTTTTGTGATAATATAATCTAGAATAGAATGTATTATCATATTAAATTATTTTGCATGACTCTAGTTTTAAATAATATGTAAATTTATATTGTCGGTTAAGTCACTGAATAAGGAATGCATTATTTATAATTTGCTATTTCATGATGCTTTTTTCTTGATTTCTTACAAATTGCTGTATAACTGTTTGAAAATTCAGCGTTTGAAATATTTCATAACATTCAAATTTGGAAATCGTTTATTTTTAAAGATATTTTGTATAATTGATATATAGAACATTTGAACAAATTAAATGTTCTATTTATCATACAATGAAAAGATTAACTTCAGATGTTTAGTTCCATCATTTTAAGTATCTAACAATAATAATAAATAGCAATAATAATTTAACAATAACATTCTCACAAAAGACATCAAGAAAGAAAGATTTTTCGTTATAAAATTTTATTCTTGTATGTTCTTTCGCAACACTCTTTGTGCTGATCTTTTAAAAGGGTTTCATGATCATTCATAGCAATAATTTATAAATTCTTAGAATGAAGCAAAGCAAGTTTTATAGGTAAATAAATTTTTATATTAGTATTTTTCATGTGTATTCTTTGTAACATTTTCAAAGATTGAAAACTAAGTTTATTTCATAATTTCAATGCAAATTATGTTGATGTCGAAACTTACTTCTTCTTTGTAATTTTCAAAGTATATTTTATAAGTTACTTGAAACTAAAATAAATTCTTTATCAAAGGTTTTTGTACAGTTTAATTATATAAACTACTTTTTTAAATATAAAAATAATTCAGGAATTTCATATGAACTTTGTAATTAGTTCCCACATAATCGCTATTGCGAAATTTGTTTCACTTGTAAAAAACATATTATAAAAATTTAAGAACTGAATCTTTATTAAAATTAACTTTTAATTTTGTTTTTTATGAAGCATTTTGTCTGAATTTTCAAATGTGATGAAATGAATTTTATATTTTTTTAGAAAGAATAATAAATGAATTTTATCATATTGGAACTATAGAAACTTTCACTTAAAGAAATTCACGAAGTAAAATTGCTATATCTTATCAAAGAAATTGTATTCACGTCTGGAACAGAAATTTGCATATCTTTTAAGCTGAATTTCATAACTTCAAACAAAAGAGTTATCTCTTAAAACTTGAATATTAGTTATCAAACTTATATTCTTATAGGAATAGGTCTGAGCTTTTTTTACTTGCTTTAAAAATGGTGATATATATTCAGAAATAGAATCATTCAAAATATAACGTTTCTCATTCCCTGAAATCATAGTAAAGTGTTATTTGTTTTTTAATTACCATATATAATTAATTTTATGTAATTTGTATTTTTGTAATGAATTATCTAAAAATATATAAAAAGTTAAAAAATTTGAGTTAAACATTTAAGAGTTCATTGAAAGTCATATTCAGTAGAGAATTAATTCTTCCATATTTACATTTTTAATATTTGTTTCAAGGAAACAATAAAAACTAAATTATAAGCTACAAATTTAAATTATAGATATAGCTTTCATTTGTTAATTTTGTATTATTTTTTATTCTATTAACTTAAAAAATTATGAAAAGGATTATTAATTAATATATTATTGACTTAAACACTATGTTGAATTATTTTTTATCAATTCCATAAAAACTTTAAACATAATTGTGTGACTTTTTATTAAGTCATACATAATAATTCTTTTACACAATTTTTTTTAATTTAAAAAATATGTGAGTGCTTTTAAAAAATTTAGCTCTCTAAAATGCAGTATATTTTATTTCATTAAATTTTTTAAAAAAAAAAAACATTTTTATTTAACTTATTTTTATTTGTAAACTAACGCAGATGCATAAGTTTACAAAAATTATAAAAACATTTAACCAACCTTTTCCCGTTCAATGAAAAGGTACTGCAATTAATTATTTTTATTGTTTAAAATATGACTATCATATTATCACTCTTCCAAATAATTGTGTAAATAAATAATGTAACATGATATTTTGAAATAAATTATAACTCGAATTTCATTTCAAAGGTAATTTGAATTCATATTGCGCCAGCTAAATCACTTGACATTCCATTATATGCGAAAGGAAGGCGTGCCTTTTTGATATTCACGCTTTTTATGAGATATTTCTACACATGAGGTACTTTAATTTCAGAAAAGTTTTCCTTCCTTTTATGATAAGGTGAATTTATAAAATTTATTTTCACTTTTGTTTGCTGCAGTACTGCTGCATTAACTATAAAGAAAGTTGTAAAACTGTTCACAAAATAGAGAAAAATGATTTCATTATAATTTAGGAACATCATATTAAAAAAATAGAAAGTAAGCATTTATTTCTTTATGACTGTAGTAAAATTGCTTAAATTAAAGTGGCTTATCTTGCAATATTTTGATAAAATTCATTTATTTTTAACTCGTATTACTAGTCTGAATAATCATCATATAAGACATTATATGAAAACACCATTAGAAATATATTATGAAATTTTTATAATAGCTTAAGGAATATTTATTTCTTTAAGTCTTCAAATGTTTTTATAGATAACTCAAATTATTTGAAAACTCAAATAGTTTCCACGTAAACTGGATTTAGTTGACATCTTTGTCGACCAGTTTTTTCTATAATTTTTATAACCTACCAACATTTAACATTTTGCAATGACTGATGTGCTTTGACAAAACATTTTTATACATTGATCTCAATACTAGACATATATTTGATAGCGTCAATTAGATTTTCTCGGTTGAAAAAGCCAAAACTAAAAACGAAACTATCAAGAACCAGAATAGCGTGTCAACACCCTAAACAAGGACACAAACGCCAGTCCTTTTCTGCTTAAGAAATCTTATAAGTACGGATTCTAAGGCCCAACAATATTCCCAGCATTATGAAAGTTTGTGTGGAGTAAAAAATAAAATCAGTGTAACGTATGATACACCTGTAAAGTTATAAAAATCATAATGTCTGTAAGTAATTAACAAATCAACATTTAGCAAATGCAGCACAAAAAAACATAAACAAAAAAATTACAATGTTCCTTAATGATGTTTCAAAAATGTATAAATAAATACAATTACTAATCGATGATTAATTTAAGTTTTTATCAGTTAATATTAATAGGTTTAGTTTGCAGTTTCTTTCAAGATATTAATGAATATATTTCTAGGTACAACGAAGGATACCTTGTAAATGACACACAGACACTACAGGAGCAGGAGTACATAGCAATTTGTTCTCTTTTTATACCCGAGTAAAAACAGGTAGAATTGCTTTTGACAGGGAAAGTATTTGCCATTCGTGCTGCTCTAAAGCAGTTGCACTGTTGCCATTTGAACACCTTTGCAAAGGCCGTCATCTTCTACTGATAGTGTTATTTAATTTTTCAAAAACTTTTTGTTATATACAGTGGATTCCAGGACACTGCTTTGTTGCTGGTAATGAGTCTATCTTTACTTTATATGATATGATGAGATATCTTCACCAGCAACACCGCAGTGTTGCTGGTAAAGATATCTTTGAGATTCCAGAAAGTTGGCCTATTTTATGAAACGGTAAAGTAATTTTCAACATTTTATATAAATACGATAGTTAACTAAACCTTTAATAAAATCCTAGTTACCTTAATTATTCAAATGTTTATTGTTATTCAATTGTAATTCAATTATCCAATAGCGTGCAGCTATTGAAAATTGTTTATTTAATATAATTTTTATACAAAATTAAAAAAGTGATATTTTAATATTAGCTGTATAAACACCCAAATAATGATTGATAATTGAAAGATAAAATAGGTAATTGTAATGAAAGAAATGTAAATTATAAATCATTTAAAACTAAAAGGATTCAAACGTACTTATTTACAATGGTTATTTCTGGGAAAAGTACTCAAATGTGAAAGCATAAATATAAAAATTCCGTGACAGTAAAAAACTTCTATTCATTAAGTAATATGATTATACCTACTTATCA